>JAIXND010000621.1:6043392-6163867 GCA_023646645.1 Varanus salvator macromaculatus
CTCTCTCTCTCTCTCTCTCTCTCTCTCAATGGCCTGGGCAATATTGTGGTGATATTGCAAAGGATATTGCTGAGTGGTTCTGTGTCCGGCAAGCCAGCAGGTGACCGCAGAGAGGCTAAGGAGGAAATAAGAAAGTAGAGTCCCTGAGGGAGGAAGGCTCATTGAGCAAGTCTTTCCCAAGGGCTTCCCAAAATCTGGAGCCAGAACAAGAAGCATCTACACTGGGCAAAGTCCCATATTCAGACTTTATTGAGATTCTTCATTCAAGAGTCCAGCTTTGCTGAGCTCAACTTTGGGCTTCAGGGAGTACATGAAATAAAATATTTGATATCAATTATAGCTGCTCCAGGATGAAAGCACACAGACTCCTCCTGAGACAAGCATTGTTTGAATTATTGCCTCATCACTTGTCTGTTATTGAGGCCCAAATCATGTTTCCACCTTTAATTTGCAATTATGTCAGCATGCCATTGATGAGGCACTTTGAGCAAATGATTTCCATTAATGAGCTCCTACGTGTAATAATGCTGGAGGAAGAATCAGGCTGAAAATGGAATGGCACAGATGCTGCCTTAGAGCAGAATGGCCCAGTGGAAAGAGTGTTCAATGTTGACCTGGGGCACTCAGATCCAAAATTCTTGCTCAGCCTTCAAAGTCATGAGCAGGTCACAGTGACTTGCCATTAGTTCCCATTTATAATACATTAGGGTTAGTGTACAGTGATTGGCCTGGTGCCCTCCAGATGTATTTGACTTCACCTCCCACATCCCCAAGCCAGGTATGCTAGCTCTGTAGTCCATTCACACATACTAATGTCTGTTTTAGTTAAAAACAAATAATGCAGGCTCATGAAAAAGGGTAAGCTTGCCTTCAGAAAGCTACCAAAAAACTAAAAAGCAAGTCCCAAGACTGACAGATTTAACTGTCCCTAGAATTCTCCAACTTTCCAGTACTGATTTATATTTAAAACACCTCACCTATACTATCTTACAAACCATTGGTCTGTGCAGAGGAAGGACCTTTGCAAAGTAAGGGCAGGAGTTGAGAGCAGACATTAGTAGACAATCCAGAAGCAAATAGGGAGAGGTAGAAGTAGTAATACATTCATACTACAGAGCTCTTAAGCTGCCACAGAAAAGGAGTCAAATCCTAGTATAATACATGGTGGTTTTATCCCACTTGGCTTTTGGATGGATGCTTCTTTCTATTAGAGTTGCTGCACAAGTTCCTTAGCATAAATAGGAATTAAACCCTGTGACACCTTCTCCCCCACTCACACTGCTACTTCCCTTCCTTTCTGTGTTCTGCTACAAATGAAATAGTACTGTTTTCAGACTTCGCCAAGGAAGAAGTGCCTTATAAATTCTTGAAACCATATTTTGAACTAGCAGAGGGATCATTACAAGGCATTACCCTATCAGTTAGAAGTACTTTGCAAAAGGAAAACCAACCAACCAAACAGCAACAAAGCCTCTGAAATAGCTCTTCATTGCATGCACATCTGTTGTTTCTTGCAAATGCTTAATCGTTACCAAATAATAAATTTTAGTTTATGGGTGGCTGCAGCCATTTGTTCTAATTATGGGCTGTGCATGAGACTTGGATAAAAAAATACTTTTCATATTTGGTAGAAGTGGGGATGCTTTTAGACTGCGCCAGTTATATAAGTCAAAGCACAAATGTGAATGATAGAGTTATGACATTTCTCTGTTGTTATATAATCTCTAAATTCCATAACTAATTATGAGTCTCTGTTACATGAGGAGGTGTTTGGAAATAAGCATTGCACTCTGGATCTAAAAACCTTTCTCCTGCGCCTACTGGGCCCCGAAGACCAAAGTACAATCATCAAAATGTTTGTTTCCTTGCTTTCTTTGCAGCAGTTTCTTTGTCCCACATGGTGGGTAGTTGCAGCAGAAACAACAGTTTGATTTGCTGTGTAGATCTCCTTGTATTCTTTTCATAACTTTCTCTTCTATGTTGTGAGGTTACAGTTTCTATGTTGTGAGGTTACAGTTTCTCCAGATGTTTTGTGAACATTTACATGGGAAGCTGAATTGTGCTGACTGAGATCACTGGTCTGTCTAGTTTGCCTATTTATTTATTGTATTTGTAATCTGTCCCATATCCTGGGCAGCTTGTGAAAAATGGAAATAACTTAACATAGCTCCAATAAAATAAAACAATAACATCTAAAACAACGTACAACCAAACTATTATATCTAGTGCTACTTTCTTTCTTTAACAGATGGGGAGACAAGGGTTTTGGGTAGAGATTTTTTTTTCCTTTGGGGAGGTCCAAGTTTTAATTTGCTCTTCATTTTTAAGTGCACCAGCCTAATTAACATTTTTGGGTTGATGCAGAGATCAGAATACAATTAAGCTTCAGCTAGCCCACATCTCTGAATTTCATAACAGTTTTCAGTTCAAAACTGTACCTCAATGGAGATAAAATGTATATTTCAAATCAAATGCATATAAATAGTTGCAGAGCGAATATATTCTAGAATATTTTAAAAAACATGTTTTTAAGTTAAACATTGCAAATTGATTAGGAAACAGGATGGAGCAGACGTATGGAAGAATACATATGAAACTGATAAACTGGAAACAAACTAATTAGTCTATTCTGAGCTTTCCACAGTTCTTGTATCCTGGACTTGGAGTTTGAAATTCCAACCTTCTGTGTGTAAGGTAGGATCCATTCCACTTGGCTACGGAATCTCCGCATAGACTTTAAAAAGATATTTTCCGAAATTGTGGGAAGGGAAGAAGGAAGGACAGGTTAAGAATTGAAGATGAGTCATTCAGTGGGTGGGCTCAAATTCTTACTTTGGGATATTTTCAAAATTAAATCAATGACATTTTGTTCAGAGCATTTGTTAGGGTCACTTTTTACCTCATCAGAAAGCTCACAGACAGAAAGCTCTTGCAAATATGGTACTAAAAACGGTGGAGTCAAAGGAGTGGGCTGTTCTCCTTAAACCAGCCTTAACAGTTTCTTCAGAGGCAGCTGGAAATTTAGTCAGCACAAGGACTCAGGTTTGGACCATGAGAAATACCTCCATTTTATTCCCTTTTGGGCACAGCCTGGAAGTTGATCACAAGAAGTGGTACAAAGTCTAGCTTTCAGTACAACTGCTTATAAACCATGAACAAGTATGTTACAAGCACTTACACACTCGCTTCCCATTATCTATATGACATCCCTTCTTCCCACCTCTGCCTCTCCACAAGCTGCTGCATAGAACCTAGTTAAAACATATTCTTATCTATAATGAATTAAGACAATAATGGGAATTGAAGTCAGCAGTGCCAGGACTGGAGAAGGTGCTTGTGCAGGCTCATTTGATTAGACTCTTCAGGGTGTGAGGTTTGCTGAACATGAAGAAAGAGACATAGCCCACATTATTAACAGAGTGTCCCCGTGAGGGGGAGAAGAGGAATTTAAGACTCATGTTGAAAAGGCATTCCTCCCACATGTATTTCCTACTAACTTTGCATTCTCCTTCCCCTTCTACCCTTGATGCTTTCCTCACTCGCAGAACTTAAATTACAAATTCCTTGGGTTAGGCACGTGGCCCCTTATAGGAAGATGCTGCAAAGTCTGTACATTGGTAGAAGTGCAAAAGAAAGAATTGGTTTGGTCTGATGCCAAGAGGACTGGGGACCTGAGAGATCCGGGTTCTAGTCCCCACTTGGCCACGAAGCCCACTAGGTGTCTTTGGGCCAGTCACTCACTCTCAGTCCAACCAAAATCACAGTGGTGTTGTGAGGATGAGATGACTTGGTTGCCTTGAGTTTCTCATGAGTGGAATAGAGAATGAGTACAATGTAATGCAATAGTAACAACGTGGTTTGTCAGTTAAGGAACTGGTAATCTTTCATCAAAATTGCTTGTTTGTGCATGAGTGTGGGAGGTGTCCCTTTGGCCTGGTTCACCTATAACAAATCTCAGAGTATGAGTTGAACAAATGTTCTTGGGTTGTTGCCATGTGTAAACCTGTTGACTGTGGGTGATTAACCATGAACAGGAAGAGAAGCCATATTTGTGCACTCTGAGTTGTTCTAATTATGTGTTCTCATTACATCTCTTTCACTGGGCTACTGAAGTGACAGGCAAGTATGATAGAAAACCAAACAAAGTCTGTCTGCTCTACTTGCCAGGATTATCATTTCAGATACAGAGAAGAACCTGCCAAGGAGGAGCAAAGCAAACAACCTGGGAACTGGAAAAACAGCAGCAGCCACTCGTGCTTTTTCTGACCATCTGGGTAACAAATTATGGGCAAACTCTCAGTAAGGCAAGAACCCATACTCCAGGCTGTCATTATATGGGAATCAGATCATTGTCTCCAGGGTTTGGCTAAAAATGCCTGTTCAATGGTTGGATGACCAAATGATATTGCTTGACAGACTATTAGGGCTTACTAACTACTTCCCAAAGTGCAGCTATACGATGAGATGTGCTTCTGTAGGGCAATGAAGAGAAAGCCAGGTTGGACATTGGAGCAGAAGTCCAGGGGCTCACAGTCCTAATACCCCCTCAGGAGGTGGCAGATGGTCAGGGCAATGGAATCAAATCCATTTTCCAGCTGTGCTTATGATACTATGATTGAAGTGAGTATAAATGCAAAACTGCACATGTTTGGAGTGTTAATTATTTTCAGATCAGGAGTGGCAAATTGTTCTGCTGTTATTCAAACATACCCATATCGGGAATGTGGTAGCAGATGCAATGGTGGTTGGGAGTGAAATGTTGGTTGGGAGCTTCTCAACAGAAGGTTTTCTAAAGGGGGTCCCCACAACACTTTAAGCCCAGAGTGTAACATTGCATAATGGCACCACTGAAAGGAAATGGGACAGGTGCCTGAATACTCCTCCGGATGCCCTTCCGCACTAAATTCTTCATTTCTGCCCATTCCTCTTTTCACATGAGATTTCTCTAGAATTTTGCTCAGGATGAGTCCTGATATAACAGTGCCAATGTTACAGATGAGAAAAGTGACACCACCATCAATCAGTCATAGTAACACATGAACGACAAAGAAGCAAAGTTGTACAAGAAAAATAAATCAAGAGAACTAATACTTTTTCAGAAAGCAAAAGATTTCCACCTGGACATCAAAGAAGGCACCAGGCAAACTTTTCTGGAGATGTTTGCTATAATTGGATGCCCACCATGTAGCAGGCCTTCCCACAGCTAGTGAGAACACATTGGTAGTTAAGGAGATAGATAAGGAGGGAGATATGTAGTCCTTTACTTTAAAGAACAAAACTGTTTTATTATTTTAATTGCCTGGAAACATATGTTAACAACAGACCTGGTTAGGCATCATGCTGCTTTTCCCTGTATCTTCTCATGTAGGAACAAGTACATGAGAACATTCCATGCAAGCACATCGAAAAGGAAAATAGACCCTTAAGAAGAAAGCCTTTGCTGCAGACGCTAGTTTGTGAATGTACCTTCAGTACAGCATAGAGCCTTCAGTGCATCCTTCCTTATTTAGTTCCTTGATGGCATAATTACCATACATAACAAATGTGGCAGGTTGTAAGTCGAAGACTCTTTAATGAGGTTTTCCCCTGTATCAGGTACATTTCCGTCCTGCTTTCTTCTCGTTCTTCTTTAAGTAGAATTACCTTTGATACCTCTGAACAAACACTGGAGATAAATTCTCCAGTGTGCCTTCAGGTAATCAGTCCCCAGGGGGCAAACCTGATTAGCATTTCCCCTATCACTTTTCAATATTCTTGAGCCTGCACTAATATCAGTAAACAGTGAGGGGGTGGTGGTGGAAGAGAGCCTAACACCCTAAGCTATCTTGTCAATGCCAGAATAATTAAACTGGTCCCCAGGGGCCTGTTCTATTTCTCCACACATAATTCTGCAAGGGTATTTGGATGGTGTCTCAAGAATTTGATTTGCTTTAATGGATTGGAAGTGTTACACAAGCCCACAGTCCCACAGTTCTCTCTCTTCATCTCACTTGTATCAAGAAATAGTTCTCAATAAAGTCATGCAAATTTCCTTGCATTTCTAGAGTCTTGCCAATGTAACCTAATGAGAAATATTCGCTTGCCAAGCGCTATATCACAATCCCACTGCTGCCATAAGGATAAGAGCAGTGCAGGCAAAGGTAGTTTGGCAGGATTTGATGCAGAAAGAGGCCTTTAGATGCGGGCCAAGACCAAAAGTGCGATGCAAATCATATACTCTACTCAGTCTGTGACTCTGCCTCCTTCCTCCACTTATTCCTCCATGTGGTATTCAAGGAATTCCATGGGAATTGAGGTGGGATCAGATCAGGCCTTGTGGCAATGAAATCCATAATTGTGAGCATTAAACTCCCCATGCCCAAACATGCCGACACCAGTTTCCCTAGCCAATAGCTGAGTGGCTACTTGGGCTTTCATAGAGATGGAAGTGCAATGTGATTTCTGTTCCCTTTAACCTTTTTGTAACATCAGGATTCAAGGTCCCAGATGTCACCACATCTCAGTACTGGGATGCACAAGCTATTGCCTACATTCAGTTCCCATTACTTCCACTTCTCACCCACCAAAAACAACTTTAAATTGCTGTGACTGGGGGTGCAAGTCTGGTCTTTCAAGGGCATGAAAGAGGCACGTGGTGATAGCATTCACAGTGTGACAATGCGGCTAAACTAGTTGGACTCTTGCTCTGGTTCAGCATCGATATTGTGCTCTAAGATTTCTGAGACTGGGAGAGACCCTTTTCCTGGACAATGCCAGAACATTCTTTTTCTTGTAAGCCGCCCCGAGAGGCTTGTAGTGGAAGGCCTATAAATGCTATTAATTAATTAATTAATTAATAACAAACATGCAGCCACTGGCAAAAATTTTTCTGCACAGATGACAGATGGGAAGGGAAAAGAATCACTGATATTCCTGAGCAATCGTTGCTGCTGCTCCAGTTGTATGATACCAGCCAGTAAAATCATTAATTGCTCTATTTGCATGGACTCTATACTGTCCAGATTTGGACACCTCTGTGGGCTTCTGACTCCAACAGCAGAGCTAACTGTTTTGGGGGGCTAACAGGCCCCAGTTCTTGTTGTACTGAAACCACCCTGGACATTCTGTAATAAATCTTTGCTAAACTTGAAAGAAAGCCAGACATGGTTCCTTTTATAACAGTAATTCAGATCAAGTGGCAGCAAAATATAGATACACACACACACACAAGTCCCCAAGCATGGTCAATAAAACTTTCTTGGCCTTCCCATGTCAGTCCCACCACTAGTGAGAGGATTGATTATTCCCTGAAAATGATTCATCCGGCCTCTTCCCTTCCAATGAACCAGTTAGTTAACGAATCACCAGCACGCTCAGCTCCTGCCTTCCTAATAACTCTCCTTATTGAACCGTTCTGCTTTGAAAAGGAGGCTTTAAATTAAACTCCTCAACTGGAACCATCTGGGTACTCAGAAGAAAGGATTTTTCTCTTGATTATTAAGCTAAAGTTATTCCTTTTATATTGCAGCTATGATCTGAGTAATTGGGGCTATATAAGTTCTTTCCCTCTCCAGCCAACCAGTACCTAAACAGAAATGATGAAGGATGTACAAGCGCTTAGCCAGGGGGTAGGTACATGCACGCAGGCATATCTGCACAGATATGTATCTGGCTGGCCAAGCTTGGGTGAACCGGAGTTCAGGACAGAAAAGGAAGGCAGGCTCCAAGTTTGCCCAGAGCTACAAATTAGTCTGACCTGGATGCTTTCCATAGTATCAAAGACCTACCCCCACTTTGACTTTTAGGTGTAAACTTTATTGCTTGCTTGCCAGTTGAGCTATTCTCCCTGCAGTTCTTTCCTTTAAGCCAGAGCTTTGGAGTGGAGAGGGATGATGCATGAATCAGCAGAACGCGGCTCAGCGCAGTTCTCAGGTTTTGATCTTGACACAGGACCTTTTCTGACTGTAAGTTTGCAGAATGAAACACACACATCTCACTTCAAATGTACACAGTGGTTGTGTGCATGTTCGAAATGTATACATTCTTATCCTGTTGACTAAATTATATTTGTGCACATATCAAAATGTGCTTCTTAAACTGTACATTTTCCAAATGCACACATTGTCAAATACACTTTAACTCCATGGACAGGGTTGTATGACGCTGCAAAGCTGATTACATTTGAATTTGGCAGAACTTTACAACATTTCTGACCCAACTAAAAAAACTGAGCCAAGCTGTGTGGAGGGAATGTGTTTCACTTTCCTGAAATGGTTTGAAATATCTTAGCAAATTCAGACCCGAGAACAGCACACTTCCAGAGACATTTGCACAAATCGCACTACTAACTTGGCATATCAGAGTCGCTGTTGCTGTTTTGCTGTTGCAATTAACATGAGCCGAATGGAAGTGTCCTGCTCTCCCTGAATAAGCAAGAACTCCACCTTATCCAGCTTGAATTTCATGATGGGTAGTCTCAGTTTCATGCAAAATTCAGGCCACCATTCAATAATTTGCATGGATTTGTACAAATGTATGCACATTGTGGACCTCTGCTACAAAATTTGCACAAATTTGCTGTTAAAAAGGGAAATAAAATAAATCACAGTCCACTTTAAAAAAGGAAGTCTGCAAGCTGGTTTAACTCATGCCATATCATTTCTAATCAGCACCACTGGTGGTTTGACGGAACATCGCATGTTTACTTCCCGATTGGATTTCTCATGCATCAGTATCTCCCGCTAAATTTCACATGGAAGCTGCAAACTGTGCAAATCCTGATAAAAATTGGATTTCTCCTACATTCTTAGGGGGAGGTCTCAGTAAATCCTCATTTGGCAAATCATAGAGGTGACTTGTTCAAGGCTCACAGAAATTCTAGTTTTCAACAGGTTCTCCGGCCTGTTTAAATGTGTGTGTGATTTACCTTGTCTATTGATTCCGAGTTTGCAGTGGCTGACAAACAGAATCATCCACATCTCCTTGTCCATCTCTATGGCTACTAAGAAATGGTTTTCTTAATTTCTAGCTTTACACAATGCATGCAAAAGAAAGAAAAAACATGAACATTAAAGAATCCACCTTTTCCTGGTGCAGAGTTTTAGCACAGTATATCCATTGCTCAGAAAGATATCCATCTTATCCGCATACCTCAATATCAACTTCGCACGGCTAGATGAAAGGGTCCTGTTTAAACCCAGAGCTTTGCTTTGAACATTCTGCACAGTGAAAGCTGTGGGGAGGAAACCCCACTGAACAGAAAAACAAGAGCCAGTCTAAGTACCTCCACATACAAGCCTTTTACATTAGAATGCTGCTGAAAATACGGCCAAACAATTCACCTTGAGTTCAGATGTGTGTGTTGCTGAAATTCTAAACAACGTTTTAAAATACCCAGGACCATTTCTAAATGCCAACCCAAGAAGCTTCAACTCTATAATCAGCATTTTGCTGCAAAGATTTCACAATCCAGTAATATAAGTTGCAAATGTGAAAAATTCAAGCCACACCAATGCAGAGAACTCAAACAGCTTTGCTGAGAAGAGGATCTAAAAGGGAATAAAACATGATTTGTTTGTGAATTTACTGTAGTAGCTTAGTGGGGGAGGGAGGCATTGTGTCCCCTGCAGGCTGAATTCCACCCTCTTTTACACCTTCGTAAGTCTGGGAGATAAACCAATTTGTTTAGGTGGATCAGTTGTGGATTTACAGATATGTTAACACAGCAGAATCTGGCCCCAGTTCTGCAGAGACTTTGCCTTTGTCTGTGAAAATGGAGTATAAAGAGGAATCTCTGAAAGAGCTGTTGACTCTTCAATTTGCTTTGCAATTGAGGAACTATTAGGAAACGGTTTGCTAACTGCCACTCATCCTTTACATGATGGTGTTGCTCAGGGACCCGTGTCAAAAAACCTGAGTTACTCAGGGTGATGGGAATTGCTTGAAGCAGAATATAAAGCAGCAAGAGCCCCTTCCCCAAGTGCATACGCAAGGCACGCTGTTGATTTTCTACACGGACAGATTTCTAGGTGGAGTTTAGCACAGTACTGCACACACACACACACACACACACACACACACAGAGAGAGAGAGAGAGAGAGAGAGAGAGAGAGAGAGAGAGCGCAGAGCAGAGCAGAGCAGAGCAGAGCAGAGCAGAGCAGAGCTCTGGCAGCTCTACAAGATAGGTAGTCACTCCGCAGGTAAAGCTTTTCCCAGATCAGCAGTGTGGCAGCTTTCACCTGCACAATGATTCCCTGTTCTGCAGTTGTGAAAGGTACAGGGATAGTGCAAGGGACAACAACAGAAACCCAGATTTCTTGATTCCCCTATAACTTACACTTCCAGCTATTTGCCCTTTGACAAATTTAGCAGTGGAGACTTTGCAAACCCTAACATAGTATTAAAGAAGCTTGAAATGTAAAAACATTAAAAAGCCTGGCTGAGGATCCATTTAGTCTGGCATTCATTCACAGGGTGGCAAACCAGCTGTCCAGAAGATCATTCCACTGGGATACATACAGATCATTCTGCCCAACATCCACATCAATTGCAGACACAGGCAGACTAAGTCATATGCTATAAGCTGCTCCAAATGTCCCAGAGATACTTCTCTCACACAAGACCAGGTGTGAGCTGGTCCCACATTTTGATAAAATAGACCCAGTAGGTCAAGGACCTCAGTAGCAAGTAAATTAGCCAGTGCCCAGATTGGTGCTAAGCAATGGGAAAGAAAGTCACTCACATACTTCCCATCACCATTTCTAAGTCTAATCTCTGGAACCAGAAGCAAGCCATGGCTGCTTCACTGAGCGGCATGCATGTGTATCTAGGAATGCAAATGGCTGCTTGCAACTCTCAGCGTGTCCTTGGTGGCTGTACACCTTCTCTTTGGGTTTAGTTTCAAGGACCTGGTCTGGTTCAACATTCTTAAAGCTCCTATTCCCTGTTTTCCCCACTGAAACCAACCCTGATCTAGGTGAAGGGACTTCCTGCAGGAATGACACAAGGCCAGTTGGCATGGGGCATTAGCCCAGGAAGGGGTAGGGCTGGTAGCTGTGTGAATGGCACAAGAACCATCCAGACAGCACTATGGATTCTGGATGTTCATCCAACCGGGAAATCAGAGCCAGTTAAAAAAGAGAAGTTGACCAGGGCATCTTCAAAGCCTTCAATGGCTCGGGGCCAGAGCATCTAAAAGAATGCCTGCTCCCACAAGTACCTGCTCAGGCCCTTGGGTCATTCTTGCTGAACCTCCTCCTGCATCCCTGCCTAAGGAATTCAGATGGGTGCTGCAAGAAAGAAGGTCTTCTCAGTTGGGAAAACACACTCATGAAACAAACCCCCAAGGAGGTTCACCTGCTTGCCTCCATTGTTATTTTTTGGCACCAAAGACCTTTCTTTTCTCCCAGGCATTTAGGAGACCTAGACTCCTACTGATTCTTTATTAAGTCCTATTTTGCATTATATGACATTTTATAGTTTAAAATATTTGCATTCTATTTTAAATTTGTTCCTTTAAACCCTTGATTTTTATGACATTCTATGCCATTTTTGTGTCCAACTACTTGTTACATGGCAGGAGAATATTAGTTACTGGGCTGATTAGAAATAACTATGAAGGTTATGTGGCAGATGTAAGAAAGGTGGTCAAGGAGAGGCTAAGCATCATTCATCAAGTTGATCAGATGAGATGAGCAAGGGAATTAAATGGGGTTCCTACTTCTTGTAACAAGTTGCTCAGATTGCCAGATTAGTCTAGAAGAAAGGGTCAGTATAGAGCCTCGTGTCTCCCCATTGGGCTGCAAGTTCAGCAGACCATCTCAGACTGAGAAGATAAAGACAAGTACTGCACCCTAGAAAGTGCCTTCCCCATGAAACCTAGTCCCAAAGATGGTGTTCTCCATGGCAACAGGTAATTATGGGAGCAGCAGTCCAAGACCCCTGGAGGGAGGCAGAGGTACACCTCCCCAGACACTACAATCCATAACTAGGGCCTTCTTCCAAATGCCACCTTGAAGGAGGCTCTGAGGGGAACTACAAAGGAGATGGCTTCCTCAGTGGTATGTTCCAGCGGTTCCATCATCTCCCCACTGAGGCCCACCTGGTGCCAGCTTTGCCATCCTTTCAGTGTCTGGTTAAGACCATCCTCTGTGCAGAGACATTTAAAGGCTCCCAACATTCATTGAATGGCTTGATGGGAGCTCCCATGTCAGGTGTTTCTAACAGCGCTACTCAGTCTGCTGCTAAATTGGTCATAAACATTTAAACTGCTTACATTTTGTACCATGGAAATTGTTAGGACTGTTCCTTATATCATACCTTGTTTCTAGGATCTGCTGTAGAGCACCCACAGAGCTTCAGCTATTGGGCAGGACAGAAATGAAATAAATAAAATGGCCCACCTGGCTGGTCAAAGGCCCTTTGCATGAGTGATGTACCAGGTAAGGTACCAAAGGCTAAGTGACACAGTGAGGCATACCTGTTTCTTGAAAACAGAACAGGCAAACAAACCCCTCTTCTAGACAGGCCTGAATTCAGTCACATGCCATTAGCTTTTATTGTTCACCTTTCTACATTTAAAAATGCACACATTCACCTTAATCCCCCAATTTCCAGTCTTGAAAGGTTCAATTAAAGCCCTTACCTGCAAAATTCGTTGTCCCGCAGGCACAATGCTCCACATAAAAAAGAAGAGAATGCCATCTGCACATCTGAAAGCTGTTTGAATAAAAGGGCCCTGGAAGGTGGGTGGGTTTTTTGGTTTCCATACCCGGCTTGTTTCTCCACCTTCTTCTCCCTGGCTTCAAGGCTTGAACGTGCTAGCAGGGGGAGAAAAGCAATAAAGCCGCATGCTGCAGTGACACCATTATTTTTTAAAAAAGGGAGAAAACACAAGATAAGAGATGATGGTGGCTCAATGGATAGGAAACACCCCCTTTAATAGAGGAGCTGAAAACATCAGGCTCTGCCTCTCTCCAAGACAAAACGAGCACAGTGAGTGAGTTTAAAGTGAAAGACTTGATGGCAGCATCCTCATTTTTTAAACCAAGCTAAAGATCTTTCCCTGGTAAGCATCAAATGAAGCAGGGATTCCAAGGGTCTCATTAAACCAGAACAATTTAGTCAGTGGAAGCAGCCCTGTAACTCTACCTATTTGGAGAGGCCAGCCACTGAAGATATACCAAGGTGTGCAGAACCTGCTAGAAAAGTTGGGGCCGCAGCAGACATGGAGAGGAGGACATGGAGGGGAGGCACTCATTGCAAAAATGGTGCTAGGAAGCAACTCCACTGAGACACGGCAGGAGGGAAACAGTGGGCTGATTCACATGACCAGAGGGTGGGTGAAAAGCCATGGCATTGATGTGATCTCCCTCTCCTGGTGCAGCTTTTCATGTAGTCCATACCTGGCCAGGGTGGTTTGTTGGGGAGAGAAACAGACCACCCAGAAAGCATGCCCTGTTGGGAGCTCAGCAAATGATCTCACCACAGGCCACCTTCACTGGGTCCATATGACACAAGAGGCTGTGTAGGGGGCTCAGATCAGCTGCTTGGTGCCCATGGGCATGGCAACCCATCGTGAGAACCTGTGTGGTATAGTGGTTACAAGTGTGAGACTGGGACTCAAGAGATCTGGGTTTGTTTTGACTTCATCACACCTGTATGGCACTGAACCAAATTGTGAGCTATTAAAGCAAATGGACCAGGGTTTGCAGTAATCAAATCAGGTGTATCTTTCCTGGTCTGGATTGGGACCACAGTCTAAAAGCAGAAGGGTTAAAGATCCACCATGCAAAGGTTACAATCTGGATTGGCCCCGTGCTTACAACAGCATAAACAAAAGTACAGAAGACATAATAGCTCCCTGTCTTTGTTGCATGTACTTCCTTGTCTGCCCAATGCATAAGTGTTTGCTAGTGTAAACATGGCTTGCACAGGTTTTAGATTTCAGGTCTTTACATAAACTTCAGTTGTTGCTCCTTGCAGTGGCTCCTGGCCACAAGCCAAGTTTTTCCCTTTACTCAATCACTCTCTTCAAATGCAAATATTATTGCTGTTATGGTTTTGTAGCAATGAAAAAGCTCTCTGCCTAATGCATGCAACCCAACCTCACAGCCACTAAGGAACAAATACCAAAGAAAGAACAAGATAGAAAATAAGTGAAATGAAGGGCAAATTAGTGTGGAGGGAGAGAAGATAAGACTTTGGGGACTGGGGGAGAGAGAGCTGGAGCTTTGATCTTCAGACAAAATGCAAATTCACATGTCCAGGAGACTAATCCCTGCTCAGTCACAAACTCACCTATTGAACCTGGGCCAACCACTCTCTCTCAGGTTAACCTACCTCACAAGGTTGCTGTCAAATGGGAAGCAAGCCATGTAGTCCTTTAATAAAGGGCATGATAAAATTGGGTTGAACAACTTGAAACAAGCATGGGTACCTACTCTCCTTATCCTGAATGGGGAGGGGAGATCTCTCCCATAAATGACCATGCAGTGGAGGAACAAGTGATTCCTGGCTCCCATGGGGCAGTGGCATTCCATGGCAGTGGCATTTCCATGGCAGTGGAAATGCACATCCAAATGGCAGTCGCAGGGGTTGGAGAACAAGAAGCACAACAAAGCATCAAGATTCCGTCTCTTCCCTCCCTTTGTTTTGCTTTGTCCATAGAACTTCATGCTCGGCTGCCCAATCCTTGTTGCCCAGTCTCTGCTGGAGGCAGATGGAAGCTAGACACACAGTTACCTTTGGCAAAAGGCACAAACACATGGCCATCCTGAGCAAACGGCCTCTTGGCAGCCACTGCACTGTCCTGCTCACTCAACACTGACAGCTGTGGTGCAGCAACCTGGACAATAAAGGAAACCCATTCAGTACAGCCCTGGGAAACTTTCCAGGTGATTATTCTAAATGCAGAGGGAGGGAGGGAGGGAGGGAGGGGGATCCACGCTGCTCCGGGCTCCTCTGCAGAGGCATCAATTGGAAATAAAAGTTTGTGCAAAATTACAGTCATCCGAGGTCAACAGAAAGGGACTTTATGATCTACACCATCCTACAAGTCTCCTTTAAATGATCTTTTGTGCTCTCTCTCTCTCTCTCTCTCACACACACACACACACACACAACTTCAGAAGCTGAAGCATGTTCTGTTTTCCATCAGGCCATGCTGCAATTGTTATTTCCCATCAAAGCTAAACCATGTAATAGAGGTAGCGGCCGAATAGAATGCATCCCTTGAAGTAATTTATATCATACTTCTCCTAACATGGCTCAAGAAAAGGGAGGGTTTAGCAATGCATTCATTTTACACTTATATTTTGGCTCCAGCAAGCCCTTGGCTTCCCTAGGGTATATGTTTACCTATTTACCCTGTAATTTCAAGATAAAAACAGCAAAGGGGGTTGATTAAAGAGGGAGAAAGAGAGTACTCCTAAAATGGCAGAAAGATGAAGCAGTGCCTAAACTCCTTTACGACGCAAAATATCATTTGGGTTTGCCATTTCTAGCCCCCTTCCCCATATGTTCTGTGGGGCTTTCAAGAAATTTGCACATCTAGAAGATGGTAAAAAAACCATGCACAAAGTCAGCTGATGCATGACCTCATCACTCACAGAATGCAGGACTTCTGTAAGATTATGAGTCTCCAGAGAATTCTGAACTGGAGGGGCTTAGCCAAGTCACATCACACACTCTCACAAAACATTGGCCACTGGGGGAGCTCCAGGAGGATTTACTCATTTGTGCATCCCAACATGAGGGGGGTGCTCTAATGTCTCCCTCAAAGCTCAAAGTGTGTCCATGTCAGAGTAGGAATGCTTTCCTTACATGGAAATCTATGCCTGTTTAGTATGCATCCCCCCAAACGCTTGCATTAGTTGTGCATATTTTTTTAAAGGGCACCTCACAAAAGGTGAGGACTGAATTCCAAAATATCTGGAGAAAAGCTGCAGGAAAGTGATACCGGATGACTGGAAAGCAGGTGGCTGCCAAGCGAATACTTGGGCCTGCAGAAAGAACCACACTCTTGGGAAAGCACCAGCCCAGGGAACCCCTGGCAACACGGAATCTTGCCTACATCACAGAATCCGGCAGTTTCTGAAGTTTGCTTGATATGCATTATGTAATGGAATCTCCAGTACATCCCCTGGGTTGCAATCTGCCAGATCCACCACCAGAACCTTTTTCTGCTACCCTGTTTAATTTTTCCATGTTTGAATCACATCACATTATCCCCCATTGCATGGGGCAGGGCAGAAGCATAGCTGAAGAGGAAGCCAGGAGATCCCTCTTGCTGAGTGATCGCAGTCCAGTCTAGAAACTTCGAATCATAGAATAGTGGATTTGGTAGGAGCCAGAAGGCCTTCAGAACCAACCCTGTGGTCGGTGCAGGACTCCCAGTTCAACCCTCCCTTCCAGATGGTGGTCCAGTTGCATCTTGAATGCCTGCAGTGTGGGAGAGCCCACTACCTCCCTGGGTCATGGGTTCCATTGATGTGCTGCTGTAGCAGTCAGAAAGTTCTTCCTGATATCTAACCAAAACCTGGCTTCCTATAACTTGACCCCATTGTTCCATGCCCCACACTCTGCCATGATTGAGAAGAGATCCTCTTTGTGACCACCTTTTGGTGGTCACAGCCCTGAGCGAACTGCAGTCAGATACCCATACTGCTTGCAGTGGAGTGAGAACCAGCCCCTAATTTTAACTTCCATGCTGAAAGCCTGGAACACACATCTGAACACTCTGCCACAAGGATCCACACTCATCTTGCCTGTATTCTCCTGCACACCAGGGGAGGATTTCTCGGAAGCCACTGCAGTGCTAAAATTTCAGCCTTGAGGGCTACTCCTCTAAGACCAACTCCTAAGGAGAGAAAGTGAGCAGTGTAGCAGAATTAGGACTTACAGGGAGACAACTGTGCCACTTTAATATTAACAAAGATGCTGATGTTATCTGCCACACCCTTGCATTTTCCTGCTCACTCTCTACAGAGCTTCATTTCTCACAGCAGCTGGGGAAGCCAGGAACAACCTTCATAGCAACAATATATATTTCCATGTTGTAACAAGCAATTAAGACCCATTAACCTTACAAAAGAATTGCTTCTGGTGAAGAAGATTGCTACAATTGGATTGTTTATACAGATCAACCCAGCTGCCTGGATTCTTTTGTTTTCCTTGATGGCATCATTATGGGGACTGTCATGATGTGTGTTTGCGGTTGAAAATTTTCCACTGTGCCACCTTGTGCATCAAATTTACCTGAGGCCCAAGTCAAATTGTGCCCCTTCAGGGGGTTTATGATTCTTCCTGAGATGAAGTGGGCTTCCCTCCAAACATGAGAAATAAAGCTGGACCCTGAATAAGACGTCATACTTGAGCTGAACTTTGGAAAGACAAACAGTGCATCAGCAAAAATAGCATCATTTGCTTCTTCTTTCATGCACAATTCCTGTTTACGCTCACAACTGCTATTCATTCTGAATGAAAGGGAACATTGGGAAAATTGTGCAGTGATTCATAGTGATATTTGTGTGAATTTTCCCACAATTTCACAAAGGTCCTAATTTGTGCAACTTTTTTCAACATGAAACATGACTCAGTCTACATGGAAATTTGGGCAGGTCTGAGATGGGAATGACACTCAAATTAATCATGAGAATCTATCTGGCAATTTGGGAACATTTTTGGTGGGCATGTGATCCACACCCAAGGCTTTCAACATGGCAGGGTTCCATGTTTTATAAACATGGATGTTTTGCATGTTCTTACCAAATTGTCTTGGTAGCCAGCAACTCACACCTACATCTGGATATCAGTATTTCTGGTTTCAGATAGGCAAGGTAAAGGTAAAGGTTTCCCCTTGATGTTAAGTCCAGTCATATCTGACTCTAGTGGGGTGGTGCTCATCTCTGTTTCCTAGCTGAGGGAGCCAGAGTTTGTCCGCAGACAGTCTCCGTGCTCATGTGGCCGGCATGACTAAACACCGAAGTGCACGGAATGCTGTTACCTTCCCACCAAAGTGGTACCTTTTTATCTAGTTGCATTAGTATGCTTTCAAACTGCAACTTTGGCAGGAGCTGGCACAAAGTGCAGGAGCTCACCCCGTCAGGTGGATTTGAACTGTCGACCCTTCGATCAACCAGCCCAGCAGCTCTGCAGTTTAACCCACTGTGCTACTGCATCCCCTTAAGATTGGTAGTGCCATGTATTTGCCACTCTTGGTGGCAAAATTGGTTGTTGTAGGACAATAGGGATATGTAGAATAGTTCCTATTTACAACAGGTATTAGCAACCCAGTGCTGGCTCAATTCTCCAGATTCTCTCTCATTTTACCAACAGGGCAATTAAGCAAATATAAAAACCTGCATGCCCAAAGACATTCTAATCTGCATGCAGTAGTGAAAATTAATTATCATCTAAATACAACATCCATGATGTAGCGGAGGCAGGACTTTCAGGGATGTAGCACTAGCTCTTTTTAATTAGCAAGGATGCTGAAGTTATCTGCCACCTGTCATGAACTTGGGTTCCTCCCTTCACACAAAGTTACAGACCTTTCTTGCAAAAAAAAAAAAAAAAAAGCCTTTTCCAGAAGCACAAAGTCCCAGAATGAATCTGAACACACACAGAGAGGTTCGGTCAACCCAATCTGGTATTCATCTCCAGGAACTCGCCTTATGAGCATGTCTGGGTTTTTCCAGACAGACCCTTTCAATGAAGGCCAGACATGCTCACTGTTCTGCATGCCAGTCTTCTAAGCGGGCTGCCCTCCTGTCCTAACATCAAGTCATGGGGTCAAGAGCCATTCCTGCCTTGTCTGTCTCTAAGAAAATCCTCTGTTCCAAGTTGCCTCCTGCCAACGGTAAATCTTGGTTATTCCAGAAGCTGCCTGGGGAGTCTGGCCCTGAAAGAAGCATTTCCGCTGCTCTCATCTGAATGTCTGGAAATGGCCCACATTCCAACCACTACACTTCCTCCTCATCCTCCTCCTCCTCCTCTTCTGAAGAACAGCTGGTAAGAATGTGCACCTGGAGCAGCTATCTTTCTCACTCCCAGCACCACCTCACTCAGCATTCTTGGCCTAGCTGCAATCCTCACAATAGCTTGCGAAAATGGATGTTCCCAGAAACAATGCAGGATCCCTCTCATTGTAATGAAAATCCACCCAGGTGGCTTGGTCTTGAAAGGGCAAGTAAAGGCTATGAGCTCTGCCAAAGACCTGCTCCAAGCAGAGGAAAACTCACAGGCCTTGCTTTTTGCTTGAGGCTTCCACCTGCAATTCTAGGCTCTCCAGGGGCCATGTCTGTGGGGAATGTTATGACAAACAACCACACATCAGAATTCGCAGTGAGCAACATGCGAGCCACAGTGCCTCATGGCCACTTACTGTCTGCAGGTCATTGAGGAGACATCTTTTGCCTGCGTCCTCCCAGTGGGAGGGCTTTCCATTTCCAGTTTCATTCCCTCCCCACTTCCTTTTATAGCTCTTCCTCTCCAGCACACGGCCTTGTGTACATCTTCTGAACCCACATGCTGATATGGAGGCAAACAAAAACCCTTCAAGGTCCAGTGAACACATCAGCCAGCTGGGCTGCACACACCCCCTTGCCCTAAAAGAGTGCTAATAAGAGGCTGGGATGGGAGCCTGTGTCCTGGCTATTATTAGAAGCACTTCAATAGAGGGCAAAGAATGGGAGATGGAGAAGGCTGCACTTGCTTTCTCGGGCAGAGGAAAGTTATCCTGCTTATTGGACCATTAAATGCTGAGCAGACGGAAAGGCAGGCCTGTGTGAATATTAATGAAGGTGGAGCATCTGCAGACAGACCGAGGAAAACATGCATGTACTTGACCTACTGAGATAAGGCATGTGGTTGCTCATTTATCACTGCACTGTCCTGCCCTTCCTCCAAGGAGCTCAGGGGTCAGGGAGAAAAGATTCCCCGCTAGGGGTATGTGAATCAGCAAGACTCAAGTGTGCCAAAGGCCTGGGCTCATTCTGACTTGAGCCAATATCAAATTGCAAGCCTTGTTCTTTGCACATAAAGACAGGCATCAGGAAGTGGCTTTGCTGAGCATCTTTGACAGATGCCAATTTCTTTGGATCCATCCTGCCAATTGCCTGGCAAACTGGCATTTTCTGAGTCCTGCAGATTCGCAGACTAGATCAAGGGGATGTATGCAGTACCGGTCATTTGCAGATGTGCACGAGTACTCATGCACATTAGCAAATGAAGGAAATTTTCATGTCAATTTCTAATTCCAGCCATGAGCAGATGACTTACACTTTGCAAAGGAAAATTTGAAATTCACGAGTTACCATTAACCCGTCCTAGACAATGGCAAGCTTTGTAGGTAGCGAAAATTTCCCAGACAATCTCCCAAGGATGGATGCCCCAGTCAGAAAGTTTGAGCACTCAAGTTTTCTGAATTTCATCTTGAGGCTCCTTCTGATTCAAGTAGTATCATATTCTGCATTTCTCTCATTTGCAAATGAAGATCTATGATTATATTCATACATATTTGAACGTATGCATTGATTGTGCACATCTCCGAAATTTGTGATTCTCCTACAATTTATTGAACATTGTGCACATTTTTCAAAGCTCACATATTTATATTCCTTTTTCAATTGTACAGATGCTGTCATGTGATGAGCTGAGCTGGCTGAAACCGGGGTCAGACTAGATGGCCCAGGAGACCCATTCTGACTCTGTTTCTATGCTTCTATGTTAAATGCATTTTGGCAGTCAGCAAACTCAAAAACGTATTGACTTTGATCAGAGATCGCAAGTCTGTTTTAAAAAGGTGCAAACTGGGTTAATCCAGACCAGAAATGATCTGAAATGGATTTCTCATGGGTGCTTCCTCCAAAGGGCAACACCACATATGATATATTGTGAAGTTCCTTCCTCTGGTCACATCTTGCCCAAGGATTTCCCAAGTCTGTAGTTAGCACGGATCCTGTGCATTGTCTAGCTGTTCCTTTTGGATACGTTTCTGGCACAGATTTAACTAAAAATTATCAAATTATAAATTATTGCCCAAATACACAAGAACACACACACAAACACCCTCTTCATTTCATGTTTCATTATCTTTATTATCACAATAATTTACAATAAATTGGCAATTATTTATAGCACTTCAAAATTGCCGAATTTAGTACTTTTAATTGGTAGGAAAATATCAAAGTCCCATATTAACATTAAATAGCCAATTAACTATCTAAACCTGGGGGTTTGTCCACAGTTATATAACTTGTTTTAATGAAACTTCTGATTACTTGACAATATGCAATTAAAAAATAATTACAAACTGATTTGAAACTTGCCCCACATCAAGTTATTATTTATTTTTCAGTTTGCATTAAAGACAATGACTCTTTTTATAGCTGTATTATAAAGTACCAAAATAAAAGAAAATACGCCAAATCACAAATTTGAATAATGGAAGTAAATGTTAATGTTAATTAATTTTGGACCAAAATTTCCCCTTTTCTTCTGTGGGACCATTCATTTTCTGTTTTTGGAAACCAAGGAGGTAGTCAAGTTCTGAGAATATTACCTTGAAATTTAAAAAAGAATAAAAATAAAAGGTGGCTTGGAGTGGAGATTTTGCTTATTTCCCCCCCCCCGCCCCTTACACACACACACACACACACACCCTTGCTGTTGCCTGCCAGCCACATTCCTGGTACACAACTCCCCTAGCAATGATATAACTTCACGAAACAACATATTTCCCAGGCATAATCTCAAACCAAACAAATAAATTAATGGCTGGCTTCATTTCTCTTGCATGTGGTACTGCAGGAACAGAGCTCTAGCGAATTAGTCAGGGACCATCCTAAAGACAAGGCCAATAGGCAATCCAAACACAGGATGCTCCAAAGAAGAGCTAGCTTCAGAGAGACACACAAAGCAAGGAGCTAGTACACATGCATTTTTCCAGCATGTGGGGTCAGCAGTGGCACTCCTTCATTAGCAGGAAGACTGATCTCATCTGCCAGAATCTCCTCTTCCCCCTGAGGTTAGCTGCAAGCCTCACAGGAACTGGAAGCCCAAGATTCTTCCCACTGACTGGGCTTAGACAACATTGACTGGGTTTAGATAGCCTGATGACCTTCAGAATGGGTTGAAAGTGGTTGTTGTTGAACAACATGGGTTATCAAGTTGTCTGAACCCAACCAAAATAACAAACCATGGTGAACAATCCAGTCTATGACCCAACCAAGGAACCTTTCCAAGGGTTGTTTGTGAGTTAAACTCTGGCTTGTTAGCACCGCAAAGATCAGAGAAGATGATTAATCACATTTCAAGAACAACCCGCAGTTCATCAACAACCCACATTCAACCTTTGCCTGCAAGTTATTGTGATATTTGAACTCAGTCCTGTTCCCATTGTTAACACAAAGCATAGGGTTGGACTTCATTTTGAATGGACAATTAAGCCCCATTAGCTTTGCAACAGGCCTACTTCTGGTGATGAAATTGCTACAACTGATTTCTTTATATGGATCAACACAACAGTGTGTAAGGTTTGAATCTCATGAAGAGCACTTGCACTTCGGAATCTATCTCGATGCCACTGCTGATAAATTGGGGGTGCTGTGACAAGGGGGAGGGGGTTCAGAGGCTGTCATGTGCCCATCAGCTCCCTCCATGTGTGGGTAGCAGGCAGGCATGCTTGCCAGCCCAGCTGCTCATGGGTTCCCACTCGAAGTGCTTCCAGGAATGCTGTGGCTATATCTTCCTTTTAAGGCTCTTGCCATTGCTGTTGTTCTGGTTGTCAGTTTTTCCTCTCTCCTCCTAGGCTGAGCACACTTAAGATACAGCAACTTTCCTCTACCACACATCCCCCACTCCTCTGGTGGCCTAATTAAAGAAAAAAATGATGGTGTTCATGTGGTTTTGCTACTGCTCCCTTGCACTGGTTTTGGTTTCGAGCAATTTTGTGTGTCGATTTATTCTAATTGCAGCTGCAAACCAACTCAAACATCAAAATCGGAAGGCTATAAATATTATGTATAAGCAAGCGAATGGATATCAAAAGGCACCAGGCACCAGATCTGCAGGTCTTTGCACATGTGTGTTGGGGTACCATGGAGGGGGGTAGCAGTTGTCAGGTCTGTCAGCTGTCAATTTATCAGAGAGAGTCTGATAAATTCTCCCTCGGTGCAGGCACCTTTTACAATATGCTTCTTTAATTGGCAAACAGTAACATCCTAATTCATCATATTAAATATGGTTGAAATTACTTAATTATTAAAATTTTCTTATATACCATGTGATTATAAAATCTCAAGATAGTTTACATAAAAAACTAGACCATGATCATACATATATTTGAATTAAAAAAAAGAAGAGAAATCTAAGATCTAGGAACTGACTGAAGAAAATATGAAACATGCTTGTAACACATCATTAAGCCTTGAATACAAGTGCAGTCTCTCTCACCTAATTGCCTGAAGGGAGCACAGCCCTACTGGCTGAAGTTAGGGAATCTCTCAATGCACCTTATTTCTGGGTCCACAAGGAAAAGCACAGGCAAGGAATTTGAGAGGGTCTAATTTGCACCACTTCTACTCTTATCCAATGCCCTTGAAGTAACATTCAAAATTCGTGAGTGCTAAGCCCTCCCTAAACCTTCACTTCAAGGCTCACATGCAGCTCCAGAGCCTGAACTAACTCCCTTAAGGACAAAAAAGTCATCCATAGCATTGCAAGATGCACTACAAAACCTTCAATTCCAGCTCTGAATGAGGGTTTGTGGCTGGTTATTTTCTCTGGACCAATTTTAAGATAGCTAGATTTTGGCTTGCTGACAATTGATAGCCCAATAACTATCCAAACCAGCAAGAGATCTTCAAATACAGCACAACCAGGAGAAAAAGACTCCCTCGGCAGGTGGCAAAACCGCTTTGCTAAGGCTGTCTCTAATTGCCCTTGTACCCAGAGACACTAATAGGGTCTCATCTTGCTAGTGAGAGATTTTTCTTCTACCACCCCGGGGAGTACTTGACTGAAGAGACTTTAAAGCAACAAACTTATTTTCTGTTTTCAAATGGTAAATCCTGGAAGTTTCTTTCTTTTTTTCTTCCCCTTGACCTTACTGTGTCAGATGTGGCACTAAGATTATTGCTCAAATCAAAAACTCCCGCTTTGCCCAGAGAAAGACGACACAGCGTGCTTTATCTCCTTAGCAATGAGCTTTAAAGGGCTTGAACCTGTAAATCAAAGATAATCAAATACCAGCTGTGGAGTTCGCTTTGGGCTAAACAATTCCATAGAAGAGAAAGTGTGGCTGTAATGAATGCAGGTTTGCAGATGTGAAAAAAAAATGCTGGCTCATACTCAATCCAGGTGTAGTCCCAGTGGCTACAGCCCTAAAACTGAACTGGAACTCCAGACAATGACTATTTAAAATTGTGGATGCCTTCTCCTAACATGCGCATGCAGTTGGGGAAATCAGAATTCTGCACTGTGCCCATTAAACACACAACTGGTGGCTTAAAGGGTATTTCTTGTATTGCACTAGCAACAGGGACTGTGTGATTACATGGGCAGGTTGACACATTGAATAACTTCTGGCATAGACAAATCTGCTCAAATTTAAGCTTAACCACAAGATTCACTAGAGTTCTAGGTGGCAGTGGAGGGCTTTTCTACAACTTCGACTGATCCATCAAGCTGCGCCCTCACCTGGATGAGCACTCCCTAGTGAATAGCTTCTTTTGCATTTCATGCAAAGATGGAATTAATAGAAATACAAATTTATATAACACTGGATGCACAAACAACACACACAGTTCACCCTTTGTAGACAGTAGGGATAAAGAAATCTACATATCCATTTTGGTTTCTCTCCACTTCCCCAGTTCCTCAGTCTTAAGCGCAGAACTTTGAGAATGTCTCCAATCTGACATTCATTTAGTCCCAACTTTAGAAACTTTTTTGTAAAACTTGGCATCACCATTCATGAGCATTATTGTGCACATTTGTCCTGCATTTATGTGTGTATTTTTGCCCAATATGCACATTTTGCAAGCAATTTTCCTTTTATAATGTATTTTAAGAGTATTCCCCCGATATATGGATTTTGTGATTGGAGATGCGCATTGCAAAATTAGAAGAGTAGATTCTGAAAAATAACCAAGTTTTGGTTTGCAGAGTGGCCTAAAATTGTGAAAATGGGTATGCTTTAATTAAATGCAAACTGAATTAATTTCTTCTCAATCCTGAATACAAGGAACCATCTATTGCCATGTCTGTATTTTTCCTGACTCATTCCCCCATTAGTACAGCCATGCATGCGGTTGTGTTCTATGCCCTTTATGTTTCTCATTGCTCCATTTCAATTTGACTTACACACTTCTTCCTTGAAGCAATAATTAAACTATTAAAAAACACAACTCAGTTCACATGAACATCTTCCTTATTCGTGGTAGCAGCTTGTTAATGACTAATTTGATGTGGTGTTTTTGTGTGTAGGTATGACACAATGTGGCCAATGGAACAAATGCTAGAAGGAATATTTGTAGCTTACCACAAGGTAGGCTAATTATATTCAGGTCATTCAGTTCTTATATATGACAGCAGTACTATGAGTCTCTTTGCATTCTAGAGGGAAGTGACATATTATTAATAATAATAATTTGGAAGCTATTATTATTATTAATAGCTTCCAAACAATGATGTGAATGGGTCCAACAGATTTATTCGCTTGTGTCACAAAATCCTTTGATCTAAGGAGAAAAAATAATCAAAATGAATCTAGAGTAGGGATAGGATGCTTAAGAACCTATTTATCTGGCCTACAACTCCCATGAACCCTCACTTTTGGCCATGGTGTCTGCAGCTGATGGGAATTTAGGCCAAAGTAACTCATGAGCCACAAACTGTCCACCCCAATCCAAAGGTTCCATTTGGGGATTCTTACCATTCAAACAGCTAATCTGAGGTTTACAGACGAAAATTACCTAATCTTCTGAAGCTGTTCACTTTTATCTTCTTGCATCATGTTACAATCCAATACCCACAGGCACAACTTCCACTGTACCTCACAACTTCTTATACACAGTGCTGTTAACAGGAGTCAGTTCACACATTCATTTGCAAGCTATCAAGTCTAAAGTAACAATGATTTGAAGTCATCTGATGTACCTACAAAGTGGGGTGGATAAATCTATTTTAGTTTCTCTCAGATTCTTGTCTTCCCAATTTAAAATTTAGTAGATCCTTGCCTTCAGATTTATTTTAAAGTTTGCATGAAAACATTTTGGTGCATTTCTCCTAAAACATGTATCATGCATGTGTGTTTGGCAATTTTCCTAACACAACACATTTTTAACATTCTTTTCACTAATATATACATCACTGAGTGAAATTATCCCGAGATATAGATTTTGGTATAAATTTTCTGATTAAAGGACCATAATGCAACATTTAGGAGAAGGTAAATGATGAAGGATGACTGAGTTTTCAGTCAGTGTATTGATCTGAATGTAGAAAATTAAGACAGTCCGCATTAAAAAGTGGCTTGACTTAATTGCTTCCTCATGAATAGCTCCAGCATTTAGCATGCTGTTTCTCCCCAGGAAAGTTACTTTGCATCCCCTGGAATATTTTCTGCCACTACAGTTCTTCATTTACAGCCATACATCCAGGGGTATAAGGAAAGTCTAATCCCAATGTTGAGCGAAAAGAAATAGAACCGATTTATCAAATTGCTGAGGGAATGTTTATTCAATCCAATTTGTGAAGCACATCAGTAGGGAAGTAATTTGATGAGGTTGCTGTAGTTCACTCCACTGCTGATTGGCCTGTTCCAAAAGTTGCCGGCTCCAACTAATATGTCATCTGAGCTGTAAGACTGTTGCAAACATCACCATTGAGTGGGGTTTGACACCAGAAATCCATTTTGGGGATTGGTTGCAATGGCAGCAATAGATCTCCCTGCCAACGGAGAAGCAGAACATAAATCTGGCCATGGAAGCAGCCACCCTGTCAGAGTGGTGTAATCTGCACCAGGAGGACATATTTATCTGTAAACAAAAGCTCCTTGGATGACGGTGAAAGATGGATGCAAAATCCATTGGTCTGTGGCATGCTTAAGCATGTCAAGATCTAGGAGCCGTTCTCCTGCAAAAGCAACCGGGACCTAGGATCAGGTTGGACAACCTCTTCCAGCCCATTTTATTGTCATCTACTTGGAGAGTGCTTGGGCTGTAAGCTTAATAATACATTTAGGGAGCTTTGCTCCTGTGGTGAACAGGTCCGAAGGCAAAGGGGGTGGTCAGAAAGTAAAATAGGTGGGACAAAAATGCAAAGAGAGAGAGCAGAGAGGAGAACCCTTCCCCAGTGTTTCATCTTAATATTTTTACTGTAGTGATGAAACCTTAGTGGGGACATGGCGACTTGCAAGAATGGTAGAAAAGCTACCCAAAGACCAGGGAACCATCAAATGTTTAATGTTTGGAGGAATGAGGGGGGAGCCATAGGAGGTGCTGTGCTCATTGTCCAAAGTCCAGAGGGCCAGTCTGGGACATCAGAAGGTCCAGATGTGGCCTCAAGCAACTCAGTTTGGATAACAATCTTGGTAAGGTGGCAACTTATGCATCACCAAAAAAAAAAAAAAAAAAAAAGGTGGGACACCCATGTGTATAAGGTCTGCATATAAAAATGTACACACATAATGCAAATTTGAAAGTAATCCCTGCTACTTACACAGCAATACAAGACATCTTGGTGCACATGGTGGGCATGTCATGAGCGGAGCCGGCTGGTGCCGGAGGTCAGACTAGATGGCCCAGGAGGCCCCTTCTGACTCGCTCTGTTTCTATGTTTCTATCTCACCATGGGTGTCCCAGGTGCGAGCTCAGTCGGTTGCCCTGCCTCTTCTTTGTTGTATTATGGTTCTTTGTGCAGTGTTTTACTAAACCTCTACATGTCAGGACCTTGCACCAAAATACAACAAATTATACAATCAAATCAAGAGAGCTTTTTCTTTCCCCTTTGCAGTGTCTTTTTAATGTTGAAACACCACACATCATTAATGCACAGCCAAGATACATGAATTTGTCTATTCTGCTTCCTACAATGTTTGCATTTTTGTCAAGCTCAATTTTATTCTATTTATTTATTCATGCATATTCTTGTATGCTGATTCCTACAATGTATGCCATCTTGCATGGCACTTTCTTAATACATGCATTTTTGTATGCATTTGATTGGATTTGCAGAAGTGCAAAACACTGAAGACTAATTGTATTCTGATTCACAGATTAGTTCAGGAGGTGTAAATTCATTCAGTTCATATTGAAATGCAAACCAAACAATTGCCATCCACATCCCTTATGTAGAATGAGAGGGAAAGACACAAAAGACCTGAAAGCTGTAGCAATTTTTATATGTGTAAATTCAGAATGTATTTATTACATTTCTACAATGCCCAATAGCTGAAGCTCTTTTAATAATTGAAAAAAAGAAAAGAAAAACCGAACAATGGAGATTTCTTCATATGCAAATTTCATTTGTGGAAAACATCAGAAACAAGACAGGTAATTTAGAATTACAAATGACCAGGAGAAAGTCCAAATTTGGGGACCATCCCTGCTTTTCAACCAAAGCATGTTCAATGGTTAATTAACAATATCATTGGTAAAGAAAAGGAGCATGTTTTGAAGTTCTAAAAACAGATATTCTATACTTCTGTTTTAGGTTTTATGTTTAATATGTAAATTTGTTTTTTATATAATGCTGTGTTCCTTAAATGTGAATCTTTGTGCTAGAAGGCACCACTTTCAATTTAAAGATGGCTCATAAGGAAAGTATTTCATATGGCAAAATATTCTCCTGTCCGGTCAACAGTGCAGGCCACAAGAATATAGAAGCTGACCAGCCACGATTTCTCTCTTCTCTTATCCCAAAGATAAGTCAGTAATATATATACTAACTGCTGATGCTTCTAAAATATTAGCAGTTTAAGCCAGTAAACACAAACTGTAGGGTATATGATAAACAATCACTGGGTCCATGGGAAAGTATATTTAGAAACACAGAAACAGAGCAAGTCAGAAGGGGTGTCTCGGGCCATCTAGTCTGACCCCCGGCTCCAGCCAGCTCCACTTATGCCATGCCTACCATGAGCATGCCCAGCCTATCCTTGCACACCCTCACCAATGGGGCTTCAACCATAGCAGCTATTCCAAATCTGAGTTCCAAAGCAGAGCAAACACTGGAACCCAAGCCTCTATTCCAGCTTTGACACAATCTGCCACATCAGTCTTCTACATTCTGATGCCCTCCAAACATGTCAGACTACAATTCCCATCATCCCCAGCAAGTATGCCAAGGATTCCATTTTAGGCAAACTTTACGTTAGGCATAATGAGGAAAGGAATGAAAAATAAAATTGCCAAGATCTTACTCCTGTTATACAAATCCATGGTTGCAACTGGTCAAATTCATGGAGAATTCATGTCTATCCATGGCTACTAGTCCTGATGGCTATTGTTGCCTTCAGTATCAGAGACAGTGTACATGTGTACACCAGCTGCTGGAGAACATGGAAAGGAGAGTGCTGTTACACTAAGATCTAGTCTGGCAGCTAGTTAGCTGCTATATGAACATGAATGTAGGCAAGACAGACCTTGGTCTGAAGCAACACAGATCCATGGAATCATAAAAAAAGTAGAGTCAGGAGTGGTGAGGTCACCATTCCTCTCAGATGGCTGCTCAGTTGCTTCTTGAATGTCTCTAGTGTGGGAGACCTCCCTGAACAGCTGGTTCCACTGTTGTATTGCTCTGACAGTGAGGAAACTTTTCTTGATCGCTAGTCTGAATATGGTTTGGCACAACTTGAGCTGATTATTCTGTGTCCTACACTCTGGTATCAGCAAGAAGAGATCTTGACCTTCCTCTTTGCAACAGCCTTTGAGATATTTATAGAAGGATATCATGTCCCCCCTCAGCCATCTCATCTCAAGGCTGAACATGCCCAGTTCCCTCAGTCTCTCCTCTTGGGCAGTGTTTCCAAACCCTGGATCGTTTTTGTTGCCCTCCTCTAGACCCTTTCTAATTTTTCTGCATCTTTCTAAAATCTTGGTGCCCAGGACTGGACACATTATTCAAGATGAAGTCTGCCTAGTGCAGAGTATTGGGGAACAACCACTTCTCATGATTTGGAATAATACTTCCATTAATGCTAATGAATACTTCTACAAAATACAGTAGGCTCTATGAATAGGCCACTGGCTACTTTTCACTCATACAGGACTGGATGGAGCAGGAAACAGTGCCATTGATCATTTCCAGAATGTAAGCTATGTACATGTTTTTCTGCACAGCTCATTTATTCAGCCCTGTCCACACACACATTGAACCCTTCATATTGTCAGGGGAGTGTCCATTTTTTCAACCCTAACCTGGTCCTTAACCCGAGCCCTAGAATAGACCTCATGCAACAGTACCATTGGCGATTCCAAAAATGTAAGCTTTCTAGGGTTTTTTCTGCATGGCTGTAAACATTCTTGTCTGGCGTACTTTGGATACAGCAACCAAGTTTATTGCAACTTCCTGCTATGTTGTTAACCTTTAGTTTATTTCCTGATTTAAAATGCATGGAGGATTTTGAGTTCCTGTGCTTGGTTAATTGCATTCTAGGAGCCAAACAACACATTTTAACCATTGCCTATCATGGCAGCTTTACCTTGAGGTTTGGTGGTAATTGCTATTAATTGCTACAGAAGATGGAATCATCTGGGCTTCTGATCATGATGCATGATAGAACTCATGCTTTGACTGCGCAGTGAAGCTTGATAAGCTGTGACACAGTAAATTGCCCCATGGGGCTTTTATCCTCCCTTCAACTCTATATGCTTCCAATCCATTTCCAGAATTAGATCACAAAATAACTCTTAGTCTGCTGGCTCTGGGTTGTTGTTGCTTTTGTCTCCATAAAGCTTGGGTTGATGAATTTAGAACCCTTGAACACAGGCACCAAAAGTGACATGTTTGGTGTCCGGAGCTGGGTTGTTATTGGTTGTATTTTATATGCAAATTGTGTACAATACACTGATACTTGGGAATGTTTGTGTGCACAAATGCCGTTAAGTCCACAGCAGATCCATCTCCTTGGGTGTCAAAGGAAATGGTCTCATTGGTATCCTGGTGACCATGTTGATTTATATGAATTGCATTTGTGGCTGACTGATTTCTTTCAGCTTTGGGCACATGATAGGAGTAAGCAAGAAAAAAATGTTACAGAAAAGCTGCTAGAAAAGCTCTCCTCAATTGGGTGCCTTTCAGATGTTTTGGACAAGTCCCAGAATTCCTGATGATCGCCATGTTAGCTGAGGCTGATAATGGTTGAAAACCAAAACAGCTGAAGGATGCCAGATTGGGAATGACTTTGCTAGATGCTGCCTGTTTTGAATTAGTTAGAATACGGAGGTTGCCCCCTCTTGCCTCCTTAGTGTCCCCAGTTCATAACATTGCAGTGCCAATAGCAGTCACAATGGGGCAATTGTCCCTTCTGTGCTACTTGTAATAGTACAACTGCCCTGCCAGGGTTTCAAGTCTGGACCTTGCAAGGGTATGTTTCCAAGGTTCCTTAGACCACAGTCCACAGCCCTCCAAATATTCATTGTGTCTCTTCTTCCTCTAATCCCAGCAAACTATAAGACACCCTTCTACCATACAGCTTGGAGGGCGGACATCCCAACAGTTCTGTTCACTCTTCCCTGTGCTTAGGTTAGGCATTGGCAAGTGGACATCCCAAAGCCAAAAATGTCCCTCTGCAATGCCTGGCTTCTTGGTTGCCACCCTAGAAACTATGAGGACAAAGCATTGCCATAACAAAGGTAAGCAATATCCCTTGGAGTTACAATAAGCATCAGTAATAGTGCTAGCATTCTGCAAGAGCAACCCAGATGCTTTCATAATGTTCCCTCCATTTGTTGCTGGCAAATTCAGATACTCCATTTGGAAGACCTCTGTTTGTGGGACTCCTTTTCACATCTGGATGAAACAGGGAAGGAAATGGAGACTAAACTGCTCTGATCTTCTCCACAGGAAGTGAAAGCCAAACCCAGCCAAGAATTCATTTTTTAAAAAATTCAGGCTTCCAGTGTGCATCTGTTTAATTATTCCTGCCACACCAAATCAATTCCTAATTGAACCAGGAAAATATCCCTGCCTCTTCTCCAAATGTTCTTGCACCATGCAATATAGCTCTGCATTAGGGATATGTAAAACTCTCATTCAAATTCATGAATCATACAAACATTTCTTCTTTACAACTCCAAACATTAATGCAAGCAGGAGAGCATGCTTGGAAAATGTTCCCAAACTCCTGAGCTTTTGCACAATTTTTTAAAATGTGCATTTTATGCTTTATACATCAGCAGAAAGTGTTCATTTTCAGTGTACTTTTAAAAATTGCTTAATTTTCCCATTTGAAAGGAACACCTTTCACCATCTTAAAGAAACAACAACAATACAAACACCACAAACAAATGTAAGAAATGAGGAGAGCTGACCATCAGGTTGAGAATCTAGACAATCACAAAGAAACCACTTGTTCACTCACCCTTAGTAGCAGAGCCTTTTCTCCACAAAGTTGTTCCCCCTCATGCAGTACTCCACTTGGCTCTCTTGTCTTGGGGCAGCTACCCAGGATGTTCCCTGCTGCATACTTATTAAAAGCCTTCCAGACCCAGCATCTAGTCAGCTTAATTACAGCCCATGGACAGGTGTCACCACACAAAGCACTGCCTTGAATACTCCCAGGTGTTCTCAGGAAAAGGCAGCTGATGTTGGTCTGCACCCACATTAATTTATTGGCTGCCACTAACAACTGCCAATTGCTTAGCAAGGGGAGGAAGTTGTATCTCAAGGTTATGATGTCATCAGAGGGATATATCTTATAGCTATAGTACTTTGGCAATAAAGCCAGAGGTGGGAGGAAATGTTTGAATTACTTTTTCCTTTTGCACAACATAGCCTAGCAAGAATGTCATGCAAATGAATCCCCTCCATTCAATCATCTTTGCACCACTTACATGAATAAAAACTATCTGAAGAGCATTGTTCCACACTCCCCATATCCCTGAGTAGTAGGACTTTTAAAGGGAACTCTTCTACACTGGAGATTACTTCGAAGAGACTAGTGGGTATTTGTGGAGTGCCTATGTATAATGCAGATGTAAACACACAAAGCTGCTCTATATGAGATCATTGATCCATCATGCTCAGCACTGTTGACACTGACTGTCAATGGAGGTCTTGCATTTTCTTTTGCCTGCCCTGCCTAGAGATGCCAGGATTCGAACCAGCAAAGCTGGTGTTCTGTCTGGAGCCATGACCCCTCCCCTATAGACAGTATACGCAGAAATGAACAGAAAGAGGAAAGATTCCAAAGAGGCAGCAGTGGTCTTTAGGGCAGCACCAGTACCCCAGAGGAATTACATTCCTCTGAAGCCCCCCTAGGCTGCTTGGCTTCTTTTGGCTCTCTTCCCCTGTTAGGGGCTGTCAAATGATTCCTTCTGTCCACAGGTGCACATTATAGCAGGTCAGCCTGCAGGTTCAGGCTCTGTGTGATGGGCATTATGAAAGTTCAGTGGTTGCTATGATGATGAGGGTAGATTTTTCTCAGATGAAGTTCTGCTCGAACCATAAAGAAACATGCATATTTATATTGCTAGTATCTAGATACAGCATGGAATTCAAACCCCCAAATAGGTATTGCTTTAAATCTGTATCCAGACGCTGTTTTCTATTGTTTCCATGCTAGAGTAGGTTCAGTGGGCCCAATCCAGACTGGAGCTATCTGGGGAGGGGTGGGGGGAAGGTTACAATATCATGCTAGGATCCCCGTGCTTTGGATGCTTTACTACTCCATAGTAACATTGATGGGTGGAGGGAGTTGTAACTACTTAATGCGGATCACTTTTTCTTCAATTAATTCACCCCAATTTATTAAAAAAAACTAGGGTTATGAGTTGGCTTACAACTTACATTAAGTTAAGTGAGTTAACTTACAGCCAAGTTGCAGGTGCATTAAGTATTGGTGAGACATAAGATTTTAATTCCATTTATACATCTAATGCTGGAAGCCTGTATTGCTTGCCAGAGTGTGCCATTGAACTCTATAGGAATTACTTCTAAGTAGACTTGTTTAGGATTATATGTTTATAGTAAGTTTCAGCAGTCTTTTTGACTAAAGAGGCATATGAGGCTGAAAGGTGAGGTTAGCCAGATCAGTAGAGTGGGTTTGAATCTTCACTCTCAAATGTAATAGTTTTGCACAACTCAGTAAGACATACTTTTGAGTAAGCATCACTTCTGAATGCACATGCATGAGAAGTTACACCTGCTGAAATTCCCTGCACGGCTACTAAAGATACAAATCTACTGCCCTCCTTCCCTCCTCCAAGGTAACCAAGGCATGCCACTAAGGTGCAAATGATTCCTCAGACTTCAGCTACTTAAATGCTCCCATATCTGGAAACATCCCTTCACACACAAAAGTAGCATGTTCAAAAAGTTCTTCCTCATTTTGTACCTGACATACAAAATATTTACGTGTAGGGAAGTTGTTCTCGCATGTTTACATGCTTGCGTTGAAGGGAAAATATCCCACTTTACCCAGAGCTCAATAGCATTGTGCAGCTACTAACAGGTGGGGACCTCCAATGGAAATCATATAATACTGAGTCCCTTTAACCTTAATTTTCCCCCAAAGGGAATGTTTCTACCCCTCCCCTTTTCCTGTGGGCATTTGGTATAGATTTCAAGCCCACATGTGATGAATTATTTGTTATTTCTTACATGTGCAAAATAAACATTGCAACTCTGAACACACTAAGGAGCAAGCCCCATAAAATACAATGTGACCTTTTCTGAATAGACACATCTATGGCAGCATTGCAACTGAACAGTGTTTAATGGGAAACGAGCCACCTTGCCAATTCCTAGCACACAAATCAGTGCGCATAGAATTGCAGCCTTGCAGCAAGATCAAAAATATTATTACTATTGTCAAGGTTTTGCTTCAGTTTTAAAGAGGGCTGCTATTCTGTTGCTTATAAATGTTTATTTTCATGAGTGAAAATATGAGGGCAAAAGCAAAACTTGCACAGGTGAAATACTTGCCTGTGTAGAAAGCCAGAAATCTGAATGGGTCGCTTACTTGTGTGCTCCAGGTTGCCACTTAAAAACAAACAAATTGATTCTATGACTCTGACTGAAGCTTGTCACATAGATTATGCCCAGGAAAAGCTCCTTCTGTCATGGATAGACATGGTACATTGAAGAATTTCATTATGTTGAGCTATTGTTAAAGGAACAGGAAGTAGCAAAACTATCTGATTGAAGAGCGCTCTCGCTCTCGCGCTCTCTCTCGCTGTGTGTGTGTGTGTGTGTGTGTGTGTGTGTGTGTAGAGAGAGATCTCCTGATCCTAAACATAGTTACTTGAAAGAAGATCCTACTGAATCCAAGAAAATGTATTTCTTAGCAAGGACACGGCCATGAGCATGAGAAAGCAAACCTGCTCAGAGCAGTGTTTGAGAGGAGCTAAAGTGAAGCATTTTGCAGATAAGTGTCTGGTGTGTCTCTCCAGCCCTATTTAAGGCCTTCCCATCCACTTAGTGCAGTGGCCGTGTTCCCAGATTCAGAGGTAAGTGAACCTTTATTGATGGGAGGGACAGGTTGCTATAGCATTCATTTCCCATCTTGTTTATGGCAGAAGGGGTGAAGGTACATTCAGGAAAGTAAAGAGGTACGTTTAAAACCTTATTTCGTTTAGTGGTCTAGATACCTGTAAGGCTTTCTTTCCCCTGCTTGCAGTTTATGCAAATACTAATAGCCAATGTTGGACTAGCAATTCCAGATTAACGGTTTTTTATGATGATGCCGCCACAAAAGAACATTCTAAGTGTGCATTTGTAGCATATGGAGGGGATGCATTCCTAGAATGGAATGGCCATGCATGATCTGAATTCTGAGCTGGCCTTTATTTTTAGCCAATATGTTCATTCTAGTAGCAAGCGAAAATATCTTCTTTACTCAATAGGGTCAAGAGATGCATAGAAGTAAAAAATGTACTGTTTTTGACAGTTGCATGGGAAGGAACTTCTGCAGAGGTAGCATTCAACACACACACACACACACACAGACCTGTGCTTCAGAAATCAGCACAATATCCCCCTTTGTATCTAATCACGTGCACAACTGGATAGTGACTGCCAATTGCAGGGGTGCAGAACCTTTCAAAAGAGGGCCACATTTTCTTTTGAAGATGTCAGGATATTCTCTCTCACTGTCTCTCAAACATTTGATGAACTGCAAGGAAGGGATGGGTGTTTCTCCCATGGAAGCTGTGCCCGATGATCCCCTTTTGGGGATCGTAATCGCCTACTGGGATATAGCATGTTGCTAATCCAACAGATATGTAATTTCAGAATGAAAGTGATTACAGAAGGGGTTACAACATAAATTGGTATTACATCCTGACTATAGCATATCTAGTTTTGGATAATCGCAGATAGGAAATGTACAACTCAAAGAATGCAAAGGTCATGATCAAACTGAGCAATCCCCACTGTTTTCTAGTCCTGAGATCTTGGACAGTCGCTGATTCAGAGCAGGGGTAGATTCTCTGGACTGATTGCAGCAATGCAGAATATTAGCAAATGGGGAAACAACCTCCTGTAAGCAGTGCAGAGGGTCTAAATGGAGGGTCCTCCCAAGAGCTCTAAGCCATACTGAGAAGTTTTGCTGCTTCTGAACTGGGAGTGGAAGGCCACAGCAAGTCTCCTGGATATTAGAGACCTCATGAGTCCTCTCTGTCTTGCAGGCTGCATCTTAGTGGACAATCAGGCACAAGCTTCCCACTACAATTCTAGATTCAAACATGGGAAATGAGCAATGCATCCAGGTCTCTGGTGAGATGAAAGACCGTGTGACTCATCTGGAGACCACAGCTCGGGAGCACCCAGTTGAGGAGGCATCAGGCACCATGGTGGAGGCGACAACGGAAACCTCTTTTGGTGAGGAGAGCGTGGTCAAGGCCTCCTCCAAGCAGACTGAGATAGACAATGTCTCCTTAATGTCTGTGGCAGCAACCATGGACACAGCAGACCAGTTCTCTAATGACCAATTGCTAGGAATAGCTCAGGATCAGACTGCTAACCTGGAAGAACTGCTGACTCCAGATGGTAAAGAAATAAATGGCCTGGAGGTGAAGGCAGAGGGTGCAAAGGAAGACAATGGCCAGGGGCAAACTGTTTCTGGTGCCCTGGACCATGAGTCTTCCGAGTCTGGTGAGAATCTGACCTCCATGTAAGAGGAAGATACACGGTCCAGATGCCCTGATCCAGCAGGGTCTCTGCCCCTGGTGATAGCAAGCTTAATACAGACACTCGAGTACCATCAGGTTTCACGACACTTTCATGAAGTTTCTTGCAGAGTCCTTTGAGAAGGTGTTAAACTTCGGCACCAGAGGAAATCGGAAAGAGAAGTCTATATTCAGTAGCTAAGAAGGCTTCCAAAATCTTGAACGGGGAGGGAAATGGATTTTGGAGGATGCATAGACTCGATGACCTGTTTTTCCTTGTGTGAATTAAGGTGATATTCTGCTCCACATGTTCTAGCCATAACTAGTCTGCCCTTTCTTTCATTCCCTTGGCAGCACCCTCAAAACCACAGTTGTCTTCCATGGATGTCATAAGCCAACTTTCTCACTGCACGGGTTCCTCTGGATTATTGGCACTCTAGTAGGATGATGGAATGGGATTTGTGCATGGGAGGGTAGCAGCAATATTTCAGCAAGAATGGAACTATCATTTTAAATCTGAATAAAAAGTTGTTTTATTTACACTTGGCTTTCTCTTCTGCCCCCAAAACATTTACTCATCCCATCCTCAGCCAGGCCTTGCTCATGCCAGACTTCTGTTCATGTTGTTGGGTACAAGAATTCATGGTTACATCATGTTGTTGATGCCTCACGTGGGTCAGAGATGACAAAAATGCTGTGTCACCATACAAAGTATGGCGGAAGCTGCAAATAATATGGAACCATGTGAAAGGAAATACCCACAGTGGTGATGCTGCTGATTAAAGCAGAATAAGAGGGGAAACATAAATTTACCTTTTCTTTAAAATATAGGCCGTATTAAATTCTGCCCTCCCCCTAGGTGCTACGGTCAATAACTCAGAGTTTGTCTGCAGATGCTTTGAACAATACCTGCATGTTCCACATACACATGGTTGTGGTTGTTCGCTCCCTGTTTCATCTCCAACCAGTGATCAGCTAAACAGACTAATTTTGTCCAAATATTGAAGAGATTGTCTCATTTGCGTCTCTCTCTACCAACGGAGAAAAAGTTCAAGAAGTGCTAGTGGATATGCATTTGCTGAGTTGTGGGCACTCTTTGTCTTCCCCTTACATCAGCTCTGTTGAAAGAAAAGTGTGGGGAAGTTTGAGTATTAAAAGATGGACACTTATACAAGTTATCCTTCTGCAAGATGGTTCCCCTCTGATGCTCTGCTCTAGCCAGCATAGCCTATTGCTAACTTCAGTCATGCTGGAAGTTGTGTTCTCCAGAATTTTTGGACCACCAGGTTGGGAAAAGTGGTTAACAATAACATTAAAAGGTGGTGCTATATGGGAACTTTGTTGTTTTCAGTGCCAGAGCACAATGACTATGCATTGTATTATGTGCCATCATCCAGATCTGAAGGCACTGACAAGTTCAGTAGAAAAGTGCTTCTTTATCCTGAATGCTGCTCCTTATTGTCCTGAAAAGTTGATCAGCATAGGACCAGGGTCAACCATTTGGTGCCTTCTGGATCCTTTAGACTTCAGTGCCCATGATTTACCATTAGGAATGATGAGTGAGGCTGATGGGAGTTGCAATCAAAGACAATCTGGAAGGCTATTCCTGGGTTGGGTATTGTGGGACATGGAGAAAGCTCCTTATTCTGTGTAGCTTTTTGATCATCACAGGAGACATGCAAACTACCACCTGCAATCTTCAATGGAGCCCCCAGTGAGCCTGGGGTTGCTAGAGACTCTTCATTGTGAAGTTGATCTGGAAGAGAGCATCCCTGCAGGCCTATAAAAAGCAGTATGGTGATCTTTGCTATCTCGAGTCTCCTGGGAATTTTGAAGGATGCCCACTACTGTTGACCCTCTTCCACAAAGACAGTGAACTTTGGGTGGAAAAAAACCCAAACTAGTAGCCCCTCAGTGAAGGGCTGAGAACCAGATGACTAAGGGCTTCTCTGGATTCTCAGACCACTCAATTAATGACTGTAGATAAAGAATGACTGCCCCATTGAAATGGCAAGCCTAGGGTAGTGTGGGCCGCTCAGCCCCTATGCAGCTTCCTAGCAAAACTCGTACTACACCTGTTGATCTACCATGAACCATAGGCATTCAGGTGGGTGCATCCCATCTTCTACCAGTGCAAGGTAAGAAGTGAGTTAAGGATTCCATGTCAAGGGAATGATTACATGCATATAAACTTGGAATGAGCTAACCTAGATCATAGATATAACACAGGAGTAGCTGCACAAAAACTCAGGAATTGGTCATGTTTCATTTTCTATTGCTCAGATCCTATCATTGGACACTACAATTGGAATTGGCCAGCAATGTGGCATCTATTTTTCTTATATTTTCTATGAGAAGGGGTGACCACTTCTTGATAATTACATTCTCACCACTAATTAAAAACCCTTCTGTGCTGTGAAAGCCAACAAAGCACTTGACAGTGATTAGGAAACTCTTATTCTGTAATATGTTAGTCTGCTGATTGTAATGATTGTTTGACTGTGACCTTTGTTTAATCGGGACATCAACTGAAATATGGTTTCAGTGATCTCTACATCCCTCACCTCATGCTTAATTGTGCTTTCCACTCTCACAAGGCCATGTCTCCTCTCAGCTTTCATGAACAAGACTATTAAATAGGTTGTATGCAATATGAGTCTAACATCCCATTCACTTCACTGCATTGCCTCTAACTGGGAATGGCATTTGGTACAACCCATACTATCTAGGACAGGAGGTGTAGTCCAAGCCATCTGGAAGGCCCCAAGCTGAGGAAAGACACTTCTACTGGGAAACAGGACACGAAGGGATGGTTCTTCTCCTATACCTGGGGTAGCCATTCATGAATCAACCCAAAGGAGGAAGTACATCACAAAAAGAGGACAAAATGGGAGAGTCATTTACATAACACTTGCCTATACTAATTTATATGAAGAGACACATTTAGAAGTAGTTTAAATTGTGAGTAATATATTATAGCATAGTTTGGAAGACTGTGACCAGGTGACATGTGTACCTGCTTGTCCAGTCTGCTACACAGGTGTGAATGGTCAGTGGACAGCAATTCTTAGGGTTCATTACCTTCAAACTCGACTTAGTGCATACAGCTGTTCAGGAAGAGGATCCCTTCAAACAGAAGACAGTCTTCTGGCAGCCTTTCCAGTACTGGAGACATCTGGCCATCTTACAGGTATCCCTTTTCCCAACACCATCTTCCCCTGACCACCATTCCTGAGCATATGTGAGTGCGCTTCTGTAATATGTATAATTGTGAATGAAAAGAGGTGCAGTTCCAAAGGACGACCCACAAAACATTCAGTGAAGGCCAGCAAGGCTAACCCACCACACGCCCAATCTGATTTCTCTGCAATCCTGGACACACATCCCTGGGACTAGCTGTAAGTCTCATTAAAGTCAATAGGGCTGACTTCTTAATAGACCTGTATAGGACTGCACTTTTAATTAACTTCCTATTTTTATGCCTGCATTTAATCATGGATTCCCCCGCCCCCATGAGATTTATTTATTTATTATTGCACAATGGCAAGGCAGGAGCAGCAGCAGCTCCTCTACAAGATGCTGAAAATCAAGATGGCTGTTGCACATGGGATTGACATGGGGAGGCTTTCCCTGAGGAATATCTGTGTTAAAGGTGCCCCAATGGGAACATCACTTCCGAAGGTGGAAATGCTGTTTTACTGGAGTGTTGATTTGTCTTCCTCTTTTTTCCCCAGTAGATTGTGAACACGTTCCTAGCGTGTGGGGCTGTCCAGGGAAGTCAGTGATATGTATTCATAGCAGATGTGCCTATGCTGTGACTATGAGAAAATGTGATGGTCCAGAGGAAGTAAAACACGGCGTTCTCCAGGGGAGTAGTTTGGGGTTGCTACACAGCCCTATTTAAGGCCAGCCCACTCAACTGAGGTAGCAGCAGTGTGTATTCCGCTCATAGGTAAGAACATTTTGCATATTTAATCTAAATGGTGGTATTAGATTGCTTTGTTAACACACGTTTCATGCCATGGCCTCGGTGAAATCATAAAACTACTAGAGGGAAGCAAATGCAGGTGATAATTTTAAAGTGCTGCTGGGTTTTGTTTAGACAATAGAAGATAGTTTATTCATTTTTGACATCTCCTGGTGTGGGAGCTAATTAGTTATGTGGGGTAGCAACTACATAATGCTACTTTTTCAGCATAATAGTAGTGGATATCTAAATTGTGCATTTGTGGTAAAAAAAAATAATTATTATAATTTACTCTGCAGCCTGTGAAGAGACACATAAGCTTATCTAGAAGTTGCCAGTTTTCAAATCTCTCTGCAGAAAATAGAGAAGGCCTTTGTTATAGTGCCCAAGAAACTGAAGCGAAAAAACAGCTTGTAGGCCAATGATTTGGGAGAAGGCACAAACTTGGTGGCCTTTAGAATCTCTCTGCCTGGGTGTGTTAATGTGATATTCCAGTCCTGTGTTCTACCCATGCTGGTCTTCTCCCCTTCCACTCTTTTAGGTAACACCCTCATAGTCTCAGTTGTCCTTTATGGATGTCATAAGCCAATTTTCGCACCGCATGGGCTCCTCTGGATTAATTGCACTTACTGGAATGATGTTTGAACACGGAAAGGTAGCAGCAGTTTCTCAGCAAGAACGGAACTGTCGCTTGAAATGTGAATAAAAGCTGTTTTACTTATACTGGTGTGCTGACTTTCTCTTCTGCCTCCAGAACTTGCAAATGAATCTCCACAAGTGGCCAGAGTGGGAACAGGTTGTGAAAGTTAACATCTCCTGTAGGGCAGAACTCAAAAAATAATTGCCAAGCATTTGCACTGAAGCTTTTGCTTGGACGTTATGGATACTGTCAGGAATAGTTTGAAAGGAGGCTGGTTGTACTAGCAGGCACAGTCATGATTTTCAGTCCACTGTGCCAGGCAAACCCAACCTAACTTGCCAAGCCTTAAGCTACATTGCCAAGCATTATTAACAGTAAAGCCACCATTATCCTCAAATGCAGAAATAGTGAGATATTCTGTTATATGCGGAATACCATATTTTTGTATGAACTTAAAATATACTTTAAAATTCCAGTCTTCCATACTTATTTAATTGAAAACAACAACAGAACAAAACAATCTTCAAGAGTGCTATTGAACTCTTGCTGGAAAGTAAGCATAAACTTTGAAGCCTGGCTTTATTTCAATTGCTGAGACTTAGAGATGTTAATTACTTTCACTCCCCCCCCTTTCTTCCCAGAAAAGCACAACTGTTCTTCTGCAGAAAAGGTTTATTTCCCCCACCTGCATCCCTGTACACTACCAAAATTATTTTGTTAGGGTTGCCTCCTTTCCTCCCCCCCCCCCGCTTTTTTAATTTCGACTGTAAGTATTTACATCCATACCCAGAGTCATGAAAATCTTACACGCTTGCCAGGAAACTAAGCGAAATTGGAAAGCTCAAACTGTAATGGAGCTGAATTAGGAGAATCCATTGATCCCTACTTAACCCATATGGTGGGGGCAGAGGGGTCATTCATTTAACCTGAGCAAGTGCCCATTACTGTACACTAATTGAAGTGCAAATTTGCCTTCATTACCCTGGTGGATGACCTTGAGAGAGGGCAAGGAAAGAGTGACCTGTTGATTTTGCTCAGTCCGTTATTTGCTTTCGACACCCTAGATTGCCTCTATGGGTTGGGTATTGGAGGCACTGTGTTACAGTACTTCCAATCTTACTCATGGGGTTGATTTCCAAGACTAACTTGAGCTGACTATTTGTCAGGACCTTGGCAATTGAGTTATGAGGGTCTGCAGGGTTTCATCCTGGCCCCTGTGTTGTTTGACCACTCTGTGCAGCTGCTTAGAGCACCCAATAGGGATTTGGAGCAACTTACCTCCACCTGAAGATAGCCATCTGAACCAGGTGAGGCTGTAAAAGCCCTGCATCAGTGTCTAGATTTAGAGACAACTTGAATAAGAGTCAATAAACTGAAGATGAATTCTGGCAAGATGGAAATTGTGTGGAAATGTGGTTCTCAAGTCTAGAAAATAAACTTACCACCTGTTTTGCATGGGACTGAACTCCCTTTGAAAGATCAGGCTCTTGGTATGGGAACATTTCTAGATCCATCACCATTGCTGGAGGTGACCATGTGTTAGCACCAACCATGACTTCTCCTGAATAGGGAAACTTGACCACAATGCAGGGGCTAGTACTGTCAGGGCTGGACTATTGAGATGCTCTCAGTGCAGGACTGTCCTTAAGGTTGGTCCAGAAGCTGCAACTGCTAGTTCAGAATGCAGCAGCTCAAATGTCCTCAGGAGCTTCCCTTTTCAGCATGCAATTCTTTTGCTGGGGGAACTGTATGGGTTGCCTATTTGCTAGAAGACCAAGTTCAAGGGTTCATTGGTAGTGCTGAAAGCTGAAACAATGAGAGGCCAAAATACTTGAGAAAGCATCTTCAGCCTTACCAAGTCAAGGTGGTCATCAGATGGGATGTTCCTGGTGGGTCCTCATAGACCTATGGCCTGAGTGGAGCCCACCCAGAGTAGAACATACAGAGTGGCACCTGCCTCTCTGGATTTCAGGCAGGCACCAACTTCATTTTGTTTCCAGCACCTGCAGAAGATGCTGTTTCCCAGAACCCTGATTGAACAGGCACCGATTTTTAGTGATATTGTGTTTTCTCTTAAATTTTAATATTGTATTTTATTACTTTTTATTGTTCCTTGCTTCAGAATCTGTTTAGATGTGGACTGGTGTATATAAATGTTGAAAATCATATAGAATACTCCCCCACCCCATCCAAACTTTAAGAATGGTCTTCAAGTGGAATCTATGTGATTCAGAAAATGCTGGTGCACTGCAGAAGTTATGGTGTGGATTTAAAATAAAATAAAAACTCAAACTCACTTTAAACCATTGCAGATTTTTCTAGCTTCCCTTGCAGTCACACATGTAGGCTGATCAACAGCATGGAATCTACTTTTCTTCCCTTTTCAGCTGAGAAGGGGTGCCACCATGCATCTCGATCATTACACTCTTACCTCTAATTAAAACCTGCTTTTGTGCTGAAATGCCAGCCAAGCACTTGACGATGATTTGAATGTTTTTCTTCTGTCATCCTTTATTTTGCTGGTTGCATTTCTGTGGTCTCTGTTCAATCCGGCAATCATCTGAGATGGTCTTGGGTCAGTGATATTTACATCCCTCGTCTCCTGCATAATCTTCTTTGTCACGCTGATAAAGATGGGTCTCTTGCAAGCTCTAGAAATCAGATTGGGTTATAACACCAGCAGTTACAAAATGCAGGAGTTATTATAACATTTATGTCCAGCCTGTCCTCCATGCAGTTCAAGAATGGCTTTTTTAAAAACAAAAACTGCCACGCCGGGTGACATACGAGGGATCTCAAATGATCCCTGTTTCAATCACTGACCATATGCAGGCCTGCCTGCCTGCCTGCTTAGAATGTTGCTGCTCAGAAATTAACATTTTATGAAATAGTCAGCCTGGTCTAACAAATCTTTCCTCAGTTCTGATGTTTTCTGCTGGACTCTGTCCCGAGGTGTGGATGACACTGCAGTCATGCAGTCCTACTAGTCAAGTAAATGTGGAACCAGGCCTATTATTCAATCTGATTTTAATGGTGGTATTATTTTCATTATATTTTCATTGCTGAAAGTTGCCCGAAGGGACGAATACATGAATGAATGAAATATTAGCCCGAGTGTAAGGACCTCAGAATAAGTTTAGCCCATTGGACAGTGTTAGTTAGAGACATGAGGGAATGTATGAGAAATCCATTGCTAATCATTCTTATCAGTATCTACTCTGTTTGCAGGTTTTGGACTGAGCACCGACATGGACACAACCTGAATCCAAAGTCTGCACATTTGCAGTCACTTGCAATGTGATTTGCAGACCAATAACAAAAAATCAATAGCATGTGTACATTTTTTAAAAAGAGTAATTTCACATTGAGTACATTGCAAAACTATGCATGAAATAAACTTTTTGCAGACTGGAAAAAGCCCAGCTCATTTCTCCAATACTCTTAATTATTGAAAATATGGAAGGCTGAGTTAGTGATGATGAGGTTAATTCAGCTGATGGGGGAAAATGAAGGGGGCGGCTCAGGATTGAATTTGAAAGCTTTGGATTTACCTTCCTCATCATGATTTTCCATTAAGTCTTCTGAGAAGCTATTATTAATATATATCTGTTCTAATAGCTAAGAAGCCTCACATAAACATGAAATATGTAACCGCGGGGGAAACAATTTTGTGTGTATTCAGTGAGCTTGAGTGTCTCTCTTGGTCTGTTTGAATGTTATATTCTAACACCTTATTTTGCTCACTTTCAGGCAGCATTATCAGAATCCCTGTTGTCCACATAATAGACTATTGTGCCACTACATGGGTTTCATTTGGACTGTGTAACTGCTGCTCTGCACTCATCCTGAGTGTTATGGGGAGATAGCAAGGTTCATTACAATAAGAAATCATCCATATTAAATGTTAATAAAATGTGATTTTATTCATTCTGGTATGATCTTTCTGTTCTGCTGTGAGAAGTCTCCCCAGCTACCAGCATCAGCACTAAAGCAAAGATCTTGATCTGCTTAGTGTTAACCTCTGTCCTTGTGGCTGGGAAAGGTCACACTAGCACAGTTAGCAAGCTTCTTATATCTATGGTATAGCTCAGTGGTTAGCGCACTGGACTGGAACTCAAGAGATCCAAGTTCTAGTCTCCACTCAGCCACTCACTGAATGGTGTGGGTCAGTCCACTGATTCTCAGCCTAATCTGCCTCACAGGTTGCTGCTCTGGGGATTAAAAGAGGGGGAAAGGCAGGATATAAATTCAATGTAATAAAATACAGAGCAGGAGGATTATGCAAGCCACCCTGGGTTCCTTGCAGGGAAAAATGATGGGATATAAAAATAACGAACGAGTGAATCTGTAGTGGTCAGAAATCACAAGCAAGTATTTCTGCTATAATCCCATGAGTGGACATTGGCTATTGGATTGGTAGCATGTGAGCACAGAGCACTATCTATGCAGATAATACAAATAGGAATCCACAAAAGTAGCTCAACTTACTTACCAAAACTCTCTTTGATCACACTATGAATTCAACCACCATCATCCCTCAAACTGTGCAGGAGGCTCACAGAAGAAACCAGAATGTCACCAGCTTTTTCTCCACTAGCAGCAAACTGTTCAAACCCTTTCCCATTGCTACTCAGGGAGTGGGCACCTACTTCTTTCCTGAGGCCTCTGTGCCTCTTAAAGAGCTCCAGGATCAACTCTTGTCCCGCCGGCTTCCTGGAGACTTTGGAGAGTAGAAATATCTGGAGAAATGGCTCTTCCTTCCTTCCTTCCTTCACCAGAGCTTCCTGCAACTCAGAAGAGACCCCACCTATATCCAGCATGAAGCATTAAGGGAGAGATACCATCTTGTTTCACCTGTACAAAGTCTAGCTTAGGACAGAAACAGAAACATAGAAGCAGAGCGAGTCAGAAGGGGCCTCCCGGGCCATCTAGTCTGACCTCCGGCACCAGCCAGCTCCTCTCACGACATGCCCACCATGTGCATGTCCAGCCTGTCTTTGAACACCCTCACCGATGGGGCCTCAATGACCTCCCGTGGAAGCCCATTCCACGCCCTCGGGGTCCTAACTGTCAGGAAGTGCTTCCTGGAAGAAGAACACGCTTTCATTCTCTACCCAGGCTGCTCTCCAGGTGAGAGCTGTCAGGAGCTGTTGTGAGTCTTTCTTCTGAGGAACTTCCACAAAGAGCCTGATAATGAGTAGTACTGTGCAAGTGTTTGCAAACTGCCAATTCATAGAGAACCAGCAGGACTACTAGAGGAAGAGCCCACATCCTCCAATACAAACACTGAGAGCAGCCTTCCCTAGCTTCATGGGCTTCTTTAAAAAACAAAATCTAGGAGTCCTACCACTAAAAGTAGGACCCATTTGTCCCCAATGCTCAAGAGTGATTTTTCCAATTAGATCATGCAGACAAATCTTTCTCTAGTTTCCAGTAATTTCTGGTATAGACTGTTCTGGATAGAAACATTGCTGCAATAACACAGCTATTCTTCCCAGTCATCCTATGTTAGAGTCAAAGGGAAAACCTTTTGTGTCTGGCATGTGTTGGGTGAGCAACTTAAGGCAACTTGCAGGTGCAAATTATCAGGGCCCAAGACGTCATTACCATGTCATTGATATCCCAAATTTGAATGCACAACACTGAAGGTAATCCATGCCCACTTAAAAGTTTCATATAATAGAGCAATAAAATGCAATGACTCACACGGACACATCATGCAGCCAGGACCAAAATTCCACACTGAAGTGCCTGAAACACAAAGGTCTTGGATTCTGGGTGCCACCAGCAAGTAGGTCCTTCCTGGTGTTCCTCCTTGACCTTGGTGCAACCATACTGCCAAAGGGTCTTCAAATGACATTTGCAGATGGGCAGGATTGCCCATCTAGTATCGCAATCCCCTCATTTGTATTACTGGAATAGTGCAGTTGTTACCTTTTCATGGCTCCCATCCCAGGAGTGGGTGAAGCAAACATAGCGTTGGTTTCCTTAGTGTCAGCTTCCCAGGTGCAAAAACAAGTCTCACAAAGACTTGTTAAACTTCTGTGATGGGTCCAGCTGTTAATTCTCTGCCCCACAACACCATGTTCAATGACAGCTCACGTCATATCATGACTAAGTGCAAGCAGCCCTCTATGCAAATCAAAGAAGAGAGGGGATTTGGAACAAAAGCATGAGAGAGCCAGAAAGCAAACAAACCAGATGTAACTCTGCATTGTGAAATGCATATTAGCATAGGCTATTTCTTATCTCCATCCTCCAAAAATCCCAGAGAAACAGTTGCCAGCTGAAAAGAATTTATTGGGGAGGAGGAAGTAGCTGACAGGCACTGGGGTTTGCTTCTCTCTGATATTTGCTCTCTGGCTGTGGGAAGAGGGGAAACCTTCACCAGTATCTGCAATTAAGGTAGTCTGAAGTAGAGGGTGTTTGGCTGATTATCTCAGGTTGGTTTATTTGCAGGCTGTTCCATGTGGGAAAGGGGGGAATCAGACCTCAAGGACCTTGATTGTGTCCTGCCTTGATGTTCAGCACTAATCATCACCAGTGGCAAAAACAATTTCCTTGTATCACTTCTGGTTCTCGCTTCCCTGTCTGTGTGTGAACATGCTAAAATTGACATAGGCATGCCAGGGCAATCTCGATACATCGTGGCATCTGTCTAAAGGAAAAGTCCTCTAGCAATTAACAGGTCTCTTGTCCTGATACACGAGTGCAAGTGGCATAAAACAGAAATGCAGTCGCAACATAATCTACTCATCCCTCTGTGTGAGAGAGGTCAACATTTCAAAGAGATCACACACACGTGTACACAGCAGTAAATCTCAGATCTTGAGCCGATCTGCGGTAGGGATGTGCAAATGAGCAAAATTTGAGCTTGCCAAAGTTCTCCAACTTCCACCACAAAGCCCATTCCAACTGAAAGACCATCTCTGATTGCAGGGTTGGTTTGGTTCTGGGTTATTGTTTTAATTTTCAAAAAGCAAACCACCCCATAGAGTCAGACATGACTGGACTTTAATGTCATGGGGAAACCTTCGCCTATCTTCATAGGTATATATAAATATATAGAAAGAGGCAAGCACAAGCTTTAGAAAAGGCTGGAACAAATTCCTCACGCATCCCCAGGAAATCAGTAGCCATGGCAGAATACAAGACTGTCCACCACATCAAAATAGAGTGGGTGTGAATGAGAACACTTTCTGCTTGTTTATAAACTAGACATCTTGGAGAAACACCAAACATAGTCCTCTGCTTGATGGGGTACACTGAGGAGGACTGTTGTTTCAGAACAAAAACAAAAAATATGAATACACATTCAAAATTATTACCACCCACCTGCAGTCTGCAGTACTGCAAGAATTCCCCACATCATTCTTCAGAATGTGTAAAACGGTTCTTACTCCCTCGCTAGTCTGCAGACATCTGGATGCAATGGAACTTCCTTCCAAGGAAACATTCTTCAGAGCAAGCTGCTGCACAGGGGCAGAGGGACTATTTCTAAGCAAATGTAGGAGAGGTTAGAGCATAAAGTGCGCCATAAGGCAATTTCTTAGAAGACCAGGCAGACACAGATCATTGTCTTCAACTTGATCATATCCTTTTATCCAGGAGTGAGAGAGCCTTTTCAGCCTGAGGACTTAATTTAGTCTTGGAGAAACTCCTGGGGCCATGTGCAAGTGGCAGGTGGGCTGACTCGAAAGAGAGAGGGGGATAAAGGCAGAAATGTAGCAAAAAGAGAAGTCCTAACACCACTCTTGTGCAATCCCTATGCATGTTTAAACAGAGAAAAGCCCTACATAACCCAGCATGCCCTTGATTGTGCCAGAAACTACATTTTAGGATTGAAAGTGGGGAAGAAACCACTCAAAAGCCAAGGAGCCACCGAATGGTGTGGTCTGCTAGGGACACTAGAGAACCAAATTGGAATTTCAGGAAGGGCCAGCTTTGGTTCAGGATCCCCATTTGTTTCAATCTGGTTGCAGCTCTGACATGCTCCTCTCCTTCACCCCAATATAGTTGTATGGTGTTATGACAGCTCAGTAGGAAGTCCCAACACACCAGCAGAATGCCAGCAAATCCTAACATCTCCCAGAACCTGTCCACTGACTTATCTTTTTCTTAAGCAGCTCCCTGCAACTATCAGAAGCTCTAACCATCTGATGGATATGGCCTCCCACACAGCCAAAGGCTTCCATTTAAGCAGGAGTAAAGTGCGCTCATGTGGTGCTTGGATTACTCCATTAGTCTCTTCAGGATCAAGGCTCTTGCTATCACCTGCACGTGTAGAAAACAGACCAATAAGAGAACTATCTCAGGATGGATTCAAAGGCACAGATACTACAGGGGATGGTGTACGAGGAAATGAGTGCACTTCATTTTTTCAATTTTCAAAATGCGGAATTGAGTTTTCAATAGAAGTGAAGAAAAAAGCATAAAGGAAAAGGATTAATGCATTAAACAGGCTCACCTGGAGCTTTCCCTAAGCAGACTTGCTGTTTCAGTATACAAAATATTTTGTCAAGGTGAGGAATGATGATCAGGTGGAACTAACATTCAGGGTTCATGGGGAAGTCTTTTTGTGGGAACTTCCAGCACTATATAGGCAGTTTCTAGGACTGGGCAAATAACATGTATTTAGTGAAGAGAAGATTTGGTGGTGAGTTTTCAGTGTAGATCACATATTAAGTTAAGGGTTGTATTTGGTGGGGAGGGAAGAATGAACAAAGCCAATAATGGAATAATGTGATGGGCGGAAATATGACTGTAAGAATTATGTCTCCTTTTCAAGATATATTGATTACAGCTGGTAGGTATGTAATTATCAATACAACTTTGCTCTTTATAGCTTGACAGTATGTAAATTATGCCATTAAGTTGTACAGTCAATGGCAAGTGTTCTATAAAACTAATTGTAAATGCCCTGGAGTAGCTGTCTTCTGATATGTGCTTATGCTTAGCTTAAGAGGCTGTTGCAGTTGATGGGGTTCAATTACACCTGCTCATACCACCAGCGAGAGGGCTGTCTAGGGAGGAGGGGAGCCCCCAGCTCCACTGTGGCTCCACATGTTCCTTGGGAGCCCTGATGAACCTGTACCACACACAGGCTGTACATGCCTGCTGTGAGCTAAATCCCCCAAAGTGACTTTGCTTCAGAGGAGCAATGCAGAACCTCAAGCTCCAGAACTCAGAGTGGACATCCAGAGTTCCTCAAAGGCCCCAATCCCCCCTCCCAGCCATCAAGCCCTTGGAGATATCCTGCCTTTAGGTCTGTTTCCTTACTGTTTGAAACAGTTGCAGTGTTGTTCCTAAGGCTTAGCTACTGACACTTAGAGCTTCAAGCAAAAATGTGCTGGTACTTTTGGCTCTTCCCCTCTTGCTTGTGTTCCCACCTCCCACTGGAATGTGATCTCTGACAGCTGCTTTGAAATGGATGGAAAGCGATTCAACAGCCCTGCCTTAGAGGTTCTCATTTGCAGTGAGTTAAGGTTGCATGACCAGCCATAAATCCCTCTGTTTCACTTCCATTACTTGAATGGTTTTGAAGTGCTCTTTAAAATCAGAGCTACTTTTGGAATGCACTTCTATAATGTAATCTTGACTAGATCTAGGATTATACCTTTAAAACTTCATGAAAGCTTCTATTCCACCAGACCTGTAGGGGTGCTGAACCTTGCAACTGAAAGATCACGAAAGCTACCTTGTGGGAAAGGGGCCTTGTGCAGCCTGCCCTTGGCGCCCTCTCTGGGTGGTGGGGTACCCAGTTTTGTCACCCGTGTTGACATGAGGTTCAGTTTCTAGGAAAGCGGAGAGAAAGCCAACTTGCCCATCAGTGCATAGAGCAAATTGTCCTGGTCCGGCCCAGATTAATGCAAGTCGTAGCAAAGGAACTCCATGCTGTCCCATGGCATGGACTTACTCAGAACTACAAAATGGAGATAGGTTTGGATCTTGCCTTAATGGCAAGGCAAAAACTAAATTGTTCTTGCTGCTGATAACTAGTCCACACATAGCTATGGTCAAAGGAGCACGTATTTGGATCAGGCAGTGGAACATCGATCGGAACTGAGCTCTAGTAAAAGCTTGTGATTTAGTCATCCTTGTACAATAGAAAGGCCTTTCTGCATCTTTCTTCCCCGTCCACCTCTTCATGCCTGATGATACCGATGCATGGTTTAGCAATAATAAGGGCATTGAGAGACATCCTGAAAGATGCACACGAAGCATGAAATCCCTGGGTGAAGGCAAAACTCTGTTGTTGGAATGTAGCACTCGAATAATTCAGGAGTGATGGATTTTGACAATTAATGTGCAGACAGGTGTTGACTATTCAGTGTGGCTTGTCTTTTTCCCCTTTATGAACAGGTTGTTTGTGTGAGCACTCTAATTGTGTGAAAGTGGGGATGCCATGAAGTTTCACCTAGAGCTGCTTCTAACACTTGTCTGATTATGGTGACTTTTGCACTGATGCTCCAGTGAGTCGCTAACTCAGGGCTGTATCGCACAAGCGTGGCCCATGTGTTCCATCAGACATATATTTTTAAACACAATAACTTTGGTGTTAGAGTAACATCCCAGAACTTTACTTGGTTGAAGCTTCTGTCAGCAAAGCTTAACTTCCATTGATTTTAAAAGTTCAGTATGTCACAGTAGCTTTCTCTTGCAGATAATCTCCTAACACCTTTCTTACTTGCAGTCTCTTGGGGCTAAAGCAGTTCATTGGCTTGCATTTTCCTGTCACAACACTCAAAATGGGAGACAAGCTGAGCAAAAAGGAGTTTGAAAAGTCAACTGGACAGAAAGTTGAAGCTGAAGAAGCTGCTGAATCCACCATGGAGGTTCCTGAAGCTAAAGAAGAACATCAGCTTCTTGCAGGAATTCCAGGTAGAAAATCCTCCAGAGATCTTCTATTATTTGTTGTGGAAGAGGAACATGAAAGTTCAGAGGAGCTTGGAATAGAAGAGGACGCATCAGATAAGGGAGAACCTGAGCTGCAAGATATGAACCCAGGACAAGAGGAGGTGGAGCCTCTCCTTTAATCTGTGCCAAGTGGAGAAACTCTTAACTGGCTGTAGTAAGATCTAGGCACTATCCTGTATGAAGGAATCTCCTTTCGAAGAATGAGAGATGTCCCTTGCTGAAGAGAATCCTGAAGATACCTCTATAGAGATTTCCTGATAAGAATGTAAATACTGATGGAGAATACCACTTGATTTCTGATCCTGCCGACAGAAGGTTCTTTTCTGGTTCCAATCTCCATCCATTACAACTTACCAAGTGGAGTGAAGACCAGTCAAGTCTCACCTTATCTTCCTGGGAAATACTGAAATATTTTTTTTCCTAACATGGCCTATGCTACAGGGAAGAAAGAGAGGGATCCAGAAATCCTGTATCTTATAGAAAACCTCTTAAATGTATGGCTATATTTCTGAAGGGTATAGCAGTCTAGATACTTGGTAGGCTTATGATCTGATGCTTATAAGTTTGCTTGGGTCATAGTCAACTTTCATAAACTACCTAATAACAGTATGGAAAATAAATGGGCGATGTCTCAGTGAACAGTTGCATCAAGGAGCCACAGTAGTATTTTTTCTGATTATTTGAAGGAGAAACACTTCATTTTTTCCTGATATAGAATTTTACAATTTGATGCCAATAAAATGTCATTTTAGCATTGCAACTTACCAGTGTCTTTACTTCTGAGAACAGGTTGAATCAGTGCTTGATCTTTGAACAACTACCTCCCCATAGCCTTAGAAACATTTCTGTAACACCTCATAGCAAATTCCATGCAAATCAAACTGGAAAACCAACACGGATATCCAATTCATTACTTTGGCCAAACTTCCTCTGCAAAAAAACAGTTTTAAATTAGGGTTTCTTTTCTGTTTAGATGGGTGAATGAGTGATGTCCAGAATGGCCAGGATTCTCCAAACATTTTCTCACTGCTGATCTAGAGCCTGCTTCCCATTTGCAACTGCTGATCACTTTGCTCCAATAGGAAACTTGTGCAAACTGACTAGTGATTGAATGAAAGATTGGTGCAAATTTTCACATACTTGCGCAAGGGTGTTTCAAGGATAGCCTGGACATGCTCATGGTAGGCATGTCATGAGTGGTGCCGGCTGGAGCCGGGGGTCAAACTAGATAGCCCAGCAGGCCCCTTCTGACTCACTCTATGTTTCTAAATTTCCTCTGTAAACTAAAGCCAGCCTGGCTAATTTCACTGAACAAAATTGTGGAAACTGAACTGGAAACAGCAACGAGAAAAATATAGAATATTAGAGAATTTGTGAACATCTTCAGCAGATGAGTGCTCATGTTTTGGCTTTGAGCTGGGTTTGCCTGCAGGTTCTGTAAGCAAAACCCATGTCCATATATCCTTAGTTCTATAGCTTTTTACAAAAAGCTGCTAGGATACAGCCACTCCTTGACATACAAGGATAAATTCTGGAGACTTGCCATGGTTAGCTGACATCAACGTGCTCTCAGCAGTTGTGCAGCAGCCTTAATTATAACTGGCAGTCATGCGTGTGCACACTGTGAACATGATTGCACCACAGTTCAGGTCCACATGGATATGCCATTGCTTTGATTGAATTGCAGTAATTCTTCCATGAATGTTTTAGGTTCAGATCACTTTGCATGAGCTATGTTGCAGCTCCTTTGTTGGCTTCTGCACTAAAGTTTCCCGTTCCACTTCTTGGTGCTGTTTCAGGAAACAGCACCAATAATCTAAGACCTATGAAAGGTCCTTGGTTGCGGAATGTGGCCATGGGTGGGGCTCCTCACTTCACCCCAGGAGAAGTGTTCATAGGACTTTGGAGTAGATCTATGCACCAAGCATACTCCGGTCAGGAGGATGTGGTGAATGGAGCCATGGGCTGAGGGACGAGGAGGTGAGCGAAGCTTGCTCCCTGCTTCCCTCACAATACTAAATAGTTGTTGTTGTTAGTCGCAAAGTCGTGTCTGGCCCATCGCGACCCCATGGACAACATTCCTCCAGGCCTTCCTGTCCACCATCCCCCGAGTCCACCTAAGCTCACAACTAAATGGCGATGCGGAACAATTCACCCTGCTTACAGGCAGCAAAGCTGGAGCGGCTGTTGTGCTAAATATTCATGGGGTGCAATACTGAAATTTTCCAACAGCACATGAGGAACTTAAAAAAAAAAATCAGTGAATGGATTAGAAAATTCCTTTCTGAGGAATATTAACTGATTAACAGCAGCTCTAGAGTATCGAATAGGGTCTATTCTCATCCTTACCAGAAGGCTGATAAAATAAGCAAGTGCCTTCTTCCTGGGCTACAGCTTCTTCCGAATGAAAAGAATGCCCCCTAGTTGTGGGGGATGGGAGGGGGGAAGGAAACTCTCCTTAATTAGACAAAGGGGACTCGTTTAATAACCAGTGCGCCAGGAAGAGTTCTATTCCCCTACCAGATTAAGAACTGCGCAAGTAAGTAATGGTTCATATAACTGCAAACACGTTAGGAATATTTTTGATACACGCCTGCAATTGCCCTCCAGAGCGCAGTTTCCCAAGCAATTACCAGGCCAGCTCTAGTCCTGTTAAAAAGCAAGTGTATGATACAGACCAGCTAACGATTTGTAAATTCTTCCGCTCCCAATTATCTGATGCTGCACTGCAGTTACTTTGATTAAGGCTGTAGCGCGAAGGCCCTCTCCCTGGAGCTCCTTCTGGTTAAGGTGAGTAAGCAATGTTCTCCTTAGCATTGATGTCACTTCCTTTGCTGAATTCTCAAGACTCCCAGGTCCACGGAGCATTTCACACATAATCAAATCAAGAAGCAAATTAAGCATCATTGGAAGCACAAGGGAAACAGCCAACAAAGATCTCAGGGCCTATCTCCATTTACCATTTCCAATTGCTCATTTACATTTCTCAGATGAATCAAAATTAATTTGCAGGAATGCACAGTAAAAGCCCCAAGCCTGTACGCGTACCATTTTGCTCTCAACAGCTAGCATAAAGCTTTAAAATCAACCCACCTCCATACCTGGACTGGAGTTTTTCTTGGATGTTTTCCTGGGCTAAGGGAAAGCCTTTGCACTCTGCCTTCTACCATCACTGACACATTTATTCTCAAGATATGCCCCAAATTGCACTTTCAAGGAAAAGTGGACACACCATACAATTGTATTCATGTTCATGTATCGTGTGATCCAGTTCTGTTCATAACTATGAATGTCAACAGGAATGAAAAATTCTCTGGAAATTTTTCATATTTTCCCAAACCTGCATTCATATTTGAAATGTGCACATTCACAAAAGCACTCTCCCAAAAATGTGCACATGCACATGCACATGTATCCATTTTGGAAATGCATCTTTGTACAAATACCCCCGAAAATAGCATTTTCATCTTTTGGTTTGCTTTACCTTGGGTAAAGTATGCTTTCTCGTGTACTGCGGAAGGAATGCTCAGGTTTGTGAATGCAGAAGAGCTTTGAGGAAGAATTTGGAGAACATTAATAACTATGAACTTTGCAAGTTTATTTATCGCGAAGCAAGAGCTGGGGGCTTTATCCGGATCAATTAAGAATTACAATTAGAGGACTATCATTACGACAATTGGTAATGATACAAGGAGGGCCCTAGAGGGGAGAATCGAACCCAAGTTCTGTGCAGCAGAAGGACAGGTACCCAGGCACCCTCCAGGTATTTGAGAATACACATCACAGACTCTCTGTCCATTGCCCATGCTGGCTGGGAATAATGGAACTGAAGTGCAACACTGGGTCAGAAAAACAGGCTGCCATTAGTGAACCACTAGACTTGCTGAACATAGATTCAAATCCAAACATCTACATGCTAAGGACTCAAAGGTTTGGGCCTGGACAGATAACCCTTTGGTTGAATTTTTTAAAAATAATCCTATCCTGAATGGGAAGGAATACGTGAATTTGGCAAATTCCTATCAAAACCAAAGACAAATATTTTTCTTTCCTTGCTGTTACTACCTTTGTCTGGACCAGCATAAGGGCTGTGTGAACAAGGCTGGAGAGTCCAGGCAGCTCCAGGGGTTCTTGTCGCTAGGCCCCCTGCTGGTTCCACTGTTGCATTGCAACAAAAGGCTTCACATCTTGGTAATGAAGCAGAAGCATCTCCAGATAAAATGTAATGCGTATTGAGGATGCTGGTGTGGCAGATGCTGACAGGGCAGGTCGCAGTTGCTAACTAAGTGTGATGGGTCTCACCTTGCTCAGAGTAAGACCATTAATACCAGCATCTCTGCCTTGCTGCTCTCAGCAGGTTTACAGTTCAGTCTGCCTCCCATTCTGCTAGAAATACACTGAAACAAATGCCACTTAAAATAGCAACCTATAAAAGTCTATAACTGAGGTCCCTTAATTGAAAGCAAAACTATACCTAACTTAAAGAGTTGGTGTATTAGAAGCTGAAAGATGGGAATTAAGCAAATAACCTACCCCTGATTGAGAAGACTGTAAACAGGACTGAAAGATCTCCATACCAGCTACCTGATGGCACACTAGTGTGCCTTTTAGCACCTCCTTTGCTACAAATGTGTTTACGCAATAATTTGTTTAGTATTTGTAAGCACCTTTGAGAGAGCTCCTGCAAAGCTGTAGGCAATACTTGCAAGTGATAGAGGGACTCTCAGTAAAGGGGCGGCCGTTGCACAAAGTCCTATCCCAGGTTTTTTGCCTTGTTTTTTGCTCTTTTAAGTGCCATGTAAATTACATCCTGCTCCACACTTGCTGAGTTTAATGCATAGCTGAGCTTGCTTTTGATCTGTTGTTCAAGGTCTCCCTCTGCTATTAATTCTAGACCCTCTCTTTCTTCCCTCCTAAGACACCAGCTAGTTCCTCAATTAACCAAGGATAGATTTGCAAGGGCATTAATTTAACAGCAGAGATAAGCGCCATACAAGCTGGTAGGGTGTCGTCAGCAAGACCAACATGTGCCCACGCTAACGGGGCTCTGGGGTTTATCGAAGTCTGTGTACTACAATCTGAATTTAAGCGTGCCAGGCTTTAATGTTGGAAGATGCCAATAAATATATTTTTATGATCGCTGCAAATAGATGAATGGCTGACGTATCTGTACAAGGGCCCCCATATCTGCCATTAGCAAAGTACATGAAAAACAGGCCTCCAGGAAACTTTGCTGCCACTTGCTATCAAACAGAGCTGGAGAAACAAATCAATAGCCTGGCAAGATCCATCTTCCTCTGATCAGCTATGCTTCTTCCACTCTTCAGTTCTTTTTATATGAACCATGATTCTTATTAAAATGAAACAGACTGTTTTGTGGGAAAGGGAGTAGATTCATTGAACAACAACTCCAGTAACCCAAATGGCCAGAGAATAAGTGTCTGGTCAGACAGTCCTCCTATTTCTTGCCTGACGGACTTGTTTCATATATTGACGGTTATCTATTATGGCTGAGCTGTTGATACAAAGAGCAAATTGGCACAATACATGTGATTCAATTGCATAGGTGGGAATTGAGTTCTGCCAGACTGGAAGGTTAGCATTCGCCCAGCTTCATTCATAGCAAAGAAAGAACATAAAAAGAAGCATGTTAGATCAGACCAAGGGCCTGTCTGGTCCAGGGTCCTGTTCTCATGGTGGCCAAGCAGATGCATCAGTGGGGATCCCACAGAAGCAGGTGTGATGGCCACCTCCCACTCATGTTCTCCTACAACTCATGTTGGGAAACACACTGCTTCTGAAATGGTGGCTAAGTGTAGTCAACAGGACCAACAGCCAATGACATCCTGTATAAATGAGCTTAATCCCCTAAACAGGAGAATTAGTCCTCTTATGGATGGAGGAGGGAGTTTTTAGTCCCTTGCCCACTAATGTAACAAACAGTAGGAACTATACAGAAGAAGCTCCCTCTTCTTCTACTGGGCAGACACTTGGCCCAAAAACCTCTAATCAAAAGAGGTTGCCATGACTCCCCAGCATCTCTTGTAACATTTCTTCTTTCTTTAATCTTGGAATATTCCATGATGCCTCAAGCCGTACCTGCTGAAAGGATCAAAAGTGTTCTCCTAGAGCTTTCCTGATTGGCTGTGCCAGACATAAGGCCATTCCTCTGCAGACACAATATGGCGAGCAAGGTGATGTGACAAGCTCTTCTCCATGCCCTACTATCATCAGCCAGAACAACAGATGCCCCATTTCTTAAAACTTAAAAATACTTGCCTTGCTCCAGTGATTCTCAAGGCCAAACACATAGTGAGCCTGTGCTGTGCAGCTCTACCTCTAATCAATAATAGAGAGTCTTTGAGGGCTATCCTGAAAGTTACCTGTTAAGTAAAAGGTATATTAAGGGAGGGGGAAATAACCAGTTTGGGATTGGATGGGGGAGGAGGTTTCACCCTTTTCTCGCTGTGTTGGTTTGCAGCTGAAAATCTCCAAAAGTGGCTATTTGCTCCTTCCTGCAGATGCTGTTTGCAGTAGACAGTACCTTGTGCACAGAGCAGTCAAAGGAGCTGTGTTTTATTTCTGTTTTTAAATGGTGTTTCTATAATTGTAATTGTTTTTCATTGTTAGCTTTTTTTGATGTCTTTATTTTTATTTTTGGTGGCTGGGTGCATGAGAAATCAAAGAATACGTGTATAATCCTATGCATGCTAATATGCAAAAAATACATTGGAGTTGTAGACTATGTTGGTCTTAATATGCATAGGATTGTGCCCTAAAGGACTGTAATTTATCTGCAAACCAGCACAGAGCTAAATCCCTTCCTCCTGAGATTCCATGTAGGATCATCCTATAATTATGTTTCCCCTGAAAAAGCAGGAGGCCACACAAAATTTTGCTTTTTTAGGAAGTTGCTAAATCTAGTAAGTAGTTCACATTGAACGTGGGAGATCACATACGGCCTCCGCTACACAGGCTGTGATATTACAAGATGCTCCAGGAGGTGGTGGGGCAGCCAGAGGAAAATTGCATCCCACATATGCTGCAAGAAAGTACTGTGTACTTGTATATGTGTAAGGCAGGCAGTGAATGATGAACCAGAAAACGTTCTCTTCCCTCTCAACATGGCCAAACGTATCTTCAATCTTTTAGCAACAGAGAGATGCTTCAACATTTGAATTCCCCCTGTCAACACAGAAGAGGGCGATGTGGATCAAGACGAGTGCAAAACTTGGACACGCACCTGCTTTTTAGTACCATTGTATTTTTCCCTACCACTTTTATACAAATACAAAGGGTCATTATTCTCCCCCCCCCCTTCCTTGTCCTGTCAGGAGCCTTGGACATTTGACAGCCATTGAAGGGCTGGTGGAGCATGATCGCTGAAATCTTTGCTTCTCCCTCCGTCAGCCATGTCCCTCCACTGAATCTCAACTTGCATTATAAGCTCCTTGTAACTCTTTACATCACTCTATGCACACTCAGGACCAGAGTGAAAGGCAAGCATGGTTGGGATTCTGCCACATCCCAGGTGGGACTGGGCCATTGATGTGACCCCATAGAAGTGGCCTCCCTCTTCACCACTGCAATCTAAGTGTGGACATCCTGCCTGTCAGTCTGGCTTAGACAATGGAGGTAGTGAGGAGGAGGAGGAGTTCTGCAGATGACTTCATCGCTAGCTCTTTGCTCATCTGACAAGCAAGTGGTGTCAGTGATGAGAAGAGGAGCAAGAGCAGCTGGCCACAGCAGCATTGGAAGGTTGACTTGCTAAGGGAGGCGCTCCATGGAAACTGCCTTGCCCAACTGCTCTCCAAACCGTGGAGTGGTCACTGTGCGCTAATGGCATGACGGGCAGGCCCGCAAGTCAACTCAACAGGGGCAACTCTCTCTGAGTGTCACACAGACACACACTGCAGCTTCACTATGTGGCTCACAGGGGAGCAGGTGCTTGGGGCAGAGGTACACAGCCCCACCCGGAGAATGACTGGGGGCTCCCCAAATGTGCAAGGGCTGCCTGTGCTTCCCCTGTGTTGAAGCAAGCGACATAATATGCATTAGCATATACCATAAGACAGCATAAGTCTGCCTGAAGTAATGCAGATTTTCATCTAAAAAGCCCGCTACCTCCATTAAGACTGGAGTCTACAATTACCTAAATGTGCTACTGGGAATAAGTCACAGCATAATAACAAAAAGAAATCTTTTAACCTGAGGAACCTGTAATGTGAATTCACCACAGCGGGAGACAGTAGTGAAAGGAAGGACAAAGTCGGGGACGGGGGGATAAATATTCAGTCCATGCACTTAGTTTAAGCAGAGGACATGGAAGTCATGCCAAAGGCTTTCCAGAGAAGATGAATTTTGAAAAGGATTCTGGGAAAAGCTACCTTTGCTGGATCACTGTGTGTCATAAAAAGTTGAGAACTTGATTCTACCACTCCTAGGCAAAGGCTGCATTCATGTTTTCCCCCACAATCTTCCTGACAATCAAGGGGGTTTCTACTTTATCATAGTTTCCATCTTCACCGTGCAGTTCTCCAATTGTTGGCATGTGTCCCATCAGCCACTCTGCCCAGGGTGCTTGACTCCCTGCCTATGTCACCTGCCTCTTCCTCGTTGGTCCACAGAGAGGCTGGGGTGGCTCCTGTAGTTGCCACTTATTCCGGAAGATTCTGTGGAAGTTGTACAGCGGGACTGCGGAAACTGCAGTTCTGGATTCAGACAGCAAAACAAGTCACCATGCAATGGTGGCACAGAGAAACCATGGAACAAACTCTTGTTTCTTATCATGGTTTCCAAAGACCAAATTGACCATGGTGAAATACCATGACTGCATTCAGATAACATGACAGACCAACAATGGAAAACAAAAACCAAAAACAAACACCATGGCTTGTTGTGTTGTCTGAACCCAACCATTTTTGGGAAGCCACAGGATATTTTGGACTGGCAGATCTGAGGTTGGAAGGAAGCAGAGTTCTGACACTCCTCTCTCTCCTTTGCAGCCAGGTCAGGGGGAAAATGCCAGCTACCTCTTTGGGAACTCAGCCTTGGAGGTGAGTCCTCAGAACCCTCTTTCCTCTGCCTTGGAAGCTGTCCAGCCAGAAGGCCAAAAGTGTCCTTCTAGAAGAAATGCAGAGCAGGATGAACAGCTGCAAGGAGACCACCACCAGAGTAAGCCTCCCATTTTGCATAGGATGCCTCCACTTCCCTGTGGGCAACCTGACTGGGGTTGTGCCTTCACTTACTCTGAAATCCTGTGTGTACTTAGGGCAGGAATAGATAAGCTGCCACTCGTGGTTTAGATGAGGGCTACTTTGCTATCAAAGCATTGGGCTGGTAATTGGGAGATCCCTAAGCTTCAGGGTGATTTGGGTCAGGTATTCTCAGCCAAGCCTACCTCCCAGGGTTGCTGAGAGGATAAAATGGAGAAGAGGATCATGAAAGCTGCCCAGGGTTCTTCAAAAGAGGAAAAAGTCAGGATGTAAATATGATACTTATACCTTCCCTTACCTGGAAGCCCTATTGAATACTATGAGGCTTACCTCAGAGTAAACATGCTGCTGGAGGACTACCTAACAAGGTAGCAAAGTGGAAGAGAACAAAGCAAGATTCCGCTCCAGGTTCCCTCTTATTTGATCAGTCCTTCCATCTGGTATGATCGAACATGGTGCAATTCTCAGAGGGATAGCCCGATACAAATCTGTGAACAAGCCTACACAGCATCATCTTGCATATGTTCCATACATTGAAAAGGCAAACCAAAAAACAGCACGGTATGACATTGGACTATATATAAGTAGGTAAATATACAGAGAAAATAAACATGGAGACAGATGGTGCTTTGATCATTTATTTACATTTCCCAGCAGTACTAATGCAGCAGTCACTACTTAATATTGCTGGTGTCAGTAAGGTGTTTCTAAAACAAGTCATGAAAAAGAGAACTTCCCTGTTTATTCTACAGCTCTGAATCACACAGGAATACAGAACAATTCAGTGGAACTGTGAAGAAGCATATTTCTGTATTAGCAACTAAATGCATATAAAATCAACCTGTACCAATTGGCATGGAGTGGATGCTTTCTGCTTGCCATTAGAAAACAGGTGGGAGCAGGGGATGAAGGGCTGCTTTCTTCAAATAATGTCTGATTCATTCAGGATGCAAACTAGTTTGTTTGTTTGTTTTTGGATTTATAGCCTGCCTTTTTCCTACAAAGGGCTCAAGGCAGCTTACACCTCCTCCTCCATCTTATCCCCACAACAACAACCCTGTGAGGTAGGTTGGGCTGAGTGTCTGTGACTGGCCCAAAGTCACCCAGCTGGCTCCATGGCTGAGCGGGGACTCGAACCCGGTTCGCCTGAGTCCCAGTCCCACGCTCTTAACCACTACACCACGCTGGCTCTCATCATCTAGTTTCCTCGTCTTTCCTGCCTGTGTCTGCTGAATGGAAGAAGACAACCATGGCTCCCTTCTCAAAAGTTTTCAGCTGTCTCTCTCTCTTAGCACTGGAGAAGTTGAAAGAAAAACCTAGCAAGAAATTCTAACCAGGTGAAGACAGCATAAAGACTGTTCTAGATAGGGGCTGCAAGGAAGGAAGTACAGCATGATTTCTACCAAGAAAAGGAGTGATGCAAGATGGAAGGTAATTGTGGCTTCTGGAGGAGCGCCACTGAAGGAGAGTGAGAAATCATAGAATAGCAGAGTTGGAATGGGCCAAGGAGGCCATCGGCTCCAACCCGATGTTGCAGGAGACCCCCTTACACCATCCCACTCAGATGGCTGTCAAAAGCTTTGAATGTCTCTAGTGTGGGAGAGCCCAAGACCTTTCCAGGCAACTGGTTCCATGGTTGCATTGCTCTGACAGTGAGGAAACATTTCCTGATATCTTGCCTGAATTCAGGTTTCTGCAACTTGAGTTGATCATTCCATGTCCTACAGTCTGGTATCAGCAAGAAGAGATCTTGACCTTCCTCTTTGTGACAGCCTTTCAAGTACTTACAATGCCTCCTTCTCAGTCTTCTCTTCTCAAGGCTGAACATGGCCAGTTCTCTGTCTCTCCTCATAGCATGGTGTTTCCAAATCCTGGGTCATTTTTGTTGCCCTCTACTGGACACTGTCTAATTTTGGCTTTCTTGAAGTCCAGGGTTTGTCTTTGGCTGCAGTTAACCTTTGTCTCCATTATAGTTGAAAGTTCAAGTATGGCACGGTCATTTTCCCCACAAATGTATTAGATTTGCCTGGCACAGAACAGTAAAATGGTCTTTACAGGCATGGATAATTCTCAGCATTATTTTTCATCTTTCCAAGGCATGGCTTTCTTTGCATCAGGAGATTGGTCACTGCTTGGCACAAGCCTTCACTAGAACCTTTCCAGGAAACATAAGTTTATTGCCCTGTTTATGTTTTAATTGATGCTATAATTTGTGTCTAATGGATTTCATTTCTGTCTACATCTTTTTTGTAAATGTTAAAAATGTTTGTGGAAAGGCATCTGATCTTCATCATCATCTAGTTATTTTAAGTAACAGAAAACATCTGACTTCTTGGCCCACGCTATTCAAGGAATGTTATCTATCTTACCAGCCCAAAACACACAGCAAGCCTTAGGTTTTCTTTTAATTTTCATGGACTGAATAACTGAGTGAGCACACTTAAATGAAAAAGTGCTTTAACAATTATACATACAATATAATTTGTATGGGAATTAGCTTTCCCCCACCTGCAGCATCCATGCCATGCCCTTTGGAGTGGATGGATGACAGATGTACGCATTAAAAGAAACACAATAGCCCACAGTAGTGCAGAAAGTCACTTGCAGTTCCGCATGAATTGCACATTACTGTAGACAAGCAATTAATAGGTAGTACTAAGAGTTGCCCATCTGGAAACATCTCAATTTCTGTGTGATACCAGCCTGACATACATACAGGAGAAGTTATGTTTTAATTATAATAATCATTTCTGAATTTGCATCTATACAGATAAGCCAACATATGCTATTTCATACACATGGTTTTCATCTTTTGGACACTCTAGAATAATTACAGTTTTGACATTATACTTTTTTATTCAAGCAGATTGTCACTCTTTCTGTAATAACTGGTCTTGTTTCAGAAACTAGTGCAAGACAGGCTGAGGCTTCACTGAGGAATAAAACATATCACAGATAGCAAGGATGACATTAATACCTGATATCCTTGGTCCCCAACATCTTGGAAGTGCCATCATTGATGCCTTCCCTGCTCCTCTGCCTCTTTTACAACATTGTTTTCAATCCTCTAGGCAGGAAAATTGCAAACTACCACTGAAATTTCCCATAATGCTTCTGAGGTACACCATGGCATTGTGGGAAATGTGAATGCCAGTTCTCTATCCAGCACTAACAGGGAAAGCGACTGGGTACTGACTCACTTTATGTAAAATGATGAAGACACCTGCCAATGTCCCCCTCACACCTGGAACAGGCAAAAAAGAGCCTTCCAGAGTGTTGCATTAGCCACTCAGGAGACTTAATAAGGTTTATGGCATAATAAAGATATTAGCTTTTTCAGGTGTCACAGGACATGTTATTTTTGCTGCATCAGGGACTAACAACAGCTTCTTATCTCAAAGTCAGAAAAAGGGTGTTGCAAGCCATTTAGTCAGCCCCAGCTCCATGCCTTTGATCTGCAGCTGTTAGCAGGTGAAGGAAATGTAATTATACATTAACATATGCACCTGCTAATGAGTTCTGCAGGCCAAGCACTTGTTAAAATTGTAAGAGAAAACCAGTCTTTATTTGTTATCCCAGTCATTTGGCATGTTTAATTCCAAGTTCACAGAAGTGCCTCTGTTTTTATCTGTGAAATGTCAGAAGATACACTGAAACTCTTGTGAACTTGCTGTTCCAGGTAAAACAAAGGGACAGAAGCTGCCTCTCCGGATGGGAGACAAGGGTCCTGACCTAAGTATTAATGGAATGCTTTGCTGTGACTTCTGTGCAATTTGGATCTTCCCACAGAGTCTCAGTTCTTTTATTATTATTATTATTATTATTATTATTATTAAAAAAGAAACTTTTTCACCTTTGTTGACTCAACATGTCTAAAAGAGTTGAAAGCAATCTTGCTCCTTTCTGAAGGAAGCTGATAAGCCTTAGATATGTAAAGTTATGATCTCTTTAATAAAAGTTTTCTGTCTTGAACTTGAGGGAGATAAATTAGGTAAGGTCATATCTCATCTTGAACTAACTTTTGCTCACGTTCTGCCCTAAAACTCTCTTATCTTGACTGGCAAAATAACAGACCCAAGCATAGCATGCAACTGAACTGTATCCTGGTAGAACTGCTATGATTGCTTTTTATTGCAAGCCTTGATCTTTGGAGCACCTTGAATGGTAAAATTGTGAGGCTTGTAATAAAAGTCACAGCATTTCAATTTCCCTCTTAACGGGAGCAGTCAGATGACCTCCCTGGCCTCTGTTGGCAAGGGAGCTGATGGCTGCGATCTTAGGCAGAATTAAGCATGTGCGAGTCCCGCAGTTTTGCATTACTCTGCCAGGTTTGTTGTTCTGCCCTGAGAAATGGCATGATGGGGCAGCAGCTGAATGATGATAGGCATTTAAAGGTACTGATGCATAGAATTGCTGGACAACACCAACCGCTTCTGTCTGCTGCCCAATCACACCTCCAATTTTCTCCTCTAAACCCACTGACAACTGGCTTGTTACCATCTTGGAAACCATCTTGGATTCCAGACTTGAAGAGCATCACTTCGCCAGACATCATTTTAATAATCCTTAAACACATCCATGCCTATTTTGTCCAGCTTGTGCTTGGAGTGCTGCAGCCACCTCCAATTTACCCAGCTGCTAGACAAGCGAGCCCTCCTTGTGGAGGAGAGGACATTAATGCCAAACTTTGTGAAAGCAACATGCAATTAAACTTCTATCTAATTTTGATACCCTAACCTTGAAATAATGAACAGCCCCTTTACCTCTTGGTGCATGATAGAGAGGCCCTATTGGATGGTGCTGTACAAAAATTATAAATTGCACATGCTTGCTAGAAGGACAGCACATAATTCTAATGGAAGGAAATAGAAGAAAAGTGGAAGGACAGCCAGGTGGGGAAAGTTACAGTGAATTGCTGTTGTTTATGCCACAGATTGGCTGGCTGTTGGTGAGGCATGAAAGGTGAAATGCCAGACAGTATTTTGACAAGGCTCCTGTGCTTTTAACAGGGCTGCAGGAGAATGAATTTCAGCAGGTGGAGCTTCGTCTCCCCTTTTATGATGAAGACTGTAAACCTATGTATGTCTAGCTAGAAAAAAGTCCAACAATGCTGAGTATTTCCAGCCATAGTTCCTTCTTCGGCACAACTGTTAAAGATATAGATGCTCCTGTGATTTAAAGCAATCACTTAATATATCATCCACAAATGAGAACAAAGGATTGCTATTTGCATACCATTTGGATATGTTAATTTATATGCATGGATGCAAATTTAGAAATAGTTGTTATACTTTAAATAGCAGTACATCTCACCACTGCAGGTTCAGCATGTATGGCTTTTGACAGCAGTTTGCTTGAGTCCATGTTCAATCTGGCACTTTACTGGGTAAATCTTCATAAAAATGAACTGAAATGAATTTCATCCTTGTTCAAGTATTTGAACAGTCTTATCATGTAACGCTTCACTGTTCTCTTCTCCAAGCTAAACATGCCCAGTTCCTTCATCTTTGGCTTGCTAGGCTTCTTTTCCATTCTGGGCCTCCTTTTCTGCCTTCATCTGAGCCATTCCAAATTGTCTATATGCTCCTTACATTGCAACACCCCAAACTGGATAGAGGACTCCAAATGAGATCTGACAAGTTTAGAAGGAATGGGAACAATGGCTTTCTATGCCAAATACTAGCAGCATTTAAGAACTGAAGAGGAATTAGCAAAGAGATAGAGCAAGTATAAAAATAGGAAAGTCATTATCCTATATACCACACTCAAAAGCACCCCAAGTAAGGCCTGAGCATCTTCAATGGCCACATACATTTGAGTGGGGGCTGGAGCATTGTTGGAGGACCTCCCTGACTCTGTCCTGCTGGCTGGAACTTTAAGCAGAATCACCCCATACTGTCATCTCACTGGAAGTCCCACTTGTTACACTGAAATCTTATCTGTGCCGTTGTTTACTCGCTGAGATTGAACACAGTGCTGCACAAATAGATATTCATTACCTGACTCTTGCTTTTGCAATCTGAAAAACATACTTGTTTCTTACATCATCGTAGCTGCAACAATGAATGAAATTGATGGGATTGATCTTTTCCAACCAAGAATCCAAAAGAGCCCCAGGTTACCTGTACAACTTTGGAATAATTATGAAATAAACTAGCATGCTAGCTAATTAAATGTTAATTAAAGGAATAGTCATTAGGTGGAACTATATGTTCAGCATAATTAAGTATAGGCAGGAAGGTTTTTTGTGTGACACAAAAGCCTTATTTAAGCCCAGCTGTGTGCCTTGGACCGATGGAGGAGATGGTGGGTTTATAAGGGCAGCTGACAAACATCCAGGTAAATTAATGTGTATGAGTACTAAGAATTTAAATGTCTTTATTGTTCTTTAACATTTCTTTTTAAAATGCACATATGTAGTTGTCTTTTCAAACAAATTTTAAAGTGGTGTATAGTTTTTTTTTTTTAAAATCCATTTAGACCAAGCACCACAGTGTAAGACAACCATGAAAGAATGTGATTTTTATTTTTGAAGGGGTTATTCCTGGGAAAGGAAGAGTTTACCCTCCCATTTCCAAGTTCTATGACTCCATACTCAAAAGTTACCCCCACCACACAAACACACTATGAAGCAATTAGGCATCATTATTAATATGTTATATTTATATTCCATCTTTATAAATAACCTTTCATTGGCACTAGCTGGAAAAAGAGACAGAAAGAGGTAGATGAGATAGGAAAAAAGAGGGCAGGAGAGGAAATTTGTGGCTGAGGGGGTGTGTGCAAGGACAAGAAAAGGCCGAGGAACTCTGGTCCAGCTTTCAGTAATGCTCACCTGTGGGATGCATCCCTTGGTAGGAACATCCATCTTGCCATGGGCCTCCTGCCCCATGACTTATGTGATAATGGATGTGAAAAACAAAATGGAAGATGAGGTTTGACTGAACAAGAGACAACACTATGTATGTATAAATGGTGCCAAAGTGGCTCCTGTATAGAATAGACACAGTTGGATAACAGTAGGAGAAACGGGAAGGGAAGAATGTACCTCTACAATATATGTTGCTTAGCTGGCCTAAGCAGTTCCACCCTAGATGTTTTGCTGCCTGGGGCCGAATAGGAGATCTGTCCTCTTTCCTGTAATCAAGGCATCTCATGCCTAGGGCTGTCCAAGTTATTTGCCACCTGAGGCCAGAAAGCTCCAAGTTCCTCTCCTCCCTGGGAGTAAAAAGGTAACACAAACTGAGTAACCTTTGGTTGCTTTTTAAATGCTGAAATGCTTATGCAGTGTGGATCCCTTACCTTAAGACTGCTGGCCCCTTGGATTCTGTTCTGACTCTAAGCTCATTCCTAGGCAGAGGACTGGAACTGGCAAGTCCTTGTTTGAGCCTCCAGTAATGGACGGTATTTGCCACGAGGCACCAGCAATCTTAAAATGGCTGTGTGTTCAGCATGAGTGTCAAGGAGCAATACAATCTGAAATGAAAGAAGCCTTGAACTTTGCACTGAAGGAATTCCTCCCTGCAGACCACAGCATGTAAAGCTCTGGCAATCGTCTCTTTCCACGTTGCATATGCAGGCTGGAAACTTCCTCTTCTCTGCCCGTATTGAAAATGCAGTGGACTGATATAAATATTAGCCACTGCAATGGAACGTAATCTCAGTCATACTGTGCATGCACACATGTAGCCTTGGTTTAAGCCTCCCTGATGGTGGTATGGATGCAAACATCTGTCTGGAAGTAAAACAATGGGAGACAAAAACTAGTGCCTATTTTCATAGGTGGGTTCACACAATAGGGGGAAAGCTAACTCAAAGGACGTGCTACCAATTCCATCCGTAATAGAGTTGGTACCCCAGTGGAGGATAAGTAGAGAAATTTCTGTAGGTGCAAAGTATTAAAGGTACAGGAGCTCTGGATTCTCTTGCCTCTATCTAACACCATCAGGCCCTCTGCTCATCTTAGAGTTTAACAACTGTCAAATGTCCAAGCAAACCAGATCTGGGACAAAGCCTCTGGGTTGAGTTTGTCTTTTTATCCTGGACAGTTGCAATCTAGTGAAAATTGTTCCGGGTTAAGTACTGACTCCCTGTGATAGGTTTTTCCCAATCTTTTCTAATGGCTGCATTTTCGACAAGAAGATTGCTTCTTGATGTTGGAAGTGAAGTGCTATTTCTTAATTGTTTGTATTTTTGCAGAACACACTGCTGCTATCAACTTCCCCACGGAGACATCTGGGAAGGTGCTCTAGAACTTACTGCAAAAGGACCTTGAATATGGGCAACAGAAGCAGCAAAGGGTCCAAATCACAAAAGGAATCTCCTCCCATGACTAAACATGTTCAGAGGTATACATTAAAGGAACCCAAATCTTGTCCTCATATACCAAGACAACAGAATGCTGCCATGTGGACTAAGAAGAACTATCCTCCCAGGAGAATTTCAGAAGGGACCGCACAAGCAACGGGTGATCCAACATATCCAAAGATAACCCCGAAGCCACCATCTTTTGCACCCATTTTGCAACATACTGAAACACGGAGACGAGATGAGCAATTGGTTGCACAAGTAGTAGATCGTGCTAGCAAAGAGGAGATGAGGAATCTAGCTGCCCATAATATAGACAGCCTGGATTTGGAAGTTCAAGCCATACTGAAGTTGCAGTCCAGTATTAGGAAAAAGGAGAGAACCACCAGGAAAAATATCCCTTTTGCTGCTGAATGCGGAGCTGAAGTTCGGAAGAAAAGAAGAGCAAGGAAGCGCAGTATCTTTCGAGCCACTGCAAGGTATCGTCTCTCACCAATATCTGAGGAAGGCCCACCATCTGACCTCAGTGAGAATGGAGATGATCCTAGGATGTCCCAACATGCCTTTTGTCACAAAGCTTGTGGGAAGATAGATGCTCCAACGTGTTCCAAGCAATGTGAAAGCTTGGATACTCTGGTATAACAAACAGATGATATACTATAGCAGGCATTACACATAATGGTCCCAAACACTTAGCTGAAACTACAGGAAGACTGATGAAAAAATGCTGCACAATTATAACCCAAAGGTAGTTGCAACTGGACTACCATTCAGAACATACATGGAACTAAGATGGAGGCCTGTATATCTGGATTGTTTCTCTTTCATAAGGAAGGAGAAACAACCCAAATATATAGGGAAGAGCAAATTATTCAGTGAAATATCTAGATTCACCAGGCAGACCTGACCATGCTTTTTGGAGAGCAATGAGTACCAACTCACCATCTCCTTGGCCTCTCTGCCATCTTCCTTTGTCACATATCTGTCAGTTTTACATTTCTTGTGCTCATAGGTAGGACTGGACAACTTGTGGACCTCCAAATATTTTTGACCTTCAAGTAATATCAGCCCTGACCAGCTTAGCCAATTGTGAGAGATAATGGAGGTTGCATGCCGAAGCATCAGAAGGGCTTCAAATGGTCCACTCTCTTTCCCAGTACTCTAGTCTCTGTAAATGTAATGAAGCCAGTCATCCAGCAGAACCTCTGGAAGACTCTTGCAGATTCTCTGAGTCCGCCTGCTGTAGAAGACGCTGAAGCTGAAGGCACAGATGAACCAGCTAATATGATGAATAGTGATACACAGGCAGATCTGTGACCCATACCTGAGCCAGTGGCTAGGCAGCAGTTCTGTCTCAAAACCTTGGCAGAACATTCAGCAGAACATTCAGAACTCCAAGAACAGGCATGTTTTACAGACCAAAGGCAATAACTTTCACCCAGCAGGAGAAAAAAAATGATGAACCCTTCAAAAAAAGGATGGTAGCAAGACTGGGATAGAGAAAAGGACATGGTTCCCCAACCAAGAAGTAGCTTGAAGTAGGACTATCATTCCTGCTGCAGGTCAGTTTGCATCTTTTTTCCTTACCTTTAAAAAAAAATAAGATTCAATGCCTCTTTTCCATTCTGTTCAACAGTATCAGAGCTTCTTTGTTAAATTTATATCCACTGGCACTCAGGATTCAGTATAGCCACAACCATACAAATTGGGTGTGTAGAACCTCCAGTTGCAAGGAATGAATATGATCTGCCTGGGATCCAAATCCAGCTTTCTAGGTCCCCAAATGATTTGATTCTCCCCCTGCATTTACTCCTTTTCCAGGACCACTGGTCATTGGTAGCTTCCCAAATTCAGTGCAGTTTTTATCCATTCTAGAATCTATTGCATTTCTATGCTGCTGAATAGCCAAAGTTTAAAATAAATCTTTGAAAGTTAGTTAGAAACTTAAGAGCTGAGGAAGCTGCCAGGCCATTGATCCACCTAGCCCAGAACTGTTGACTTTTCATACTGACGTGTCTTTAGTTTTGGCCCTGCCCCTTTTGACTCCAGCTCCTCAAGACCATCTCAAATGTTGTCCATTGGATGAAAGAGGTTTAGCATCCTTGTCTGCACACTTGGATGGTGGTAACTCCCATTGAACTCAATGAGGTTATTTCTTAATGGACTTGCGGTGTTTCTCTTCTAAAACTAGATCTTCAATTCTAAAATACTAAGTGTGTGTGCACACTAAAGCATCACAGAGATTTTCAGTTGTTGCATCGCTCAATGTATTTGAAGTTGCTAAAGTGTCTTGTCTTCTTGCAGGCTTTCAAGTTCCTGAAATGTCTTCCATCCTCCAGCTCTTATGCTCATTGCTAAGGTGAGAGAGGAGCCTCCTGAAGCACAAGAGTCTGTGTTGAATATGATGCTGAATCTGCCGGTCCTTTCTTTTCAGTCCTAGAAGTCATCAGCCCAGAAAAGGATGAAACTGTTTCTCTTGGCTCCAAGCCCCACCATTCACAGCAAATAATGCCTTCCTCCTGTAGTTTTTTAATAGCAAACCTTGAGACAATTCAATTGCCTTGAACTTGATGTGTCAATCCTCTTGACTTATGACAGCCCTCCCCAATATGTTTGGGACTTCATCTCCCATTAGTCCTGGCCAGTGTTGCTGATACCCAAGGAAGAGAGCCTAAAACATCAAAAGATACCAGCTTGAGAACATTGAGCCAAGGTATCTACTCAGCTTTGCCACAGCCAAAGGAATGCCAGAACCCCATCAAAATAATTTCCCAGTGGGAGAAGGGAAATGTTTGCAGCTGAAGTGGAGTCCAGCTACAATGGCCATCCTTAGCTTAACACTGTTGATTATGAGCTGCCTTAACCACATTGGCCCAAGAAGCTGTTTTGTTTTTAATTGTGACCATTTTAAAAATGCAACACATCAAAAGGCACCACATCGTTGACCCCCAACTCCAAACGGGTATGTCTTCAAAAGCTAGAGCAGGCTTCTGGCTCGAGAAGGCGGGCACAACTTACATTGTGAGGTTTGTTGGTACCAAATGTTGTCTTGCTTAGCTGAATGTTTTTAAAAACTGGTTGGAATGTAATCATCTGAATAAATAAATGCATCTCTCAATAAAAGTGATTTTAGAACCCCGTTGTCTAGATTGCTTGTTTTTAAACAGGCTCAGTAAACTGTGAGCCACGCAGACTTTCCTTAATGAATGCTGCAATCCAACACATTTATAGCACTTGGGAGCAGCTGAAACATTCTTTCAGCTTTTCATAAAATAACCTGAGACTAAAGGTCTCTTACCTACAGCTGCTCTTCCTCTCAGCTTCTGTAGTCCAAGTTCTTTTTTCCATATTAAGGGTAGGGAAACTGGGTGCTTCATTGTGCAGCTGGAATCCTGGAAAGCATCTCTGAATAAATGCAACTTATTTATTATTTGTATTTATATGCTACCCTAGTAGCCCAGAGGGCTCTCTGGGTGGCTTACAAACATCAGCATTAAATGTTGAGAGGGTGGGCATTCACAACTCAAGTGAGATGTGCTGTAGCTAATACTATGGATGCAATGGGAGAGAGGCCCTGTGTCAGGCAGCTTGCATGACACAAATTTTGCTTGCTGGTTTGCCAGCCTTGGTTGACTTACAAACCTCCTTGTGGAGGGGTGGACTGAGCTCTATGGGGAGGATATGGGACCAGCATTGGGGAAGCTTTTTCTTCTCATCAGAACTGTATCTGGAAAGAAATCAAAACCTGAACTCACTGAAGTTCTCCAAATTCCATACCGGCTTGTTCAGATTTGATTCTGCACCAGGTTGCAAATTTTGTGGTTCTTTTTTCTCTTGGAAAATCTTTGTGTCTTTTTCCCAGTTTGCATATTTGAAATGTGCTCATTCTTCTCCCAATGAGTAAAGTGCATTTGTACACTTCAGAAATACACATCTTTTATTCACATATTCTAAATGAATGCATGCTATCACATTGCAAACTTGAGAATGTACAGAGTTCAGTCAAGGAGCAGAAGAAATCTTCTTACCAAGCATCTGCCCTGCTTACCTGCAGGTGGCTCATTTGGTATTAGATATTTAAGGGAGGAGTATCAGAAGTGAATGGAGGAGTTTTCCCAACTGATCCATTCCAGATGTGTTTGATTAGAATCCTCATCACCTATCACAACCAGAAGGCATGTTGACTGGGTATGTTAGGATTTACAGTTAAGCAATAGTTGGCAGAAGCTGGAACAGTCATGGAGCGGTTTCATTATACCAACCTGGAAGAGATAAATGGCTGAGGATTCTGAAAAGCTAAAGTGAAGGGGGTATTAGGGAAGGAAGCACATGTTCTTTCTAACAAGTTCTTCCTAACTTCATAATTGTTTGGGTAGCACACCTGTTGGCTTCTTAGAGGAAGCCAACTTTAAGCAGCTGGGGCCCTCACTTTCTGCCATTGTTTATAGTAACTGGAATCATTTAACACAATGCTGCCTCTTAAACTTGCCATAGCATGTTTACTATTTAAAAAAAAACATCAAGAGGCAAAGTTTAAAGCTGCTTTGCTCACAAATTCTCTGTTGATTTTACACGCATAGAGGCATCTATAGTAAGGTTATATTTTGCTTTAACAACAAGCACCAGGGAAAAAGAAAGGGCAGAGAACTGATGATCATGGGTTTCTAGGGAAGCAGTTTGTGTAACCACCCATCTTTATTTAAAGGAAAAGATCAGGATTTGAAGGAGGCACTCATCTACACACAAATGCTCTGTATATGCTGCTGTTTTCCCCGATTTGATAAATGCTTTCCAACATGTTCTGTTACATGAGATGTTGCACAAAGGGGTAGAATGGAATTTTATGTGAATAATGGCACGCATAGCTCAATTATCTGCTTGTATGACTGAGCAAATCATTGGCTACATGTGGGTTCTGAATACCTGAGCATAATGAATTCAATTTGGAACAACCAGTTTACTCCAAGGACAACTATCTAGCTTGCCAGCCTCTGAGGAAAAGTCAGCTCACCTGCAGGGAGATGCTCAGAAAGACTTGTTTTGGTTAGGAGCACCTTGGACTTCCAGTCTGCAGCTTGTTTATTTATTTTTCAATTTATATACTGCCTTTTTTCCTAGGAAGGGCTCAAGGCAGCCCTTCATTCCCCTCCTCCATCATATCCCCACAACAACAACCCTGTGAGGTAGGTTGGGCTGAGAGTCTGTGACTGGCCCAAAGCCACCCACTTGGCTCCATGGCTGAGCAGGGACTAGAACCCAGATCACCTGAGTCCCAGTCTCATGCTCTTAACCACCACACCACACCGGCTCTCCACATGCTTGTTCCCCATGGATTGTGAGGGAATGTTTGTCTTGACTTGCTTAAGTCCTATTGATTTCAATTATCCTACTCTAAGAAAGGGTGATTTTATTTGCTATTGCTCTTGCTGGTTGGCAGCCCTAAGTCAGTCATTTTTGCAAAACTAATAGTTCCTCCATGACCACCCATAAATATCACCTGGGATATAAAGAGGACTTGGAGAAAGAACAACATTCAGATCTTCAAGGTCTGCTACAACATTTGTCTTTCAGATTCCAGAGTCATGCCTTCCAGAAGCAAAGCTGTTAATACAGGCTCATTAGTACTTACATCTGAGTAGACCTGTCTTGCACTGTAATTCACTGAGAATGGTGTTCTCCAACCCAAATTAACTGTGGGAGTAAACTGAAGCTACTGAAACTTGCCCATGTGGGCGCAATTCACCCTCATCCCAGTGAATGGAGTGTTGCTATTTTTTGTGAGGGTAATCCATGGGATGCTTCTTCTCTAAGCCAGCCCTGTGTGAAAATGAGAACTCCTTCCCAGGGTCATTCTGCATACAGGAGTCTGTCAAGCATTTTAATGGTCGATATTTTCCCTTTCTCATGTCCTTATTAGAGTAAATGTGGCTTGGCATATATATCTCCAGACTGGGCCCATAACATTTTATTAAGTGTGTCTTTAAATCCACATTGGCTCTTAAAAAAGGCCTGGAGGTGAGCTTACTGGCTTTTTCTATTCACTGGTAGAGTTGCTACCACTCCTGCCTAATGTTAGGCTTTTATGGTTGCATGACAGGCTTAAAGAGCCTTGTTGGGTATCGAAATTTACAAAGGGCAATCCTCTATCTGGAGGGGTGTGCAGTCCAAGTCTAGTTTAAAGAGGCAGAGCCCTAAGAAGGAAGAGCAACTGACACCTTGGTTTGTTTCTTCCACAGTTCCTGCCCAGATAGCAGATTTCAGTGATCTGTGATACATTTCTACTTAAATCCTATTTAAATATACACCTTCGCATGCATAGGACTCAGGCCTGAGAATGATTGGAAGTCATAGATTTAGGGACATTAGAAGGAATATCCTTCCTTAAAAATCCCCTCTAGAGACAGATTGTTATCCAGAATGTGTCACATGATAACCATACATAGTGTGGATGGAGCTGCTGCACCTTTAATAGTTTTGCAGAAGAGGGAAAACGATCGTTAAAATTGCAGGAGTCTCGCCCTCATTCCTATCAGGTCACTCCAGTGATCCAAGAGCATTTTGATGGACTATGGATACAGGGCCATTGCTGCTTTTCCTTATGGGCCAGACATAATAATGCTTTGATCAAAATATGATGGCACCAGCAGAGGCCAAGCTGTGCTCAGAGGTCACTGGTTCAGCATCCCTAGTCCACAGAAATCACGCAAAAGAAGGATAGACGGACAAAAGCCATGGCACTTTTGAAAAGCTAGAACATGCAAATATAGTCAGGAAAGCAGCATGTGGGGAGAAAAAGGATTACGGATGGCCTTGGAGCATCGTTTCCCTCATCACTTCTTGGAGCTGCTGACTACTGCGGAAAAAAGGCTGCAAGATCGTAATCCAGCCTTCCTCAACCTGGCACGGTGCAGAAGTGCTGGGCAGCAATTCCAGTGGCCATTAGCTGAGGTTGATGGAAGTTGCCTTCCAACAGATCTGGAAAACACCAAGTTGGGAAGCCCATCAAGGGATCGCCTGCTTTTCTTCTATCCGCCATGTGGCACTTCACCCTCTGCACAAACACTGGCTACCTGGATCACTTGGGCATCCGCAGCCATTCGCAAAGCTTTTTAAAGACTTTCTTCTCCCCTTGAAGCCAAAGCTGTGTGCCAGGCAGAGCTTCTCCGACCATGGCCTGAGCTGCTGCCCCAGCCACACTGATGGCAAGGGCTGCATCCTGTTAGATCAGCCCTAAAGGAACAGGAACCTTTACCAGGTCCAGAGGTAACAACCCCACATTGTAATGATGATACACACCCAACCTACTGAACTTTGAGTTAATGAACTGATATGCTGCCCTTTCACAGTATTAAATTTGTTCAGTCCATCCAGCTTAGAAGAATGCATTGCCCTCCAGCCCGTGGGCAGAATTGCAGGCTTTTCTCCCATACTTGATCTTACTACTCCATTCAATTGCTGACCTCGTGTTCTCTATTATTGGCATATTTTTAGAATTATTCCAATATGCTGGAAAGCTTCAAAACCAATTAACCTCACTATGTAATTCATCACAGTGCTGCTGCATAAATCAAATGGCTGTGTCAAGCCATTGGGGGCCAATGAGCCACAAACTACCTGAAAATTTGAGACTATAATAGGGGGGAAGAACACTCATCAGGTGGAACTAATACATCGGAGGGTGGGAAAGGTAAAGAGTGTGACCAGCCCGCTGGATTTAAGCAGAGACTGCAGGAGGTGCTGTTAATTTCCAAAGAGTTTGTGTAAGTTTTTTTTTTTTTTAATTTACAGACACAAGTAAGTTCATCTGAAGTTTGGTTAATTGTTGCTAATTAAGGTTCTTACCTATGCAAATTTATGGCAGGATAAGCCCCATGAAATGAAGTGGTATTTCCCATAATATAAGTAGGATGCAGTTCTACCTCTTCTAGTAAATGACATTAAGTGTTGCTTAGTATTCTATTATCTAAGTGCAAGTAACTCCAGATGTTCAGGAAGTGGTCTGAAACTCTGAAATATGCTTTTTGACTAGGTAGCAAAGCCATAAGAGTCATGTGGCTCTTAACAAGCTAGTTTTTGTGCAAAATATGACACAGGTGCAATCATTCTGAAATACTTGACTGCAGCTCCTCTAAACATGATGAATAACAATGTTGTCCTAATGCAGCTTCCCCAGCTTAGTGATTTCACGTAGGTGTTGGAATAGCTTGTCCAAGCGGTACAGCCAATGGGTGGGGTGACAACAGGAACTGTAACATACTTAAGGGGTTCCAGGTTGGGCAACACTCCCCCACTTGATTGCAAGGTGGGACTTCATGGAGGGATTGAAAGCTTTTCTATGGTTGTATTTCGAAGAGTAATCCTTCTTGCAGAGGGAATTCTAAGCCCGATAATACACAAGAGTCTTGTTCCGCAATGTATCTTGAAGGAATGCTCCCATATCCCTCACACCTCCATCCTAACTCATCTACTGTTGAGATTAATCTCTTGGCAATCCTTTTGAATTACTCTTACCTGTGCGTCGTTTTGGCTGCTGCATCCTTTAAATCCTGTCCTAACTGCAGAAGTGGTTTGGAACGTCTTCAAACCTGCTGCTGCCTCCACTGGTTACCTTGCAAGTCTGGATGAATTTATTAGCAATGTAATATTGAGCGCAACTGATCTGTCTAACCCTGAACTAGCACACTAGTGCTGAAAGAGAACCATTGAATCTATATTGTGAAGCTGAATGGATAAAATAACTGCCTGGCATTTGTACCTGTCAATAAATAACTTTTTAAATGATTACTGCAACCTACCATTGTATTGATCTGCTTTACTCTCTGTTAAATTAAGGGGAAAAACAATTCATACTTCAGAGCTTTGGTCTTGCCTGGGGATTATTTGGGAAAAGTTGCAGTGGGTGTACAACCTGAATCTCTAAAAGAAAGTGAAATTAAAGAAACTGCTTAATAGAGGTAAGCTCAAGCAACTTAGTCATTCTTCAGTGCCCATTCTTAATCTTGGAAGCTGAAAGGTACAGAACAGTCAGTATCCTGCAAAGGTTTTAAATCATCCTTGTGTCCTTCTTAAAAAGTAAGGTACAGAATTTATTTGGGAGAAAGGGCTTCAGTTCTCATGGTCCCCAGTTCTCATGCAAAAAATCAAAGATTGTAGTAATTGAATCCAGTGCCTGGGGATCCGAGATTGGGAGCTAGCGTTCTGGATTTCAAACACCCTCTTGTCTACTCTCCCATTCACATAGTGAAGTGGCAAACCAGCCAGCCCTGCAGCTTTTGGGAGCTTCCTGGCTCATTTTGCCCAAAGACAAACATGGTATTCAGTCCCAAAATTCTACCATGATGACACCATTAAATTCATGCATGAATGACAGTCTACACTATCCTGATACCTTTTATTCCAGTGCACCTAGCAAATTTTGTTCTTCCAAGCTAGCAGTGTATATAGATGTAAATTTATCTTGCACAGACTACATCATTATCAATTGCTAAATGCTTGGCATGTGGTGTTCCTGCCAGAGGCTTAACTCCTAGAAGGTAAGTCTGCAATGCTCAGAGCAGTCCCGTATTACAACCACAAGCAAGAGTAGTTCATGCCCACTTTTAAATCCATGCTACAGATGAGATTGGATTACAGGCTTACCCAGATAGAAACAGGTGAACATGTGAATTCTACCTCACTCAGGTTCTCCAAATTCTTCCTCAAACCTTGGTTCACCTCATTTGAGTTCATGAAAGCACACATTCTTTTATTCCACCCCCACCCCTTGACCAGAAAAAAAATCGCCATTTCAATAAGGAGAAAAGCACATTTGTAGCAGTGTTTGCCCAAATTCTGCACTTTCCTGAATTCAAAAAAGGGTGAAAATTCCCATTTCAAAAATGCTTGCTTTTGAATAGGTTTGAAAGCAAATGCATGTTTTCAGAGAAGGTTGTGAACTTCCTTCTGGAGATGTGAATGTAACTTTTCCACCTCAGATCTCAAGGGGTGGGAGGACATATAGGGAAGGAGGTGCTCCTTCAGGTATCCAGGACCCAAGCCATTTAGGACTTTATAGGTCATCACCAGCACCTTAAATTGGGCCCAGACTTCAATTGGCAGCCACTGGAAGTGATAAAGGACCAGCATTATATGTGAATACCTGCTGGTCCCCGTTAATATCCTGGCAGCTCTATTCTGAACCAACTGAAGTATCCAGACCAGCTACAAGGGCAGCCCCATGTAGACCACATTACAATAACCAAGTTGGGAGGCAACCAGGGCGTGGGTCACCATTGCAAGGCATTGCTTCTCCAGGTAAGGACACAGTTGGTAAATCAGCTGAAGCTGAAGATCATTCAGCTTCTCCTTGCCAGCTCTGCCACCTGAGATCTCAGTGACAGTCCTGGATTGAGGAGCACACCCAAACTTCTCACCCCATCCTTTAGGGGGAGGGCAACCCTGTCCAGAACAGGGCTGATATCACTCACTCAGAAAGCTAAACCGCTCACCAAGAGGACCTCCCATTCCCATTCCTGTTTAAAAATGTGCACAACTCAAATAGCCAATCAGGCAAAAGATGAACACAAGCACATATCTGACAATTCGTGAATATTTTCAGTGCCCACATGCCCATACTTAGCTCTCCAAACAGGGCATGATTGCAATGCTTTGTTTTGCCAGCTAAAATGAAGTTTTCTACTTCCCTTGTTGTTCTAAGGCAACTGAAGATACTGTGTGTGTTTTCTTTCTATTGCACATCTCTCCATTGCTTTGCCTGATCCCCGCATAGCTAACTCTCAGTTGTGTTCAGACTTTGTAACAATGCATAGCAATGCAGACCATAGCAGAAGGGGACAGTGGCAAGATATTTGCCCCACGTATCTAGCTGCCCCCTGTATCTCGCCATAAAAGCCATTGCTTACCACTTGCTCCAGATGGTGGCAAGATGAAAAAGCATAGATAAAAGAATAGAGCATCTGTCCGAAATGCAAAATAGCCCATGTTTGTCAAAACATAAACAGCAGGATCTTTCTTATTGGTCAGCCAGGGAGCTGCCATCAGTGAACTGCTAGGCCTTGTTAATGGGATAGCAATATCTACCAGGCCTCTTGATACAACTCTGCAACTGTTCCTGATGCTGTTATAGGCTGGAGGCTGCTGTGAAGCCTGAAAGGATCTAGAAACAGCAATTAAAAGTAGCAGGCATCCTGCAGCTATTTTTAAAAAAAGCATCCTAGCTTGGGGATGGCATTGATTTGGTCACTGTTTCTAAGTCATGTACACAACTTTAAAGGTTTACATCTTCGGCACGGAAAACTTAACACAGCTGTCAGGAAACGTCCAGCAACCGGAGCCAGAATGGTCAACAGCGAAGGCTCATAGGCCTTGTAGGCCAAAATAGCTGGAGAGGCACAACTTGTCCTCATCTGCCTGAAGATGAAGATTAATAAGTTTTAATATTGTCTTTTCTATGTTTTTAATTGCAGCCAGTGTGGGTTGGGAATTTTATTTGTTATTTATGTTATATTTTACATTGTAAGCTGTCCTGAGGCTTTTTTGCGAATAGGACGGCATATAAATATTTTAAATAAATAAATAAGATGACTGCTGCCATCAGTAAAGTTGGAGTACCATTAGAAACTGATTGCCAGAAACTTCTTATGCACAGAGATGCTTGCATACAAGTTCACCTTTCCCAGGTATATATCCAGCTGTATGTCCAAATGTTGGGGTGCTGGTCACCCACAGAACTACCCACACATTTTATGCAAGTGGATGTTGCTTGCAGAAATGGAAATGTTAGGGGAAATTACATACCAAAAATGAGTCTATTAGGATTAATGTATATGGAAACAGTATTAATTTTATGCACATTACTTTTCACTTAAAAAAAATGAATCTGATACAGAAACAGGATGGGGTGAGTGTAGGGAAAGAAGAATGAGACATTGAGCAAGATCAGAACTGATATCTCTAAAAGCATTGAAACCTAATTTGAGCCATTTGTGGTCCTGGAGAAATATATGCTAACTAGCATCCGTATCTCATTCTGATCAAGATCTGACTATTTGCAGTTGGCTGGTTGGAATGGGCTTTGGAGAGTTGCAAAGTTGTGTTTCTTGCTTTGAGAGAACCACTGAGGATCATTTGTGTTCCCCCTTACTACTCTGAATATGTTTGTCAATAAATAGATATTAACCAAAAACAAACAAAACCCACCTATAAGTCTTGAATACACAAGGCGACAGAATAAGGATAAATCTGCTGTTGACTTTTCCAATCAGTAAGGGAAATGGGAAATCTGAACTAGCATCTAAGAGCAAGCCTTGGGGAAAATTGTCTACAGATTTTCTGATCGTTGCATGAATCTCAAATGGCTTTCCTGCTTCAGATACTGTAATGTATAAGGCATACATGTGGTCATTTAGCATTTGGTAACAGAATGGTCATAGTTATTTAATTATTTCCTTTTCTCTGCTACCCCATAACTCTGGGTGACTTATTATGGCTAATGAAAGTGCTCCAACATGTACAGATGGACTAATTGCATGGGGAATGAGTAAAAAAAAAATATGTGGGTCCATGTTTTGCTTTATTTTTTGTTTTTGCCATAGATTCCCAGGCCAAGGACTGTTTGATGCCATTGCCAGAGAATGTACTTTACGTTATGGTTGGTGGACAGATGCAGGCATAAATCCGGCACAGTTGCTTCAAAGCCAATCAATTATCAGTATCCACTGCTGCCTCTAGCCAGTCAGTGGACTGATCTCCAGAGAAGATGACATGAATAGGATACATGTCTGCAGAACGATCTTCTTTTGCATAATAATACCTTATCACAGAAGAAGAATAAGGTTGTGCTTTGTGCAAAAGGATGTACTGGACTAGGAATGACACCAGATCTCAGGAGGGTCACTAGCTTAGATGGTTTTAGAACAGGATTAGGCATATTTATGAAGGAGGAGGAGAAGAATGGCTACTAATCATGTGGTTGGAGTTACGCAGTTATGCTTGAAGCCGACTCAATGAAATCAACAAAGACTTCAGCTGGTGGTCAGTAATGGTAACCCAGTTATTTCAGTGCATCTACTCCAAGTATGACTTCAGTCTGGAGCAATGCACAAAAAACACAACCTCTGGGTTCAGAGGCAATTTCTGCTGCTGCAGAGCAACAACAGGCAGGTGAGGATTGTAGTCTTTAGGTTGTGGGCTTCCCAGAGCTGTCGAGCAAGAGGTTGCTGCCCTTTAGACTGAAGCAACGGAAGCCATGCTTTTATTTATTGTTTATTTATTTATTTATTTAGCAAGATTCTATGCCGCCCCATTCGCCGAAGCCTTGGGGCAGCTCGCAACAATAAGCTATAAATAAACAACAATAAATAAATACACAATTAAACAATATAAAACAATATAATTGGAGACGTCCTGGCCAAAGATATAAAATCAATAAATAATATTAACAATTCAAATGACATTTAAATAAAAAGGTCTTGGCCTGGCGCTGAAAAGCAAATAACGAAGGCACCAGGCGGACCTCTCTGGGGAGCGTATTCCATAGATTGGGCGCCACCGCAGAGAAGGCCCTCCTCCGGGGAACTTATCCTCCTAATGTCCTTCACGGAGGGCTCCCAGAGAAGGGCCTCTGCTGTCGATCTCAAGGGGCGGGAGGGCACGTATGGATGTAAGTGCTTCTTTAGGTAACCAGGACCCAAACGGTTAAGGGCTTTATAGGTGATAATAGGTTTTTAGATCTGTTGCATCATCTTAGAAGAGGAATTCCCCTCTTCCCTTTCCTTGTATACCCCGCTTACAGGAGGGAATGCCTCTTTCTATGATAGTGTGGGCCTTCTGAATTTTTGCTAAATATTTGCCTTCTTAATTGATCAATCACTGTCATACTTGGTTTCAACCCTGCTTTGACCTAAATCATGTGGACTTTGATGGGTCTTGCTTCAGAAGGAACCATGCCTGAAAATGCAATGCACCTTTCTTAGGAGGAATGCGGATCAAAACAGAAGTCTCGAGGTAAGAACCGAAGCCTTTGATGCTCTCCACCAGGCGTGTTTGGGAAAAGCTGACACTTTTGTGATTGATGGGAAAAGCTAGAAATAGGCTAGTGTCAAATGAGCAGCATCCATCAAGATGTGCTGACATCCACCGAGGTTTGCAGCATCCATTAAAAAGGCTGGGCATCTTAACGTGGAGATCCCTTGAATGTAACCCCATCTCTCCAGTGGCGGTGATTTGGAGAGGGCTCCGAGTGCCAGCAAATCCACAGCCAAGTCAAAGCACTTCTCCTCCGACTGAAGTGGCACTATCCATAAATTCTGGTTGTCTGATCTCATGAGCGAGACAAATTTCATCTTTCCTGCCCACCCATTCAATTTATTATACTTCCAAATGCTTGGGTGTATTGCGCTATAGATCAATGTGGTGTTCATCTCCAGGAAGAGAGCAGCTGAAGCACGTTCCCAGCCCAGATAGAACCCTCTGCTCCTCCGTGGAGGCACCTCAAGGCTGTCAGTCAACATTAATATACAAAGGAGGAACAGCACAGAAGAAGCAGGTACGATGTTCTCCATCACCGGCCTACTGATCACCGGGCTATTCCAAATCACCATGTATCACTGGTGGTGTCTTCCCTACACTGCTTCTGGAGCGTCATGCAGCCAAAGGCACTGAGAGTATAGACTGAGTGGATCCATGCAGAGTCCCAGTATGTGGTCAGGGGCACCAGTGGCACAGTTAGGCGCAGTTGGGGCCCTGCCAAGAGCACAAACCCTCTCGGGGGGCCCCTGGAAGCGGATTCTGCTCTTTGCCATTGCAGCCTGGTAGGTCCCTTGCCTCTTGCTCCAGGCCTTGCCTAGCCAATGATGGTGGTGAGGAGGAGAAAGAAGAGGATGCAAGGCTACTTGCTCAGCAACCATCAGCTTGCCAGTAGCCAGTCGTCATGATGAGAGAAAGAGTGAGGAGTCACAGCAGTGAGTGGCAGTGATGGGGAGAAGGGAGACCCCCCACCACTGAAAAGTCCTGAAACCGGCACTGTATATGGTGAAGCAAGATTGGGTCACAACTAGGGAAGGAGAAGCTAAGTTAGTTGGCTCCCATGCTCACATGTGGGCCAGACCAAGTCTATCCTGTCCTGTTTCCATGTGGAATTCTGTAGGGAGAAAAGACTTTTTGCATCGTTCAGAAACACTTCCTTAAAAAGAGTTTGAGGGCTTCCCCCTTTGTGTCCTTTCTTTAACAATGGATAGCTGCCGAGAGGCACTAGAAAGCACGCTGTCTCCGACACAGCTTTAAAATAAGCATTTTAGAATGCTTTAGAATCATCCTGATGTCTGAGAACCAGGGTCACCAGTCCCTAACACTTAAACATCTGGGTTGCACCTGAGAAGATGGCCCAGCAGTGGACAGGTAGAACTTGAGTTCTGATAGCCTTGGGTGGGGAGGGAGGCTCAATAGAGGGTTTTTTTTCTATTTGTGGGGAAAAGCAATCGAATCCCTCCTGTGAATAATGAGCATGTGGAAGATCTTTAAAGATCCTTGCCCACCTCCAAGGCACTTGTGCAGCAACGTGGCCAGGGCAATCCATTAGCCCTGTCCCCTGGGTTTTTCTAAAACGGTTGGTGATGTATGTGCCAGGCAAGGCTGTGTCATCCCATTCAGTTTAGTCTTGCATACTTCACCTTGTCCCAATGAGAAGCAGCCAAACAAGGTGCCAGGTTTAACTTAATCCCCAGAGGTCCTGAAATGGAACTCAAAAACCAAAGCCACAAAACCAAATCAAGACTAACCTGTTTTCCCGCAAGTTTTATGCCAGCTCTTCCATCATCCAATTTTAGTTTTTCAAATCTGCTTAAAAGTCCTTCTGCATGAGGCCATGTGCAGTTATGACCATCTGAGCTGGTGCCCTGTTTACCATTCCTGCCGTGTGCCCTTGTTAGAAATACATCCCTCGCCAACTTCAAAGTGAAAAGCTTTTAACACTGCCACTAATTAGCAGCATGTTTCTCAAAATTCACCTTTCCCTTTCCCTCTGCTAATGAATAGAGAACAGACAGTCTGCTCTGTGCAGCAATCACAGAAGGAGTGAGCCAATTGTTTTTATTCAATAAAGGATACTACTCGCAAAAGGAAAGCAATTTTTTTTCCTCTTTCACTTTCCATACCACACATGGAGCAAACCTTCCTCCTCTTCATTGGAGCCTCCTTAATGAAGAGCTGTGCCTGAACTAATGTTATCAATGAATACTGAAGAGTAAAGACGTTTATGCTAGCAGTTCCCTAATCTCACATTTTGACTCCAACTTTTAAAAATGTGTTCATGCTGCCCATAGCTAAAACCTTCTCCTGTACTTGTGAATGATTTCTCCCTTCACAGAAACCTGTTAGAAATAAAGCCAGAAGAGAGCCTTGTGAATCAGCGTCTTGATTTTTCCAAGTTTTGTTTAGAATTTTGTTCTTTGAAATGCCTGCATTCTCCCACCATTAATTCAAGCATGTTGTGCACATTTTTCCATGCCTGTTTTTCAAATGTGTGCATGCTTTATTTTGGCGGGTGGGGATCCTAAAATCACACTGCATGTTTGGAAATGTACAGACTTCAACCGGTGATTGTGCCCGCATCTGCATTTAGCCCAGGAGGTGCAAAGAAGGCAAATCTTGACCAAAGCAAACTGACATGAATTCCAATCGTCTGCCAGACTACATTTGTGAAGTGAGCCCATTACAAATTTAGATTGATGCGAGTAGGTGGCACAGATTCTCTTCCCGGTCCTGACATCATCCTTGCTCGTATGTCTGCTGCATCGAAGTTAGAATATTGCCAACTCCTGTGCTTCCCGATTCTGAAATGCTAGTGTCATCAGCTGGGAGTGCCCACTTCAAAAATGAGAAGTTTGAAGCCTTAGAAGTTCTTTTCCAGCTCCAACTGTAATCTGAGCCAGAGAAGGTGGGCTGCCTTCCTCCAGTCCTCATCTTCCTTCCGGTTTAAGTGATGTCAGGGATGAAAGTGAGGGAGGTCTCTCCTTATGCATCCACCCAAGGCATTGTCACACTGATGGAGCCATGAGCCAAGCACCAGGGTCACTGGGAAGTGTAGTGCTCAGCACTGCTAGGGAAATTCCATCACCACCTGTACCTAACAGCTGGCTTGCACCCATAGCCGCATTCCAAGCAAACCTCCATCTTCCATCTGTTTCCTGCTACCGTTACAGCAACAATAAAGGGGAGATGAATTGAAAGTTCAGTGGAGTCTGGAGAGCAAACTAGACCTCACTGGACTGCTGATTACAGCACGGGGAGCATGGCAAGATCAAGTTTTGCTCAAAATACAAAATGTCTCAAATGGAGAGTGAGTGTGGTATGGTGCTTGGAGTGTTGGACTGGGGACTTGAAAGATGCAGGTTATAGTCCCTACTCAACCAAGGTACTCACTTGGGACCAGTCACTCACTCTCAGCCTAACCCACCTCACAAGGTAGTTTCTTCAAGGATAAAATGGAACTGTGGACGCTGCCTTGCATTCCTCGCAAAAGGAAAAAGGGCAGGCTCCAAATGCAATGTAATAAAATTGGACCAGATAAACTGAGATGCTTTCTACATGCCTGTTTCTCCTAGCAGGAATCTAGACTTTACCAGAATGGTTTGGGGAGACCCCATGCTGAAGTAGCTCTCATGTTACCCCAGGAACATATTTTATTTTCCTCTATTCCCCATGAATATGATGTTTGTACAGGACAGATATTTACAGACTAGAATTTTTTTCCCCACTGAGGAGAGAATACTGGAGATTTATGGTCTTCCTCCCAGAATATCTGTTTACATCAGAGTCCATCAATTGGACCTTCAGATAGGCTGCCAAGATCTCTCTTTGGGCTGTCCTTCAGTAGTTGATGTGCCTTTGATTTTTATTTTTATTTTTTTGAGTTTTATTGCCCACTGTATTGTTTTCTCCTTATCGTTTACTCTGTTGATTTTACTGATCTTTGAGGGTTATATCTTGTGGCTTTAATTGCCCTACCATGCCTTAAGAATAGTAATATTGTAGTGCATTATAAATCTTCTAACACAATTGATTTTCAAATATACAAGGACACCGGAGATGGGTGGGATACAAAGTTGTTACTTGATAACAAAAGGATATCAAATTTTTGCTTCTACATTTCAAAAGCTACCTGTAGTCATTTTAAGGAGCTCATTTGGCTACGAAATGAAACCAAATCCTAGAAAAATGGTGTCTCCAATCTTTTGCATACATTAGAGATTGAGAGGGTAGATAACACTGTAACAACTCTGTCTGCTCCTAGGGGGTAGTTTCTCTTTTACTTGCCCACCATAACTCCTCCCTATTTATCCAATTTCTTGCTGTAATCTCGTGCAAATATAATTGTCTCACAGTATCAGATAACCATCCAAAAGCCAAAGTTTGGTTTGTTTCTTAGCTGTATAGGAATCCTCAGCTCAACTTTGTAATGTAGTTTGCATTTTAAGTTTTTGTTAAAAAAGCAGTTTTGATTTAATGAGGAATAATAGACTCTTCTAATTTGGAAGCAGTCCAGGGCAGTCACTCGACAGTTTCTGAAAATGCAGCTCTGTTATTTCTGTCTGGCATAGATATGCATGTTCATCTGTTCTCTATCAGAATGAATTAAGTTATGTAAAATATGTATTGTCCTGCTGTATTATTTTCTGCTGTGTTTTCTCATTCTGATTTTTTTTCCCAAATAGCCAGTGCTTGAAATAGTTCTCGAGCATTAGAACAATTGAGACTGAGATTTAATACCTTTCTAAATATGGTACCTGATAGTAATTGATTAAACTGGAGTGGAGACGGTTTGGAAATTTTCAAGGGGCGAAAGAGAGGGTTCCCACAGGTCTGCCAGGGCCACTGAACCTCTGGGCAGCTGCTGTTTTTATTTTTTGATACATACCTTGGGAACAGTGCTACATGGCAGTGAAGCATTATTTCCAGGAGACTTCTGGGGGGAATGGCAGTGTTTCTCCATTCAGTTCTGAGCATCTTACACTTGCCAAGTATGAACAAGAGTAAGTTTGGTCCAACCTTTGACACTTTGTAGTAAAACCTTTGTAGTCAAACCTAAGCCATGGAGAGCAGCTGAGCAGGAGCCTGAAATCAATCCAGAGGATGAGCTGAGAAGCCGAGCTAGAACTGATGATCATTGCTCAGGGGAAGTTCTAAAATAAACCAAAAGCCTTTCCAGATGTTGTAGAAAATGAAACCCAAAGACCAGGCAGGGTGGATGGAGGCAGTGCAGCGTGGAAGCTTTCTGCACTATCCATGAAATGCATCAACCTATTCAAGCTCTGGGTGGTCATAATATTGGGCAGCTGTGCACAGGCCAGAGGATTCCAGATGTAGCTGCGGCTGCCTCTGACTTGTGTTTATGACTAACCCTAACTAGGTTTCCCAAAGTGGCTCCAGGATGCTCAAGGTAGGCACCCTGTTAGAGGAGCATGTCCTCCAATGTGATTGTCGTGTTTTAATATACTGTTCTCATGGTGAGAAGTCAACAATAACTGAACAGAGCAGGGACATGTTTTTTCATGCATATTTACTGGCATCCCAAGCTAGGACTGAGAAAGACCTTTGTCTAAAATTCAGGAAATCTACCACTAGTCTGTGTAGAAAATGGATGACATCAGACTCCTTCCCAACCAAAATCTTGGAGTTCATTCCTTGAGGAAGAGGCATTGGGACCTTTGAAAACTCCTACTATACCAGATTAACTAGAAAAAACTGCAATGGAAAGGACAGATAAATCATTTTCCCCCCTCCATTTCTCTTGAGTTCATCTCAAATTTTGAGAAATCCTGCAGTGTGCAGTTTCATTTGTCCTGATATTTTTTAAAAAAATCATGAAAATTAATAAGCCTTTTGTGCGTGTACTTCCAATAAATACATCATGTATGCATTTTTGCCTGTGCACGAGTATTTTGCAGTGTTCCTAATACATAGGACCACAGTGTCATTTTCCCCAATGTCCACACTTTTAAAACTGGGGCAACCCATTGTACAATTCAGAGAACTGTGAATCCTGAAGGATGCATTTTCATTTGCCTGAGTTCTAAAATGTGAAATTATGGAAGTTAGCATGAAAGGGTGAACTACATAAATTTATCTTTCATCCACAATCTTGAGATAGCTCCAGGTACATCATCTCATCTGCCCTCATGTTCATCCAAACATGCTCCAACCATTTCTTACCTTCTCCTCCTCTCCCTGTTGCCCCCTGGAGCTCAAGAACAAAGGGGGCAGAGGGAAGTGTGGCATAGAGGAACACATGTTTGTTGGCTTTCAGGAGGTTCTATCACCAGACACTAGCTAAGAAAGAGGGATAAGACTATAAGCCTTTCAGTCATTTCTGAGAGCTTGCTGAGTTAATAGCTCCTTATTATTAACTGCTTCTTACTCCAGATCTTTCTTCCTATATTCCAGCTTCTACAGTAAGTGATAGACTTAGACAGAAGGACCAACCAAAGTATTAGAAGTTCTCTCCTTCTCTTTCTTTCCTTCTTTCCTTCTTTCCTTCTTTCCTTCTTTCCTTCTTTCTTCCTTCCTTCCTTCCTTCCTTCCTTCCTTTTTCAACCATGGATGTCCAAGCATTGCTTAACCCTCCATGTCTAAGCTGTGAAACTAATGAGTCACTGGTGGGTAGAATTCATTATATTGTGCAGACCATATACGAAGAAATAGATGATTGGCCTCCTTCAGTTGGTGAAACTATCCATGTGGACTACATGACTTACTGCTGTTGTACAAGAGACCACCAAGAAATAGCAACAAAAAGCATAACATTAATGGGGAAAATTAGCCTGAGGACAGCATAATTATGTTGCACTTAGTTATATCACAATGGTGTCATACCAGTGATGATAAATCATTAATATCAAGTGCTGTCAGAGGCACGAAGTGCTCAGGATGAATTAAATTTTGATGACTTTATTTTTGCATGGTGCCAGTGCAAGTCAGCAAACCTATATCCGTGCTAATTTTCTGACGGAATCAGCTAATTGTATTTCTGCACATGCTTTGGCAAATTCTTGAACTGTCTTCTGCCTCCATTTTGCCTAGTATTACACAAAACTTGCAGTGTTCCACAATGCTTTATACCTTGTAATGCATCCCTAGGGGTCTAAATCCAAGAGTAAAGGTTAAGATCTGAAAATGATGGAGACGAATTGCTTCTGCAGATAAATATGTTGGAGAATTATCCAGGAGGTAAAAAAGATGAAAGGCGGAGGATGTGACACATGAGCCCACTTGTAGAACCTACTTCATGTTTCTTCTTAAACAGAAAAATGTATTAGTGTTAAAAGCATATTCGTGACAAGTACTAAGAATGCAACACCTTTGTATGGAGCAGAAACCAAAATGGATACACACACTCTTTTGATACTCGCTTTACTAATGAATTGATCTCTGGTAGAAATCATAAATAATATGATAAGGCTGTCTAAAATGCCTCATCAAGAATGAGATATAATGAGGCTGCCACTGAAGAGAATATTCCCAAGTCTCATTCTTTACCCCTAGTAACTTCCAGTAACCTAATGAACCATCATGGGACTCTTGAGTTTCCTCATTCCTGCAAGGAAAAAAAAAGGCCTCACATCCTTTTCTTTGGTAATCATTTGCCCTCAATGACAGAGTCTGATCGGTGGTGATTTTGTTTAGGACTGTCTAATGACATCACCCCATCAGATGAAGAGTCAAGACAGCCTGTCCCATTCTCAGTGGGGTCCCTGATTGGTTTGGATGGAATCTGAGTTAGAGATGAATTGCAGGTGGAAGGAGATGTCCACTTACCTGCTATTGCAGCCAAGCACTTTGAGAAGGACAAGTTCTCATTAGAAGCTAGGTAATTGCAAACGTTGGCCGCATTACTATGCACAAGGCATTAGGGCTAACAAATGCTGAGGTGCTGGAAAAGCGAATGATGATTGCTTGCTATTATTCCAGATTGTTTTTGGTGACTCAGCAGGTGGAGGAGGAACTGAGACTATCTGCTGACTGAACGGTCTTGCTCAGTTAAGTATGGTACTGCTATGATAGATGCTACACTTCAGTATAATTGGTCATTCACTACTGCCAGTGCTCAAATCACTTAAGATGTTCTTTTGAAGTTAAAAGTGGCTGTGCTTTTTTGTTTTGTTTTGTTTTGGCTTTTGCTTTTTGTTTGCTTTAGCAAGATACAGCAGAAAGCAAAAAAGCTGTTGTGCTTGAAAACACAAAATAGCTGTCCATCCTTAAAGATTTCCTCTTTTTCTTCTCGTTTGAGCCTCAGATGGTTGTAGATTCTCAGTGAGGTTCATTAAGGCCTGCTAGTATGTCTTTTGCTATTAAACACCAGTAAGGACCTGCGGGCCCCATTTTTATTGCTGACTGGTTAACTGTTTGTATTTCAGGGTATCAATGCTGAAGTAATTTTCCTTGCTCCACTGGTTTGAGTGGAATGAAGGAATGAAGGGAGAATATAACCAATAAACACATATGCCCATTAACAAAGGGCTAATTAAATGGAAATCATAGACACAAATGTATCAGGTACTAGTCGAGTGTAGTTCTCAGACTTGGTGATGATGGTTTACAGAGGCACAAACGGAGCAATATTAACATTCACCAATTACCTGGAGAGGCTCTGAGCAACATCACGGGGTCTTTTTCTGCCTTGAAAGCCTCCATCCAAACATTCCTCTTCTTGGATATTCTGAGAAAAGATGGTTCCTACCAGGTGGGAAATTACTTCTTCAGCATATCTTCAGCATGCCCAAATAGGCTTAGCTGGAATCAATTCCCTGACAGACTGGTGTGGCCATGCTATGAAAGATGACTGGGATAGTGAACATTGGCTAGGCCTTGCTCTAACAACTCTGGAGGTGAAGATTCTGAGTCTTTGGTATGGTTAAATAGAGGCTGGGACAGACAACTGAACAAGCCGGGGTGGGTTTTTGTTTTGTTTTGTTTTTTAATTGTTGGTCTGTTATTTTTTTACTATTGTTTTACCAAGGTCCCATTTAGGTGCCAGGAAGCACTTCCTGACAGTTAGGATCCCGAGGGTGTGGAATGGGCTTCCACAGGAGGTGGTTGAGGCCCATCGGTGAGGGTGTTCAAAGACAGGCTGGACATACACATGGTGGGCATGTTGTGAGCGGAGCTGGCTGGAGTTGGGGGTCAGACTAGATGGTCCAGGAGGCCCCTTCTGACTCGCTCTGTTTCTATGTTTCTATGTCTGTCATGTTGCCCAAACCCAGTTGTGGTATTACGGCATGGTAAGTTTAGTCTGTATGAACCCGGCTGAAATCTAAGACACGTACAGCTATATAAACAAGAAAGACTTGTTGCAGAAGAATGGTCCACCAGAAAGATAATGGCGGAGTCAAGGCCCATTTTCAGTAGCAGGAAGTAAAGTCATCATTTGGGCAAAATTACCAGCAAGACTACCAGGTAGTTGAAGCCCAAACCTAAAGCAGGCAGGCCTTCAGAAGGACATTCCTTGTCCTCCATGACCCCCCAGAAATGGAAGATGTCTCTTTATATTCAATCATAAGAGCTGTCTTGCTGGATCAGGTCAAATATTATCTAGTGCACATTTTTCACTCCAACAGCAGCCCAGTGGATGCTTCTGGAACAGAAATCAGCTTATGAAGATAACAAAGTTTAATTGCTGCTTCTCCTTAGAATTGTCACCAAAGGTATACAGCGTCTGAGCATGGAGGTCAGGATCCTTTTCAAACACATTTAAAGTTGATCATCCAGGAAGAAGTTATTTGCACAGGTCCTTCAATCAGTGTCATCAAACTAACTGTGCTTATAAGGAGAATATATAATGAGAGTATGTTACTAAATTGCTATCTCATACACAATTAAAGGCAAAAGACCATGCCAGTCTGCTTCTTCAAGGGATCTTCCAGGGAGAATGTGAATGTGAGGCAGTGTGGTGTAGTGGTTAAGCGCATAGGACTGGGACTCAGGCGATCTGGGTTTGAGTCCCCGCGCAGCCATGGAGCCCACTGGGTGACTTTGGGCCAGTCACAGACTCTCAGCCCAACCTCCCTCACAGGGTTGTTGTTGTGGGGATAAGATGGAGGAGGAGAATGATGTAAGCTGCCTTGAGCCCTTTGTCAGAAAAAGGCAGGATATAAATCGGACAATAAATAAATAAATAAATAAATAAATAAATAAATATTCTTCCGCCCATCAGTCAATGATTCCATTTCATGTCATGAGCCCTTTAGCAAACGTTATTGCACTGCCTGGCCATTCATGAGGAGACAGATTTTCCTCACACTGGAAAATACAATGTCCCAAGGAAAAAAGCTGACCATCCATGCATCCAACCTAAAAAGAAATTCAGAAGGAACCTGTTTATCTGAGCAATCCATGCACAGAGATAGAATAACTGAATATGAGACGGATCTGCTCCTTTTGCAGCTTTCTCTGGCAGGCTCAGAAAAGTGGCCAGAACCAAAGACCCGCTTTTCATTGGCTTGAAGATTTTGGCCACCCTTGGGTGCACACCCTGTTAGTTAATGGTCTCTTCTGCAGTAAAAATGTGCTACCTGATAGACTAGCATGGTTTTTAATTTGACATACCTTTTAATTTGCCTTTTATGGATGCAGCTTGCCGCTGCAATGACATCTGTGTTTCAACCCAGCAGTGTTCTGTGAATGAGAACTGTTAAGCCAATTATCACGGTCTCTCGCTGTTTGCACTTGAGTCCCCTCTGACATCACTGTTTACCTTTTCCTCTCTCCTGCAATGCCTGCAAGTGGACTTGTACTGCCCAATTCGAGATGGACACTTGATGAACAGTGTCCATGCAAGGCTATGGCAGAATAAATAAATATTAGTTTCTGAGGCATCAGAGATCTCCTTGGTGTTTCCCCCCCTCCCTTTGGTTCAAGAAAGGGCAGCTACTGACTTTGAAAAAGTGCGAACTGAATCGAGCAAGTTTATAAACTGGATAAACTGAGAAAAGAGTCTGCTAATGGATGCTTTCCAAGTCAGTCTGCTAATGGATCGTGGAATTCTTCATGCTCAAATGTAACCTTGTTGTACGAGGCTGACCTTGTCCTCAGTATGACACGTGTGTGTGTGTGTGTTGCGGGGGATGATAGACAGTTGGACAGACAGTTGTAGAAGGACTGTCTGACACTTATGAAACACTTATGAAACAAAACACAACTGAGTGAGACACCATCATGGAATCAGGTGCACTCAGTGGGTTTCAGCACTCAGCTCTGTACTGGATTGTGGCCATTCAGGTTATTAAAAATGTCTCAAAATCCTCCTTTTGTTCACATGGATGATGCATGTGATTCAGTGGATTTCTGAGCTGGAAACAGGACTAGAGAAAACGAAGGGGGAAATGCTTGCATAATAATTACACAAGGACCGGGTGGAATCACCCCTGTTCAAGGTAGCACTGAAGCAGGTAGAGACCAGTAGCAGGGGAGGGTCATTTGCTCGTGTTCCTGCCTCGACTGTAACCAAGTGGAACACAGTGTTTTAACTGCAGGTCTTGAGTGATGGATCGGATATGAGTCTGTTCTTTAGTTGCTGTAAAATCAGTGCGACTCTACAAATTAGAAAGCGTGCCTTGAAATTGATGTGATGCAAGGCCTTAATGGTCTAATTAAGGTGTAGGAGTGCGTAGAAGTCTGCTAAGAATGTGTGTGAATCATAACAAAGCTCTTTCGGCTTGCCTTGAAATCCCTTAGCAGAAGAACACAGGAAGAGTCATGGTGGATAAAAGTGAAGCATCTCAGTCCTCACATTGGCCGAATGGATGTCCCTGGGAGATTCCTGGAGTTCCTGAGCAGGGCAGCCTCCCCCAGGTTGGGTTCCCCTGCAGCTGGTATTGAGAGAAATACTGCCTCTGATGCTGAAGGCAATATACAATAACCTTTACGAACCTCTCTAATCCACGTTTAAAGCCACCCAAGTTAGCATTCATCATTACACAGTGAATTCCTTAGCTTTACACTGCACTGTGTAGAGAAGTGGCTTTTATCAGCTTTAAATCTCCCACCCGTCATCTTCATGGGCTGGCCCTGGGTGATGAGAGAGAGTGGTTCCTCCCCTATCCATTGTGTCCGCACCCTGCCTCATTTGTGCAGCTCTGTCAAGTCCCCTCCTCCTTGGCTACTCTTTACTGTCCTTCAAAACTCCGAACACTGTGGCCTTCCATTATAGGGAACGTGTTCAGCCCCGTGATCCTTTGGCCATGCCCTCTTCTGTCCATTTTCTCTCCTGCAGTAATACTTTTCATACTATCATAGCACTGGAAAATGCAAAACTAGATGTGTGATGTCTAGAGCAACACATGGGTGTGTTGAAGACACAAAAGGGAGTGCACAAGGAAGTGAGGGTAGCCTCAAACACTGCCCAGGGCCAGTGTCAGCAAATTGCCCCGGCTTTGGAAAGGATCTCTGCCTGGACAGATCATTTTCTGTCTGATTCTCTGACCAGAATGTTGAGCTGTGTTTGTCACAGCCGTGGTCTGTATTCACCCTGGATTCTGCCTTAGGAAATATGGCAGCAGAAGCAGCTTCAGCAAACACTTCCCTGCTTCCTGAGTGCCAGGTTGGGCACTGTAACTCATCCCTGTAGCTGCCAACCTGAGCAGGTAACCTCACGGGGGGACCAGCAAGGGGGGCTGCCTAGCCAAAAGGGCTGAGTGCTGCCTTCATTTCCCAGTGGAGGGCACCCATGCCATTCTGGACCGGTCTAGAACAGAGATGCATAAACCTCTCGGTCTCCATTTCTGGCAGTTTCTCATTTTCCAGGGTTAAATTCAGCTCCTGCCTGATGCTGATAATTTTTCCACTCTTAAGGTCAGAAGTGGCCAAACAGTGAAAGGTTTGCATAATTTTTAAACTCTTTTTCTCATTCTCCTAATATACACATTTCTGCATGGAAAAATGCCTAAGATACACGTGTTTGACAAATGAATGCATCTTAACACTATTTTCTCTAACGTACGATAAGAGAAAGCTGTATACAACTTTCTCCTAACACATACCTTTTGTATGCAGCTGTGTTTGTTTGTTTATTTATTTATTTGGTACCTCTGTTGCATCATTTAGAGAGATGCACATGTTGAAGGAATAACAGTTTTAGTTTGCATTTTGATTCACAGGTAGGGAAATGGGCATCAAGATGCAAATTCCATGAAGTTATCTTCCATGAAGTTTGGTGGCAGCTTGCCCAGGCTCACTCAAGCCTGGTGCTAGTCTTAGAACTGTCCTGCAGTGGAACTTATACATTATACTGTTTTTGACCGGGCCACTTCTTGGACAAGTATTTGTGGAATAGCAGAGTGGATTTTTTCCTTCCACTCACAGTTGATCCAACCCTGTGATCTTACTAAGAGACTTGTTGTTGTTGTTGTTGTTATTCCTGAAAGCTTTTTCTAATCACAGATCAGCAAAGTTCCTCCCCTTCTCTTTAGGAAGGATTGGCAGTTTGCAATTCATCATTCACTTCTGATCACTGAGCTAGCTCCCAAATAACCTCAGCCAGAACACAAAGGAAAGAATCTGAGGGTGACTTTAAAAACACTCATCTGTTCAAAGAGGTAATATTTTTCTGACCTGTACCACTTTTTCTGTAACGCTGGTGGGTACATGTGTGCATCACTCGTTCAAGGTTGCTTGCTTGAATTAGAGATCAGCAATGGTGAAACTCTCATCCTATTTCCAGGCAGCAAAAATTGCAGGCAACAAAATATACATCCTGCTGACAGTTAAGATAATCAGCGGAGTCTTCGCTGGTCGTTCCAAAATCAAACATGTTGCATGGCAAGTCTTTTTGGTAGTGGCACCTGCCCTAAGGCAAGCTCCCTCGTGCAGCTTGGGAGAGAGAAAATGCGGCATCTTTCAAATGGCTCCCAGAAAACATATTCGTTCACCCACGCTTTCCCTGGGATATAGTTTAATTATGCAGCTCCATTTTATTGCTCCGACAATGTTCCCATTGGTTACCATTATCAAATTGTTTTTTAAAATTGTTTTCAATGCTATTGATATGAAAACCACTTAGAAATTGTACTTTACTTAAACGAAAATAAGTACCAGAAATAAATAAATAAAAACAATGTAAGTATGATTTGTTTGTGTATTCTGAAGGGGAGAAGAAATCCTCCAACAGTTCCCTCAAGGTACAACTGCCATCAGCAAGCGAAGCACATGGTTTCTTTTCCTTTTGGGACATACTGTACTATCTTCGGGTATTCTCTTCTCCAGTCTTCCCCATCCAGGGGTCCACCAGATTTGATAGATAGATGTTCATGTCTTGAGTTCTTCTGTATGCCCTACACTTTGGTTTGTGTTGGACAAATCTTTTCTGACTCCTTTCAGTTTCCCATTTTGTGTTCAGTTCTTCTAATACATGTACTTTAAGTGCAATTCTTATGAATATGCATAATTTTATTAAGCTCTAAATATAATATAATCAGGAAAATAAATATATGTATAATACAAATAAAGTAATATTCCAATTTAATATATATTTATAATACAATGAACTCCAGTAAAATGAGTCCTGAATTATACTTTCACTAATGCACATATTTTTGTGTGGATTTTCTCCTCAAATTGTGTGCATTTTTCTCAAATACAATGAGATCTGTTACTGCACACATTTCCTCACAGGATAACTACTGGGGACATGTGGACCAGTGCAAATTTCAAAGAACAATGGAGGGTAGAATGCAATGGGAACACTCTAGGCCTCCAAACTTGTAGGATCACAGGCATCCTACACGGGGTGAGAGGAACACAGAAGGTGTCTTCACCTCCCTGCTCCCCCCATCTGCAAATTAAATGGCTGATTTCAGAGGTTTGCCAGCAGGGTCTGGCTTCCCACCCTTCCCACTTTGCATTGCCCCACTTCCAAGCACCCGAACTGAAGCATCCTATTTCAGCCACCCACATGCAGTCTGCCTCCCTCTTCACCCTGCCCTGGAATACCCTCTTTACCCACTCTGAGGTCAGTTTACAGCCTCGGAGAAGCAACCAGCATGGTACTTTCGGCACCAGCTGTCAGCGGGGAAGGAAGTTCTGAGCACGAACCCTCAGCCACAATGCCAAAGCACTTTTCAACCTCAGACCTAGGACTCTGAAGCATCCCTGTGTCTAAGAGCCACAGGATCGCTCTTTGAACTTCAAAGAGTTGCAAACTGCAACTTCGTACAAAACTGCAAAATCTTCACTTAAAGATGCAAACCAAGTACACTTCCATCCTGTTCGTAGCTACAGTCCTTCCTCTCATTTTGTTGTGAAATGCAACAGTCTTGTAAATTGCACTTTGAAGCAATCGTGTGAAATGGATCTAGCTCACAGCGGCATCTTTGATCAAGCTGCAGTGACAGCACCATTTTGACACTCTGTTTTCACTGGGATGCTTTTATGGGGATCTTTTCACAAAGCCAGTCCTTAAAGCACAACATCACATCAAACATCTTAGAGCACACAAAGAATCCAGCACTTCAGGGGTAGCAGCTGCTGTGTGTTTCTGAGAAGCAATATTTGCAAGAGACAGAAGGATGTGCAACAACAAAAGCCTTGTGATACAATTAAACATTCAAGATTGCAGAATGGAGAATGTAGCTGGAATGTCAGTCTCTTGTATCAAACAGGAGCAGCTAGTAAAGAATGGCCCGTACTTATGGTGAACATTTTCTCCCCTGCTACCTGTCGCTGTTAGGCTTCCTTTGACACCACTGTGCTACCATTCCTGGGTGGGTGAAGTAATGTATTGATGGACTGTAAGCCTTGCAATCAGTTTATAACATTGGAAGGGCATCAGCTGCCGTACATGGATTAAAGTAAACAAGTGGCTGTCCACAGATCTCCAACCTATTAAAGCAAAGAGGAAGATCAGGTCCAGGTGATGTTTAAGAAAAGTAGCAGAGCCCTGTCAAGTCAGATGGAAGTCCATCCTGCCCGCCATCCCATTTCCCCTGACAAGCCAAAAAGATTCCTCTGGGACATGAAAGCAACAACCAGTGCCCAACTATGTTGTCACACGCACTACCTTATGCAGCTGTCAAGTTCCATACAACCATCATGACTACAGCCACTGTCTGATTTCTCCTCCTCCAGGAATATGTCTAATTGCCCGCAACAAAGTTGGATAATGTTCTTTCTGTGAAGTTCATACTCCCTCATGAGTAATCTGTTAGGGGCTGCATGAGATCAATGGATGGGACCAGAGCTTAAAGCAGGTGCGGCATCCCTCCCTCCCTCCCTCCCTCCCTCCCTCTCCAATCCCATTCTCTCTGTCTTTTTCTCCTGCAGCCATGGAAGAAACCACTTGTCGAAGATCTCAATTGCTTGATGGCAGCATGTTGCCCATCTCTGTCCAAAGCTCTTAGATTTAGTAGCTAGCAACTGTCACTTTCAGAACCTCAGTACTCTGTGGATTGGCTGGTTACTCTTGGTTCGCTGACAATGCAGCCTTTGGATTCTGGAGATCTGGCCAAGGGCATCACCGAGTGTGAAGCAGTCCCTGCCAGAGTATCATCTGGAGTCAAGTCTCTTTCCATGGGCTTCTTCCACACCAACATGGGCACCCCTGCAGTGCCACTCCCCATTTCCCCATTCCAATAATGCCCCGAAGTAGGGGCCCTTGAAACCATTGTAGGCATGGCAACACTTTCTACCTATAAACCACTATCAGTGAATCTGCACTGGCGATGAGGCAGATGCATGGGCACAACCCAAGTGCCGATGGATGCTCAGGAGCTACCATCAGAGGTGCTACACAGGGTCCACTCTGGCCGCTCATCTCAGTATCCGTTGACCAAGTAGCCCTTGCTGCAGTGTACAAGGAAAACTGCCTTGCAGAAGGTAACCTGGTTTGCATCTCATCTATCCCGTCTGGCCATATAATTCTCTTTGCTCTTGGTGAGGCCTTCTCTGAAATTGGTAGGAATTCCGCCTACTCTTCTTCAGAACAGAAGCAGATCAATGGCACCATCTGAACCAGAAACAAGTTACATGGAGTGTGAATGACACCTAGCACTAGTTCATTTGGATTACAGGGTAACCATAGCAACCACCCATTTATGAAGCCCAGGGCTTAGGAGAAACACAGGTATAGCATCTCATCTCTTCTCTTTTAATATCCCCCTGCAAACCTGGGGGCAGACTGTCAGGCAAATCTGTGGCAGACAGGCTCGTTTCCAGCCCCCTGCAGTGCCTTCGGCAATGAGCGGGTAATTAAAGAACATGCCTGAGATTCCCAGGTGCCTCTGTTGAGTCTGGCTCTACCTAGAGATCAAGGAACAGAGGAAATTTGATTGATCAGCCGGAGGGAGAGTGGATGCCGCCTCACCCTTTGTTCCATTTAGAGGGCTGAAGCTGGCCACCTGCAGATCTAGAAAAATGTGTCAATGGAGAAGACATAGCTAGGTAAGACCACCTGAGCATCACACAGGACGTTCGGATTTGCCATCGAGGTAAATATTGCACATCCTTTGGCAGGAGCCAAGAACACAGAAGGGAAACGTGGGTGAGAGGGGGAGATGCTGTCCTTCAAGGGATATGCGAAAATGGGGCAGTGTTGAGTAGTCATTAATTTCAATGTTTGCTTTGAAAGTAGGGCATTAGCCAAAATGGAACGAATGATGAAGGGTGAAGTGCCTGATGAAATGTTCATTTAGTTTCAGTGCTTTCTGGTCCCCTTTTGTCCTCCTGGTGGTCACGGCAGCTTCCTGGTTTCATCCCCTCTTTGCTTTTCCTTCACTCTCCTTGCCCTCTCTTCTCCACCCAGCTATTCCAACCTATTGACCGCAGGGATGGCATGTGCTTTTGTTCCCAGGCACCCACAGTGCCCTCGTCTCAGAGGCAGCAACACAATTTTCTCCCAACTGCAGTCCATAGGACTAAAGGGGTGTGTGAAAGCAAGTGGGGATAGTGAGGGTGAAGACACGTCCCACAGGACTCCTTGTTGGTGGAGAAGCTGGAAGGCCACCAGCCAACCTCACTGAGGAGGCAGCTGCCATGAGGGACACTGAGGAGATTGCTGTCCCTCTGAACCCTCCCTGGAAATGACCACACAGCTTTAGCCGCCTCTTGGAGCTGGAGGCAGATGGCCACACTGGAGGGCATTTTAGATGCAACTGAACAGTCACCTGTTGGGGAGGATGTAACCCGGAGATCTGAGCTGAGCAGGAGGTTGGACCTGAGAGCTTTACTGGCCCCTTCCAACTCTACCATGATGTGATTTCAGGCACCTAAAAGAGCATGCATGGTGACCCCCTGATGCAGAAGTGCCTACCTGGAGAATAAGGATTCCTCATGAGTAAATCTATACTGGTGACCAAGACTCTGTTTACAAGTAGTTCATCCTGAGGAACAATGATGGCCTGCAGAATTGCTTTGGATAGGGATCTAAAGCATTAAAAGCCTTCATTTCTAGGCAAAGAGTGTTGAAACAATGACACCCTACATCTGGCATTTCCTTGATTACTTATTCTTCTCTGTGCATGGACCTTGAATTGACCACTGACCCTGCTTAAATTCCAGCAGTCCTGTTCCTGCTGCACTGCAAGCGAGACAGGTTGAAAGAAAACTTTGCTGAGAAGGGTTACATTGAAATGGCATAAAAGTATTTTTGCAGCATGTACAGAAAGTCAGCCCAAAACATAAGGTGCTTTTTGATCCTCAGGGGAAGCAAAGGACAAAATAATTTCAGCTCAGCTCCAGTGTCAATCCTGATGATATAGAGAGATATTATGTGTGAGCGGAGAGGGACCAGAAGGCAGGCATGGCCTTTGCATTTAGAAGCCCCAGGGCTGAACGAGGGAGCATCAGAGTGGCAAAAACGATTCTGGGAAAAAGACATTCTCAGCGTGGCTCCAACCTTCTGCCAAGTTACCACCCAGGTGTAACACCTTGTAACACAGAGTCACAGCCTTCTTGTACAATTTCCTTGTCCTTCCCCTGTGGCTGCTGAAATTATGAATAATGCAAAATCCGCAAATTTGAATACTTTTCATGTCACCAATTTCATGTTCCTTGCCTCAGAATTTGGGTCAGCCCTTGGAGCAGAGTCTAGATTCGCTTAGCGGTGTTGTTCAGCCCATCTATGGCATGGGGTCCCCATATGGCTTGCGGATCCTGATGCTATCTCTTAACCCACTTACTTGCTGTTTCAAGTGGAACTGGATCTGGAGGGAGGAGATCGAAACTGACTCCTGCCCTTGTGCTGTTTCACATATGCATGCTCATGGACGATTTGGCGTGCATCGATCAGCCATGGCAGATAACGCCATTTTTCGTTTCAGAATGTTCATGTCGCCAAATGCCCACTGAAAGTCAACATTTCTGAAGTAGGGCAACTTTGCTCCTCACTCGTGTGCAGGTGATTCCTCACAGACAAAGGATTCTCCCAGGCTTATATACCGTATTTTTTGCTCTATAAGACTCACTTTTTCCCCCCTCAAAAGTAAGGGGAAATGTCTGTGCGTCTTATAGAGCGAATATGTGTGTACAGTAAGTCTGTCAGATGTGCAGCCCATGAGGAAGTGATGGGGAATGTGCCTGTGATTATGTGCCCAATTGAATCAGAATATTTTTTTTCTTGTTTTCTTCCTCTAAAAACTAGGTGCGTCTTATGGTCAGGTGCGTCTTATAGAGCAAAAAATATGGTAATCAATTTGTAAAAGTGCTGGAGTTGTGACCTGGGATCCCGGGAAAAAGGGGAAGAAGTTGTGTTGTTGAGGATTTAAACAGTGCCGAAATTGTTCTAACTGCTGTGGAGTGACTAAAAAGTAAGAGAGTCTCTGCCTCCAGGATCACCATCTTGCAGACATGATAGAAAAGGGACATGGAAGAGAAAAGTAAGTTCAGAGTAGCATTTCTCCTCCTGACCAGTGGATGGGGTCATAGACCCCTCTCTCTTGCTATGATGCTCTTTCTGGAAGGCAGGACTGTCTCTAAGCCAGTTGCAGAATATTATTTGAGCATCTTAGCCGAGGGTGGGGATTTTCTGTACTGTCGGAACTTGCATTCCAAGCACCCCTGAATTCCAAAAAGCACCCCCAGGACTAGCTGGAATCCTGTCCTGAGAGCCAGGCTGTGCACACGTCTTGAGAAGCTGTGGGTGGAAGCCGAAGCAAGGTGGATGGCTGCAGCGCTCCATCCTCCCCAGGAACCGTGAAGGAATATTGTAGGATAATGGGTGTGTGCCGGGCTTTTGAGCACAGGGGAGCCTGATTGAAACAGCTGTTGTCTGCAAACATCTCAAGCTCTAGCTGAGAAAGATTTGTGCTTCTTCCTCAGAGCAGCTCTTCCAAGTAAATACGCCTGCTCTTTGCATGGCAGGGTTAGACTTTTGCGTCAGCTCAGCTGGTCCGAAAGGCCATTTGGGAACTGAACCTCTGCTCAGCCTCTAGTGTTCCTAGGAGGCAACTGTGAGGAGAAGGCGCAGCATCGCAAGCCACAGCCCTGTGCCCCCATGCGATGCGTGGCCATTGGCGCATCACCGGAAGAGATCAACAGAGACACTGATTCGCATATGTTTTGCACATGCCCATATAAGCATTGAAGTAACTATAATTTAAATAAATTTTAATTCATCACACAATAATCGTGGATAAGACTGACCAGATAAATTGTCTGTCTGCTCAGGCACTTACCGGGGCCGACAAATTCACAGCCCCTGCATGTTCTCCTTTCTTATAATTTTTTGGCTTGAAACTGGAAGACTAGACACCTTTTCAATTAAAGAACACCTTCAAATAAAGGACTGTCCTCTGTAACAGTTTCAAGTAAAATACCTGGCCACCCTACCACCTACACGGTTAAAATATCCTGCCGATAAATCATATAGCAATAGAAGCTGATCCTTACTTATTTATTTATGCATATCCAGCTTTTTAACTCTGGTAAGGAACCAGAGTAGTTTATATGATCCTCCTGCTTTGCATTCAGTCTTCATAACAACCCTGTGAGGTAGCTTAGGCTGAAGGTCAGTGACTGGCCTCACAGCGACCAGGGAGCTCCATGGCCAAGAGGGGATTCAGACCTGGGTCTCTTGAGTCCTGACCACCACACCACACAGCCTACAGGACGTCACCTGTTTTTCCACCTGGACAGGGTGGAGTTGCCCATAAGCAGCTAATCCCAGCACATCCCTGTTGTGAATCTTGATCCTGTGATATATCGTTACCCCTTAATTATGGATTTCCACCACTATTCCTGATCAATTCAACTGGAGTTGTGTAGAGTGAAGATCTTCTTGCCTAATGAGTCCTATTTTAATTTTGATGCAGCCCTTCATGTAATCCTAGGCCACCTGCAAGGCCTACAAATGTCCACTGGCTAGGGTGCTGGTAGTAAATCAAGAATCACCTGCAGGTGACGAGGAAAGGAAACTTTGCTGAACCGCAAAAGAGTTTGCTCCATCCCTCCCTTCAGGCAGCAATGCACAAGTCGTTAGCATAAGCTCCAGATTAGAGAGAGAAAATAGCATCCCGCAGTGGGGAGGTAACATTTGTGGAGTTATTTGCAAACTTAGGACTGACAGAACCAAGAGACAAGCTATTTACTCTTTTCTTGGAGATCAAGCCGGTCAGTTCACTTCACCAGCCTGGAATTTTAATAATGCAGTTTGCCCTGCAAGTCGCTGCCACACAAACTTTCCTGAAGCAGATAGCGCAAAAAATGGAGGAGACTTTGAGCTCTGGGGCATGTAGAAATGTAAGCTTTCTTCCAGCCAGACCTTAGCATCTGTGGGGCTTCCCTCAGTGTGTCTGTGCATCCTGCACTGTGTTCCAGGGGCTTAGTTCCTCCTCTTCCTGTCCTAACACTCATTCTTGTTTGCATCAGCTGGAGCTATGGAAGGGGGAATGCGTACAGCCCAACCCTGTCTCCTTTTCAGTGCCTTGGACATGCCTCCCCACACAGGAGCCAGGTATCTTCTCTATCAACCAGGGAGAACCAGAAACATTTTGCCCATTCTTATTAGCTTGTAATCCAGGAATGTCAAACCTGGCTTCATGGGCCAAATCCACTGCTCCTGAGGTCTCAGTCAGACTGTCTGGGGTTCCCTAGGTAACATGTCTCTTTCCCTAGACCTGCCTGCTTTCCCCCATCCAACAGTGGCTGACTTCCTAATTTTTGCACAGGTTTGTTTTATATAATGCCATTCTAGAAGGTTGATCTAGGCTTCAAAAGCGGAGCTCTTTGCAGGAAAAAAAATTAATGCTACAGTATTTTGGCATAGTGGGTACTCTCTCCCTTCTGTCTTATAGTCTGACCACCGCTGGGATGTGCCCCCCAAAAGGAGCTTGGAAACAGAATTCTGGTCCTCAGGCAGAAAGAGGGTCACCTCCTCTTAGTCCATGCCAAACATATCAATGCAAAGTCCTTTGGGTAGCACCACATGATGGGCACACAAGAAAATGCATCAAGTCATAAGAATAAAAGCATGCGACCCCCCAGTTTGTACATCACGATCTGGAAGGACATTTACTCATCACCAAAGGAAGACGCCAAGGCAGAAATACTGGTGAAGATTGAAAATGAGCCTGGAAACAGGTTCTACAGGCAAGCATATCAGTGCAGGAGTAAACAAGTTTTATTCAGACAGACCATGTGCATAGGAAAGATGGTCTGGTAAAGCCAAATAGTTTTCTGCCTAATACAGGGCTAATATGGGTGTAAACCATCGCGAGACATCCTAAGTATGGGACGGGATGGAAAAGTGTTAAATGAATAAATAAATAATATAAGCTTATATGCATTTTTCAGTTATGCACACAGAATACAGATACCTTTATAAAGGAAGGGAGATAGTCGCATTCCTTCAGTCCGAGACTCCAGCCCTTGACTGGGGTCATCCTTCCCTGTTATCTTGCCCTCCTGACACATTCCATGCCTTGTGTGGCTTTCGCCGTACTTCAGACAGGTTGCTCTTGGGCAGTGGAAGCTGCCTGCATCCTCAATGCATCTCATCACAGTGAGGAAAAACAGACCAGGTGGCCTATGTACCTGGCCAGTCTGCTATTCACATGCTATCTGTAGGGGAGCAACGTGAGGGACTCCTGCATTGCCTTGTTTGTTTATTTATTTTTCGGTTTATATTCTGTCTTTTTCCTACAAAGGGCTCAAGGCAGCTTACATCTCCTCCTCCATCTTATCCCCACAACAACAACCCTGAGAGGTAGGTTGGGCTGAGAGTCTGTGACTGGCCCAAAGTCACCCAGTGGGCTCCATGGCTGAGTGGGAACTCAAACCCGGATTGCCTGAGTCCCAGTCCCATGCTCTTAACCACTACGCCACACTGGCTCTTGTTAAGACTAACTGGACCTGGACCACACAAACAGAAGATGGCTTCACATGCAGGGCTGCTCTATGTAAAGTAGGTTACGTGGCCCTTCAGGTGATGGCCCCATTAAGGGGAGGTAACTGAGAAGACTACCCTGGAGAACCTATTTGGCAGTTGATCAGGAACTCGGCTCAAAGAATGGAAGCAATTCAGCTTCACTGACAACATTATCTGGAAGCCTTCTCCTAAGTGATGCCCTCCAGACTACAGAATTTTGGACTACAGTTCCCAAAATTCTCAAGCCAGGGAGCTGAATTCAACACATCTGGAGAGCACCAGATTAGGAAGGCTGTGGTGTAGTCATAACACTTTAATGTTCATGTTTAACCATTATTGGTGTGTATGTGAATGATTCCAATCCAATCCATGCAACAAACCAATTGCCTTATAGTCAGGGATATATTGTGAAGGCAAAACATGCAGTGAAGTTGTGCAATGGGCTTCACATGCCCCAAAATGCACAGTATTCAAAAATTAACACATAGAAAGGATTAGAAACATAGAAACATAGAAACAGAGCGAGTCAGAAGGGGCCTCCTGGGCCATCTAGTCTGACCTCCGGCACCAGCCGGCTCTGCTCATGACATGCCCACCATGTGCATGTCCAGCCTATCTATAGATTGCTGCATAGGTACTTGGTCTGGAGTACTGTTTGGCTTAGGACTGGTGCCATTTGCATGACAGAGAAAGGGAATGTATGTACCCCCGTCTCTTGAGTCCCAGATCATACAATTCTGTTCCCCTGCAGAGAAAAAGAAAAGCAGAGAATTTGTGCAAGCCAAGCCCCTGTGCAAGAACACCATAGAATAGAGCATCCTGGATATGGGATGCAGTCTCTTCTGCATCTTGCTAGGCTGCTGTTCCTTTGCCATACAAAGGCCTGAACATCATACAGAAAGGGGTTAAGTTTCCTTTCACATAGAGAACAGCTCCAGGGAAGGGCCAGTAATCATTGCCACACTCTGCAGTTCAGTACAAAGGTGGTAATTCAATTTGAATGTTCCGCGTCAGCACATACTTTATGATGTTCGCTGAGAATATCTTGGCTGATTTAAAGCATTTACTCAATGGGAAGGAGATGTATGTGTGCGTATTTTGTGTGTGTATGTGTGTGACAGAAAGAGAGAGAGAGAGAGAGAGCACCTGCCCATGCATGGAGAAAAGAAAAAAGATGGTAGTGGTTGTGCTCTGAATGCCATCCCTACCTTACATTCCAGCCCAATCTAATCCAATTACTTCCAATTATAAGACAGAAAGATGCAAAATGTTAATTGAAAATTTTGAGGTGTATGCAGGAGAATTTGTGCGCTCATCTGGTTAATAGGAAAAACATTGTATTTTCTAGGCCATTGATTTACCATCATTAAGGAACCAAACACAGAGTTCTAGTGAGTTGGTTCCAGGAATATATCTCCTCCCTCTCCCAACTGTTTTGTTCATAACTGTCTGCAATAGCCTCCAGCACCCCAAGTGTTAAAGTAGGATGCATTCATTTTGCTTGCTTGCTTCAGTCTGCTTTTCTGATCTATCTTACCTTTTTTAGCAGCATTTGTAAAGGGAAAGTGTTGGGAAACAGTTAAAAATAACTTTTTAAAAAAATATCCACAATTTCTTCACTTTTACTAGCAATTGCCAGTTTCAGTCCAAATTGAACACGGGCATGCTTTTTAGATGACTTCAAGGAGAAAGAAAAAGGAACAGAGAAGGGGGAGAATATAGTTTAGTTCTCAGTTTAAAACCAAGCAACCCAAGATAGAGTTCCTAAAGTAACATGAACCAGATTGCAATTATCCTTTAGTTTTCTCCCCTTTTGAGAATGTAATGATATAGTTTACTTCTCCTAAAATAAGTGTGCGAATATGTGCACATAGAGGTCAAATTGCTGGGAAACGTATTAAGGAAAATGTACACAAAACATGTATTAGTTTTTATATGCTGTTGTTTAAACTTGAGGGTTTGAGGAGGGCGCACTGAAAATGTGACAGTGCGTGGCAGTGCACTGCATAATTTTAGAAGTGTGGGGAGGAGGGAATCCATGTTGTATTTGCATGTGCCACAACACTGGAAGGGATAAGAATAGTCCTCAAAGGACAGAAATAAAATTCAAAATGACAAGGCGGAACACCGGGCTGCTACTAATGAAATTAAACTCAGGACGGACGGATGCAGAGTTCTAGCTTCAGGTAATCATCATCATCCAATCCTGAGGTACGGCATGGGGAATATCTGGCTTGGTGGTAATTGGTGGAAAAAGGATTCGGGATAGCGTCTGCTCGTAAGTGGAGCATCCTTCAGTACTATCAGGCAGAAGCAAAAAAGGTGAATGGGGCTGGGGGGGGCTACATTAATAGAACCACAGTCCATGCATGACAAGTAATCAGGACTGTGTCCTTGCACATTGACATCAATCAGAACTGTGTCCTTGCACATTGACATCAAAATACAGGAGGGATGCAGAAACCAAGGCTTGGGGTCCCATCTGGTCTGTTGAGATTCCTCAGAAGAACCTTCCACTGGTCTTACACCCTTTGTTCCAACCACCAAACTTTAGGTGTTTCTCAGCTTTTGGACATCTTGCTCATGGAAAGTTGAGATTAGTAGAAGTACTGATATTTTGGATTGTCCAATAGCCAAAGCTGTCTGGACAGTTTACCAAAAAGAAAAAAGAAAAGAAAAGAAAAGAAAAGAAAAGAAAAGAAAAGAAAAGAAAAGAAAGAGAGAGAGAGAGAGAGAGAGAGAGAGAGAGAGAGAGAGAGAGAGAGAAAGAAAGAAAGAAAGAAAGAAAGAAAGAAAGAAAGAAAGAAAGAAAGAAAGAAAGAAAACCTTAGAAATGTTACATAAAATATAATCTAAAAATTGCATATACAAATGTTTCGAGGCACTCAAAAATTAAAATTCAAGAACTGGTTTAAAAAACCTTGTAAAAAAAAAAGAGCTAAAGCTCAAGCGGGAGAGATTCAATAACCCAGATGCCATGCAGATGTTTTGGGCTACATTATGTTTCCCAGGGGATGTTAGCATTTCAAGTTGAGATGGGAGAGATGGTTAGGTGTCTTCTGGTCCCACATATCTAGGATTGCTAGCATTTTTATTTTTGTTCCTGGAGAAGCTGAAAATAAAGAGGCTATTATGTTCGTTGACGTATCTGTGTTTGTTACAAATTTGTTCCCTTTGAGCCCTGGAACCTTCCCGGATCCTTTGTTTTCAAAGGCATTTAGATGTTTTTCTGTATCTTTTGATGGATTTCCAGGATTCACTCCCATAGGCTAAAGAAGAAGGAATATCTGAGTTCAAGATTCATAGCTTCATCTTGAACATATAAATTTTTGATGTCCCTGATCTAGCTGAAGATGGGGAAGGAAGCTTCTCCCTTGCCAATTTGTGACAAGATTTCATTTTGGTCTTCTCCATTGTCTCAGTTCATTTATTCATTTCCCAAGCCATTGAAAATGACTCACTTCCAACACTTCTGTGCCTGCTAAGGAAAGAAACCCCAACAAAGAAGGGTGCCAGTTCCATTAGGTGTATAAACAACATTTCCTGAACTACTGAGATAAAATGTGAGGGACATTTCATTGTTGTCAAGCCCAAACAAGATCTGTTTTTAGATTGCATCAGAGAAGGAATCCCCCACAACCAGGAGCTCACCAGTGTTCTGGACATGCATATTTTATTATTTCCATTTCATTTCATTTCAGAGTTTCAGACTGCAAGTGGAAAGATCCATCAACAGATACAAGTGATTTAGAAAGAAAATTGAAAGATTAGCATAATTCTGACTTTTCTATGTAGATTATGTATTGATGGAAAATAAAATGTAGAAGGACGTTCGCTAAGAGAATCAACATATCTTTTGTAACAGCTGGGTTAGAATGGTGTGAGATATGACCCCCAGGATGTGTGAGAGATCCGGCCATCAGTCTGTCCATCCCTCCCTCTCTCTCTCCCTGTGTGTGTGTGTGTATGAGTGAGAGAGAGAGAGAGAGAAGAAAAGCCTGCATTTATCAAAAGCAAGCATGTGGTGTTGATGTTTTATGGTGGATTTCTTGGCCAACCAGGCATGGTGCTTGGTGTCAGTTGGCAATTCGAAGGCAGTCCATGAGAGAGTTGAGACCTTTGAATTATGGTGCTGGAGGAGACTCCTGCGAGTCCCTTGGACCGCAAGGCGATCAAACCAGTCAGTCCTAGAGGAGATCAACCCTGACTGCTCTTTAGAAGGCCAGATCCTGAAGATGAAATTCAAATACTTTGGCCATCTAATGAGAAGGAAAGACTCCCTGGAGAAGACCCTGATGCTGGGAACAATAGATGGCAAAAGAAGGAGATGGCAGAGGATGAGGTGGCTAGATGGAGTCTCTGAGGCAGTTGGTGTGAGCTTGGGTGGACTCCAGGGGATGGTGGAGGACAGGAAGGCCTGGAGGAATGTTATTCATGGGGTTGCGATGGATCGGACACGACTTCGCGACTAACAACAACAACAACAACCATGAGAGAGTTATCTTTGAAGGTGGATCTTCCAATGACTACAGGCAAATGGAAGAGGGCAGAATTTACCTATACATGAGGGCTAAGGATGAGCAAGCAGCCAGTTTCTTGGCCCAGAAAGAGCAGCTTGCCTTCTGCCGTACAAACCTGTGTGATCATGAAGCACTTCAAGGGAAATCTACCTGATAGCATTAGATCCTGAGTCCCAGTCCAAAACTCTAATGACTACACCACACTGGTGCTCAGTAGTTTTAATTGCCTCACTCTCTTGGGTCTGAATTGATTTTAATGTTTTATAAATTTTATATTAATGTATGCATGTTAATAGGGTGTTAATATACTTTGTGAATCAGTTCAGTGTTATGCAAATCAATGTTGATGATGAATCAAGGGCCAATCAAGCATCCCTCTGTAAACATAAGGCCAACATTTGGAAGAGCCCTCTACCTGTGGGGGTTCTATGCTTAAGAGTCCTAATTGCAAGATGCCCCCATTTCTGGCAGGCTGGCGCACGAGGGACAGAGCGCTCCACACAGCCCGGTTCCAGGCTTCCTGTGCCAACCTACTACATTTCTGTTATGGCTGCAAAGGGAAGAATTCCCCCTCCTCCTCCATTGCCAGCATAGTGTAGAAATGGGTGTCTTCTGGCAGGTGGCTCATCCCTCTTTGCAGGCAGCAAGCAAGGGCAAGCGAATGTGGAGGAGGAAGCCATGAGGCTATGGCCTGCTCTTAATCTACTCCCGGAAATGGAGCAGTGTTCCTGTGCTTCTCATAACATGAGTAGTGGGGTGAATTTGGCCATTTTGCGAGCCCTTTTCGATCTGTGACTGAGTCAGATAGTTGACGAGTGAATGCATGTGCTGTGGTTTGCTACTGCTTTCAGAGAGGCAGCGGCCTTTCGGCGTCTCTGGATACATGTGCCAAAAGGCGATGGAAATAGCCACTCATTACAGAGAATAGATCGATGTTGCTGCTGGTGTTTCCTTTTACCTTCTTGTGGACAACCATGCGGCAGGGTGGGAATGTGCCAGGCTTGGCAGAGGCTCTGGCTCAGCCTTAGGCGAACTCTATAGCTTACTTAGCAGAACAGTTAATCCAGTCCCTGCGCACAGAGAGCTACCTGGGTTAATGAAGTCTGCCTCATGGTTTAACCTATGCCATTGCTATCATGTGCTGCAAATTTGCTGATGCAAAAGGGCAAACTAATGTATACTGGAGAGAAAAACCAGACTTCTGAACAGGAACTAGCAATCCTGGTTGCTAAACACCACTTGAAAAATCATAGGCAGCATAATTGACTTTTACGCTGTGCGGATAATGTAGGTCAGTGCTTCCATGTAACAAGACAAGGAATACAAGTCGGAATGAAAGGCAGAAGGGAACTAATTACCAAATAGTGATTAAACAACTATCAGATAATAAGTATAATAATAAACCATGTTGGAGGGAGGGAGGGAGAGAAAACGATTTGTTAAATGATTTGTAAACACAGTGCTTGGAAACCATCAAACCTAGAAGAAGTGGTAGTCGTGGTAGCGGTTTTAAGTTTCCTTCAGTCTGCAATGGAAACAGGAATGCCCTCATTTAGGGAGGTACAAGAAATACACTTAAATCTAAGATCAAAATTTGCCCTGTTCACATTCCAAACTGTGAATGTACTTTATGGGTAAAGCTTGCTCGTTCTTACATTCTCAAGCTTGTGATGCTCATCAGCAAGATGCATCAATAGCTCTTTGGAACATGCATTGCAGTAATAGGGGAAGGATATTTTTGCACTTAAACAGGTGTTGGAACCCATAATGGAGAGCAGGAAAGAGAAGAACTTGGAGAACTTCATTAAACTTCGAGGCTGACTGATATTTTTCATCCCTAGTTGCATCTCTGGATGTTCCAGCAGAATAATTTTATCAATAATACTTTGGATGGAAGTCTTCTTGGGGAAGCTTTTTTTCTCTGGGAAGAAATGGGAGGACTGAAAGGCAAAAGAGAAACACTCACTGTTTGCAGGAGAGGTGCTTACTGGGAAATCAGCAGACTTTCCTTGCCCACAAAGTCTCCTTTGTGAAATTTAATCGCTCCACTCTTGCAAGCGGTGATGGGGTTGCAACAATCAGCAGCCAGTAGGGTACCAATTCCTGCCATGTCTGGAATGAGGCCACCTTTTCACACCATAGAAGTTTCCTTCCACAGGTCAGTTCTTTGCGATGCATCCAAGATGCCGTCCTCTTCCTCTGCTTCTACCTTGAATGAGATGGAAAGGGGGCTTAGTTCCATATCTTTTGTAAGAATCCTGTTAGTTACTGGGTTTTTTTTTTTTTTTTTTGAAGGCTTTGGTAGGGATTTGGAACTGGGGGAAGGAGATGGGGCTTGAGGGTCTTGTTAAGCTCCCTATCCGTGCAACCAGGGCCTCTTCATTTAAGCAGTGGCCAGAAAAGCTTTTCCATGATTCTGCTGGATATACAACCTGATCCCATTAGGAATGGAAAACCAAAAGATTAGACAATCAATTTTCATCTTTCTCACTGCCAGCCATCTTCTGAGCCTCCTGCCTCAGGGCTGAACTTCTGATGACAAGACAGACATATGGTTTGATCGATCAGAGCTGGGGTAGATATGAATGCTACCAGATTCTTCTTCCAGGACTATGAGAAGATAAAGGAAAGCTTCCCAGTCAAGAATTATGACAACATGTGCTCCAAGGCACAAGTTATTTCAAGTAGGTTTTTCATTTTAGAAATGCTTTAGGTTAAACCATGTAGTCCCACTGGATGTCCTTCTGAAATATCTCCTGCTCTTCAGAAATGCAGTGTCACAGTTGGTCTTGTGTGGGCTGTGGTTGGACAGATGGCTATAATATCAGGGAATGGCCAAGCAACCAGGAGCCAAAAACTAAGATGGACAAGCCTTAGAATTTGATATTTTAAAGGTATATAGTGATACTTAGTAAACAAGTGTGTGAGAGTATCAGTTGCAAGCCATTGGCTTTCAAATTATGGGAATCTATCACTTGGAAAGCTGATATAGACTGAAGAATGACTGATGGGTTTCATGTGAGCTTCTTATGAATTGTGCATCCTAATATATACTTGTTCCCAATGATTGGTAAATTCAAAATTGGTGTGGTAATTAGGAATATTCTCGATGTTTAGGGAACAAACCATCTCAACCCAGAGTTCTCTCCTAGCTTGTAGCAATATTTGAGATCACAAATGTCCCAAGGATGTGACTGATTATACTGCTTTCTTAAGAACTGCCCTTGGGCTCCGTGTTCTCTACACTGTCTCCCCAAACCAACAGTCATGGTGGTGACACTCCTAGAAAATCAACCAGTTCTTCAAACAAAACATTCCAGAACAAGAGTTTGATCTAAACCTGAATAGAAGGAAGCTACATAAAATACTTGCAAAGAAACAAATAGGGAGGGAATTGTTGCTATTTTAAAGCAGGTTAAGATCTTTTGAAGAGCGCATTGCATGGGGTCAACAGCTGTTCTCAACCACGATAACTGAAGACACAGTGCCATGGCCTTCTGGCATTTTCGGTGGAGACATAGGATAGGCCAGACTCCAAGTAGCAGCTGCGACCTCAGGAAAACCCTCTGCATTGCACTGAAGGAGGAATGCTACCTGCAGGGCCCATGTGCATGTGTGCATGCGCTGGAGGCCTTCCATGTGCAAGCAATGGAATAGCTCCACTGTCTGCCCAAGAATCCCCATAGTGCCTCAGCCTTCATCCTTCTGAGCAGGGGAAAGTTTAGACAGCTGCTATTGGCCATCTAAATGTTCTGGATGGTGAAAGAATCACAGAGGCACTCGTCTGCATTCCTTTCCTTTGGATACCCAGGTTTGCAGGGGGGGTACAGCCTGTGGATGGCTCACTGAATGATTCAACTACAGAACTCATAAGGAGGTGTCCGTCTGCTCACTAGGAGTGAGAGCAGCAGTTTGATTTTGCTCCCTTGCCCTTTTGCTCCCTGTCTCAACAATAGTTTCATTCCACCCAGTTTCCACATCAGTTTGCAAATTCAGAGGGTTGGGAGAAAGTGCATGAAAATGCATGTGCAGTTTTATGCACTGTCTTCTCATAGATACTCTTTTATAGTGTTCACATATTATTTGCCTATTGTGTCCACTTTTTCCAAGCACTCCTAGAGGAGGACAATGCATTATTCATACTTTCTCATAATACAGGCATTTTTGGAAACATAAATCTCAGCATTCTAAAAAAAAAAAAAAAAATGCTGATTTCAATGTGCAAGGGGCCTCTGGGTTTCCGTATAGATTCAGGGCATGCCAGCCAGATAGGTATGGATAAAAATTTGGACCAGATTAATTTCTCCACCATCTTCACTGAATGAGCAAGACAAAGTAATCCACGAGAGCTAAATTGCAAGGGCTTGAATTATAGCATTTCTGTGCCCATGGCCATATGAATGGTGATCATGCATTCAAGGACCTCATTGTGCATTTTGAGCCACAGAAAAGCTTCTCAGGAAAATGGTCCTTCCTTTGGAATGCAGCTGAACATTTCAAACTGGACTAATTTGTTTACACAGGGAGGCAATTACACATTTTGGACACATCACTGCTAGCATCCTCGCTTCAGCTTTAATAGGGGTGGGGAGGAATTAATAGGCTGGAGAGAAAAATCCTGCAACTGCCTTTTTGGAGTTTCCCCATTGTTGGCAGCTATGCAAAAAGTGGGAACCGATCTGTTTCAAAGAGCAGGAGGGGTTGAACTAGGCTATTGTTTCAAGCATTTCTCTGGGTTTTTAAAAAAGCTTTCTCCCTTCAGTAATTGACCTCCACAAAGCCCCTTTCTCGAGCACATCCGTCTTAAACAGACTGATTCAGGTTATTTTGACCTTTTCAAATAGCTTAGATCTCCGGCGGCCCTGAATCATCATCTGTGCTGTCTCTTTCATTGGCTTCATTTTGTTCTTTGCACAATAATCATGCAAGGCCCAGACATGTATTATTCCAAAGGTGTCCTTGTCCCTTGTGCCTTTCTACCGATCTGCAGTTGTTGTTTCTTGTTTATATTCTGGGTTTTTATGCTTCTCAGGACTCAGCTCACTTCTCAGCTTCTGCATTGGAATTTGTGTGTGTGCGCGCGCACATGCGCATGTGTTCACACCCACAAAGCTATGACACAAAGCTGTGTGGCTGCACAGAGGCAATGATCCCAAGCCACCACCATCATTCCCATGAACTCCAATCTGGCTTTTGGGCAACAGCAAGTCGGGGTTGCATCTGTGGCCTGCATCAGTTCTTGCTAACCCCTATACAGTGAGCCCAACAAGTTTCAAGCTGAAGGCAGCCTGGCTGCAGGACACAGGACCAGGCAAGGGAGCTAGCTGTGAGTCCCATTGGTGCAGAAGCAGGAACCTGCTGAAAGAAGCAGCGCCTGCATTCCAGGGCAGCAACAAGGGATCACCGAACAGTAGAGTTGGAAGAGGCCAGTAAGGCCGTTGGGTCCAACCTCCTGCTCAGTGCAGGACTCCAGGTTAAAGATGCCCTAACAATGTCCAGCCACATCTTGAATACTTCCTGGTTAGGAGAGCTCCTGATCTCCCTAGCAAATATCTTCTGCTGCTATATTGCCGTTATACTCAGACAACTTTCCTGCTGTCCAGCTGGATGTTCCTGTACTTTGAGCCCATCCTTCCATGTCCTGTACTCTTCCATGCCCATCAAGAAGAGATCCTGGCACAGCCTTCCCTGTGTGATAACCTGATATCATATCTCTCCTCGGTCTTCCCTTCTTGTCAGATGTACTAGGAACAGTTGTGTAATCAAAGGTGGACCAGGGTCAAGATCCATGGCATAAATCAGGGAAGGGACCGGGAGCTTAGGTAGAGCCTTCACCCACGAGATAAGTTGCATAGACTGGGGAACAAGCCCTGGAGCTAGGAGTGTGTGGGCTTCAGGTTTCTGAAGGCCCTTGGGAAAGACCCCTTTAGCCGAACCTCCCCGTCAGTGAATGTACATTCTCACCACCAGCTTCTATTGCTCCTGCTCTGCTTTCTCATCCTTGAACAAAGGATAAGGAAAGACTTTGCTTGCTTGATAGGCTGAGAAACAGCAGGCAAACAAACAGTGGCATCCCCTGCTCTTTCTTCTCATCACCACCTGGACAAGAACAAGAGGCAGGTGAGCAAGCATGGACAGGTAATGTCTACGTCCAGGGACAAAACTCAAGGCAGAATTCCACTGGTGCTACCCAAGAGGAAAACATCTGGAAGCCACTCAACTGTTTCAGTCAAATAAAGGGTAAATTTCAGCCAATCACAGATCAGCACCCCTGCAATTAAACACATCCACGAACTGGCAATGCAAATTTACATCTCATTAACAGGAAGGCATATACAATGCTGGCATGAAAATTAAGACATTAGACACAATTAGTGTATCAGAAGAGAGGAGGGAATATTGATGCAGAGTGTTGCATTCATTTGTTTAGTTCACCAAAGTTCATCTGCCTCCTAACCAGCTGCAAAACATTAGACTTGTTTAATCTTTTCCAGTGTTTTGTAGAACTCATCCAGTTGCAACAAAATGCTCCTGTGAATGCATGTAATTGTTCTCCCTTCCACTTGGAGAAGCATCCTCCCGTCCAACACCCCATCTCCTTGAATGGGGGAAGCTTGTTAAACAAACCCTGTTCATTGTTTGTCTGAGACTGGAGTCCAGAATGATCCCTGAGTGAACTGAGAAGCAGTGCCCGCCCCTTAATACTTCATTACTCCTAGCTGAATGGAGCGTGGAACAACTCCTTTGGAAATCGCCAAGTATAGGCAGATATGGAAGTTCTATCACTGGTATTTGATCTATGAAGGTGCTTCAGGCAGCAGGTAATGAACATTCATGTGCAAGTTACAGATAAGAATGTATAAAAAATCCATTCCGATTGTTTTGATCAGGGCTCCAGGATCCCAGTGAAGCTTTGAAAGAGGGTGTTTCTTCTGATGAGGACGAGCTGTGCAGAATTCCTAAAAAGCCAGAAGCCAGTGTTCTCTCTCTCTCTCTCTCTCTCTCTCTCTCTCTGAAACACACACACACACACACACACACAGAGAGAGAGAGAGAGAGAGAGAGAGAGAGAGAGAGAGAGCTTTACTTGGGCAAATTCTGCTTGGTTAAAAGAGCCAAATAGGGCCAGTTGGCCCCTGCTCAGCTCTGCAGTCTCTAGTGTGGCATCCCTGAGCTCAGAGACCTGAACTGACATCTGGGGGAAATGAATCAGAAAGTGTAGCAGAAAGAAGATCCCTCTCTGCAGGCCAGGCCCCAAGTTTCCTGTACTGGCTGCCAGTCACAGGTGTTCATGGCCTGCTTCTTTCTCAGTCTGCAGATGCCAGTGGCCCAACAGTTCTTCTGCATCACTCACAACCTACAGTCTCTCCAGTTTGGCACTGGGACCTTCATTAGGCAGCGTGAAGGAGGGACAGATAGGGCGTGTGGGGTGCAGCCAGAAGGCAATGAAGGGCAGTGCTCTTTGGGCCCAAGGGCCCTCCAACCACCATTGAAGTGGATGACACAGATTTTTGCCTTCGGTACATATAATGTGGGGTGCAGGAGGGAGGAAGTCACATGATTTTTAGCCTCGAGCAGAATCATCTCTTATGCTGGTCCTGTTTTGGCCTGCCCATAACGCGACCAATTCCTCTGTGCTACAGAAGGGACTTTCTTAAAGCCTATGCATGAAGCCACCTGCTCTTTGCCTCTGGACAAGCTGTGGGATCCCTGCATGAAAGAATTAGAAATGTTCTGACTGGATGCATTAGAATGCTTCTCCCATCGCTCACTCCTTTGCCCCTTTTTGCATTGAGCAATGCATCGTCCACAAAGCCAACCTGCACCCTGTTATGTTAAAAGTCTCAGGGTCTAGGCAGGGGACAGGGAGGCTAGAAATGGGCGCTTTTGCTTTTCCTGGGTTATCATATACAGGTCGTTGCAAATTGCTGCATCCAAGGGATGGGGCATCACTTGTCTCATGGGTTGTCACTAACGGCCAATAATACCACCCAACAAAGTAAAGGGAAGTGACAGAGAAGGAAATAATTTAGCCTTTAACTGACACATTATCCAGTTAAAATCCATTTACCTTCTGCTGCTCCGCATGTCATTGCTCATTCCAGTTTTGAAGTGACACAGTCCTGAATGCTGTTAACGGGCTGTCTCCAGAGAAGGAATTTAGAGAAATACTTAGAGATCCAGAAGCCGGATAGCTGATGGCAGATGGAAGGAAGGAAGGAAGGAAGGAAGGAAGGAAGGAAGGAAGGAAGGA
>JAIXND010000621.1:6163877-6181794 GCA_023646645.1 Varanus salvator macromaculatus
GGAAGGAAGGAAGGAAGGAAGGAAGGAAGGAAGGAAGGAAGGAAGGAAGGAAGGAAGGAAGGAAGGTTTGCCAAGATTGAGCTTGGCATTTGGTCCAAGATTTAGCATGGAGCTAGAAGAAATGATAGGTTGGGAATGTAGACTCTCCAGAGGAATTTCCCACTTTGAACTAGGGAAAAAAGAACAAACAAAATAACCATTCTCATAATATGGTGGCTTATTTCCAGCTAGAAGATGACTTTATTGCAGAAAAGCAGTTGCAATGAATGAATTTGTTGAGGTGTGTTTACACCATTGTTTAGGAACAAGACTTTAAATTTATAATCATGAACAGTGCCTCAGTAAAAGTTAAAATTTGAAAATGTCAGCTTTCCGGAATCAACGTTTTGGAAATTCTCCTCAATTTTCACTTAAAAGGAGAAAGGATTTGATGTCTTCTTTACTACCTTGCATGCCTATTTTGTGTCAGAAATCTTGTGGAGTCACATGACCTTCTCCTTGGGGAAGAAGATCTGAAAAAGCAAGTGGCTCCTGGGACACTCTCGGGGACCACCAGTCGGTGGCCTCAGTGGATTTATCTGCTGGTGGTAACCTTTTCGTTCTGTTTTTGTGCAGATAATCGCAAATTGAATCAGATCTAACTGCAGAAATACATGGCAAGGTCTGTGTTATATCACACATGACCTGATGATATAAACTCTGCTGTTGCTTCCCAAAGATTTCTACACTTGCTCCCCAAATTCTCCTCATCTGAACTTCTCCCTAGACTTTTGAATTTTCCAGCTAACTGATGCTTTCCTTTTTCTCCAGGAGCAACATAAAAGAAATTCTCCTTTGTTCTGTTTCATTTCCAGCCACACAGAGCTGTGAGCTGTGATTTCAGTGGTATCCATTCATTTGTCTCCCACATCTTTGGTATGTGCACTTCATAAAACACTGCCAAAATAAACAAATAAATTAATAAATTTAATTTATTAATTAAATTAATACACTTTGATCTGATTATGCTCATGGTTCTTTTCATGAGGTGTTTCCTAACATATATATATTCACATGCGCAGTGATAAAACACCACATCATAAGCAAGCAACGTAATGATGCATACGGCTTTCATCAAAAGAACAGATCAAAACAAATGGGAGGGACAGAAAACTTCCGCAGAGTTTCAGAATGATATGTTTTTATTTTTCCCATCTCATCCCTTTATCACAGAATGATAGGGGGATGAATCTGGGAAATGTATACAAGCCCTGGGATTCTGGAAATGAGGGTGAAGCTGCCTTCTTGGACTGGGGAGGACAATCCCTCCAGGCTCTGCTCATCCTTTCACTCTCCAGGAAGAAGAATGGGATAGATGCTAGTTAATTGAATTCAGAGTTGCCCTTTTCCCAGATCCATTCAGATGACAGATTAATTTGCATCTGTTGAATGTGCAGCACTGCTAATAATGGAAAACAATATTTATGCTAATGAGAGGAACAGCAGAAGAGCTTTGCGAATGAGCCATTCTTTGTTAAGTAGCCAGGGTGTAGCTGATTAGAAAAGGGCCAGTGATTGATAGCTCCATCCATCTTCTGCTGAGCTCCCCACTTCTACTCTTCTCTCTGCTGCCATTCTTCTCTCTCTGCCCACCTTCTAAATTTAGCTCTTTGGCACACAGAACTCGCTTTTGCTTATGTCACTGTGTAAGTAACTTGTACTGTGAGACTGAACCTTAATACACCTTCCTCAGAAGTAAGCCTTGTTGAGTATAGTGGAACTCCAATGTAAACATGCTAGGGCTTGGCTGTGATGTCATGATAATAAAAGCAATGGAAGCCAGTGTGTAAATAAACTCCAACCTAATGCCAACTTTCATCCTTAGCACCCAACCCAAATCTGTTTCTCACCGAAACACAGCGATTCAAGGTCTGTCTTGGACTACTGATCTACACATGCCCCTTCAAGGGAAGAAAGACCCTTTACAATTTTGCAGCTGTCATTATTGAGGTCTAACAACTGTTAGGTTGAAACAAGTCCCTGAGGAGGTAGGATTATTGCATGGAAATTCCTGGTAACAGCCCAAATGCTATTCTTGTCATGGATCAAGAATCTGAACACTCATCCCTGGAGGATCCCAATCCCTTGTCTTCCAAGGAGGTTCAAGGGCAATGGTTCAGAGAGAGGACTGAGCTACAGAAATGTGTCCACCTCCCCAGGACACATTTCCCCAGAAAGACCCAAGGAGTTGGGTTCCCTGCATCTGGAGGATGCTGAATTCATCTCTGCAGACACTGAGGACTTGGATAAAGAGGAAACTAACATACTTTGGGACACCAGAATGCCTGAGACCTTAACTCTTAGCAGCCTGCACCAGTCAAAATTCTAGATTGGTTTCATGTTCATCCATTTCCCAAATTCATGCAGGCATTTGAAAACATTTTGGGGTTCTGCCATCACCCATAAAGCATCACTCAGAAGTGTACAGGTTGCATCCAAGTTTGGGCCTGGGTCTGGATTGTGCGAACCAGGTAAATTCAACATAAAAGCAGCCTGAAATAAATTTCTCAGACATCTCCCTTTAAGGTGTGTCTTCCATTCCTGATTCTTTTCCTTCCATCCTTGTACATTTCCAATTGACCACAGAATTCCCAGGAACAGTACTGGAATATTGCCACTTCATCCAAAAGTGGGTAGGTACTTCCATCTTAACTACAAAGCCCTCAACCATTTAGGAATCATTATCCTCATGCTGCCTCCATTTAACAAGGCCCAGAAAACTCCCAAGCATCTGAGCGTTTAAGAACAATGTCTCTGTCAGCTAAAAGATGCTTCCCTGCTTAGACAGCATAACCTTGTTTCTCTTGAATGCTATAAGTCTGAGAAGCATTTTTCTTGCTTCTGCCCCAACCCTTTCTTTTCTGTCATGTGTCATGCAGGGGTAGGCAGATGCACTTTCGTTCTCAGCAACCTGCTGAGCTCACCAGCCTCTAAAAGGCCCTCCTTGAAGCAATGATGGATGCTGAATTTGGAGAAGTTTGTTGATGAGTTGGGGATATAGAAGTATAATAAATATATATAGTAAATATAGGGATGCAGGTGGCGCAGTGGTTTAAACCGCTGTGCTGCTGGGCTAGTTGATCCAAAGGTTGCCAGTTCAAATCTGCACTACGGAGTGAGTTCCCGTTGCTCCGTCCCAGCTCCTGCCAACTTTTCAGTTTGAAAGCATGCAAATGTAAGTAGATAAAAAGGTGCCACTTTGGTGGCCACATGACCATGGAGAGTGTCTGCAGACAAATGCTGGCTCCCTCGGCTAGAAAACGGAGATGAGCAGCCCCCCCCCCACCCCCTAGAGTCAAACATGACTGGACTTAACGTCAAGGGGAAACCTTTACCTTTATATAGTAAATCTTACTGTTGTCCCCTCCTCCATGAACTTGTCCAAACCCTTTATGGCCTTTGAAAATAAATTTACTTGGGACAAGACCTGCTTCGTACAGATGAATGCACCTAGAGGGGGCAGGAATATTTGCCCTTAATGCAGAAAAGACAAGAATAATATTTGTCCTATTGTTGTTTTACCGAACTGAGTCCAAAAGATCAAACAGCAGGAGAAAGTGAAAGGTGCCCTGTATCACTCCGAAGAGCTCAAATAATGAAGATAGAATTATCAGATCAGTGCAAGATCCAATTAGCATGGATGGGACCCAGTTGGATGATTAGGTATGGCAAGATCAATAATGTAAATACGCACTGAAAGAAAGACAGCTGCTTTCTACAGAGTGCTGAAAGCTCAGCTTTTGGGTGATGTTATATAGCATTCTCTCTCCCCCTCCTTCAGACAGAGAACAGACAGCCCTGTTTACCAGCAAAAACCGTGTAACCGAATGCTATTCTTTTGTCCTATGTTGAAAGAAGGGGAAATACCTAGAGACCAGTGTGATCACAGTGCCAAGGTCTGTCTCATTTTAAGTAGCTCAAGGTCATCTCTGAATGGGAAGGTTAACATCCCATTTCTGAAAAATCTACTCAATGGACTGTTGATCGGCAAAATTTATTCAGGTTCCCACAGAGGGGAGTCCAGGAGAAGTGGGTTTTTTTCTAAAGGGAGGGCAGCAGGTAAGTTGTTAATGACTTCAATAAAAGCTGAAGAAGGCACATTAAGATTTTGGTCATAAGGAGCAGAGAGAGAGAGAGAGAGAGAGAGAGAGAGAGAGAGAGAGAGAGAGGAGTATATGGTTCATCAGTGGTTTGCTAAAATTAACTTCATTACTGTGTTTACTTTGATTGCAAACCTTCTGTTTAATTCCAATTACCTCTGGAATTAGGCTGCAAAGAAGGGAGCCAGAGTTCTCATGCTCACAGGTTGGAAGAAGCACCTGGAACGGAGGTGACGATGATGCTGTTTTAAGGACTGACTCAGTACAGACAAGGCCTCCCAGACCTACCACCTTCCAGATGTGTTGTATGACAATCCCCATCATCTACAGCCATCGTGGCCAAGAAGAAGAGTAACTATAAGGGCAGTCAGCAATTTAGTGGACGTATTGGAAGCAGCTTTAGTCCAACCTATCTGGAAGGTCCAGAGTTGGAAAGGCTAGTCTAGACCTAAAGAACTGGTGAACACATGCAGAAGAATGAAACAGCAAGGCTCATAAGGCAATGGAATAAGCCGTACCATTTCTGAATTCAAGTGGGGCCAGCAATCTTCTTTAAATCTTCTTCCAGGTATGGATGTGCAAATCAGCATAACTTGATCTTGCCAGAGTTCCCTGTATTCCATCACAAAACACATTCTGATGTGAATCTATATCGAGTTGTAAGCTATAGGCTTTTTTCCCTTCCCAATTTCTCCAACTGTATCTTTCTAAATGTTTGCAATGTGAAATGTACTTATTCTTCTGCCATTGATAAAAGTAAATAGGTGTGCATATTTTAAAGGTACACATGGTGTTGGACTTTTTTTTTTTTTTTTGCACAAATTACAATGCAAAATTAAAATGCCCAGACTTCAACCACAGTTCACACAGAAGTCCGTGCTCAGTCTGAAAGGTGCAAACTGAAAAAATCCTGAATGTAACCAAATAGAAGTAAATGGATTCAAATGTGTGAAACAGCCTGACTCCCATGTCAAAAGACTCACATCAGGGACAGAAGCACAGTTCATTCCACGCAGTGTCTAATTGCAGGAAGCTTTTCAAGTGGGGAAGTATCCCAATGCATTGTCATCCACTTGCCTTTTGAAGTGAAAGCTTCCAGTAGGCCATCGCAGAATTCTGCAGCCTCATTCTCGGTGGCTGCTACTGCGCTCTCTCTCTCTCTCTCTCTCTCTCTCTCTCTCTCTCTCTCATGCTCTCTCTCTCTCTTTCTGTGTGTGTGTGCGGGGGGGGGGGGGTAGTAGCACCAGCAAGTCCTTTGATGATGGATAGGTTGATTATTACAGTTAGTTGATCATACTGTATTTTATTGTAAGCCACCCAAAGAGCCCTCTGGGCTATGGGGTGGTCTAGAGATGTTATGGATGGATGGATGGATGGATGGATGAGGAGAAGGAGGAGGAGACCAGGTCTAAAAATCATCCTGTTCTATACAAAAGATCCATTTTTTGCAACTGTTCTCTGGGTAGACTTGTAAAATCCAGCAGACAGATTTCCCAATGCTAGAGAGAAGAAAGCTACAGAGATAAGATTCTATGGCCACCAGATGCCAGATCTGTGAAATCATTAGGAGATTGTGTTTGTTTGTTTGTTTGTGAGCCATTTAAGTTTTTGTTTACATTCAAAAAGAACAGGTTTTAAAAGGTTTTTTTCCTGCAGAGCTGAGCTTACACACAGCTGATTTCCTATTGTGATGTTCCTTTCTGTAGTCACCTTTGTTAGTTTGGCCCTGCCGGGATCAAGGGGCACAGGATTCTGCGGGTTCTAGAGCAGCTGTGATTCAGATTGGGTGTACAATGTGGACACTTGAAGAGATTGTTCACACAAACAAACGAAGGACCTTGCTGAAGCAAATGTCCATCCAACCCATTCTCTTGTTTTGCACAGTGGCCGGTAAATGCATCTAGGAAGCCTTCCTGTGGGCACAAAAGCAGCAGCTCCCTTCCACTCTTGTTCCTTGGTATTCAGTGGCATATGTTCTTTGTGTGTGAGAGTGAATTATAGCTAATTCATTGCAGGAACAGATGCCGCTTTGGAAGAAGGAGACGAATTTGGAGGAGAGAGGAGAAGATGTAGAAGAAGGAGGGTGCTGAAATGATTTTACAAAAGTAGGTCAAGCGTTTTGCTTGATGGACTGGCTCTTTGGGCTCTTTAAGAAGAGTTAAAGTCACAGTTTGAGATGGAGATTGCATAGGGGGAATGGAAGCAGATGTTTAGCAAAAGCACTTAGAATGCATTTCCAACAATCAAATGGAAAATGCAACCATCCCAGTCCATTGTGAGCGCTCACCCAACAAGGGTGCCGTGGCATTAGAGCAACATGGAAGCATTGTGCGGGGTTCCTCCCTCTCCCCATTCCTTTAAGGGCAGCAAAAGCTTATCGTCTACTTTCTGAGTGGAATAGAAGACTAAATGCCAATTAAAGATTCATCGCCTGCAGGATAAAATCTCAGATATAGTCATCCCACATTGTTTGGGAGCTGCATGCTGAGGTTGTGGGTGCAATTTGGAATAATAACCACATGAGCTTTATGTACAAGCAAATCTGTTGACATTTCATCCAGACTGGTTTGGAGACTAGAAATCTCTCCCTCCCCCCCTCCCCCTTCCTTTCATACTACTAGGATTTGGATTCATCCAATGAAACTGGCAAAAGATGCAAAGCAAATGAATGGAAGGATATCTTTACTCACAGCACACCTTTGAACTATGGAACTCGCTGCCAGTGGGAGTTGTAGCCCAAAGCATCTGGAGGCCACCAGGTTGGGAAAGCTGAGACAGACAGTTGGTCTGGACCTGCAGGGCTCTTCTTATGTGCTTAGGGTCTTATCACTCACATTTCTATTCTGCTTCCCATGCATGCTTCCACTGCAGGTCACTTGAGATCTGTGATTGCCTACACACACACACACACACAGAGAGAGAGAGAGAGACAGAGACAGAGACAGAGACAGAGACAGAGACAGAGACAGAGAGCAGGAGCAGTTTTCATAGCTGAACCATTCTGTTCAGCAGTGGAGTCAGGGAAGGCTTTAGTTCCTTTCTCTTTCTCAGATTTTTCCCCTTAAAGGGGCACAGATCACAGGCTATCAGGATGGCATATCAGCACAAAGCAGAGTTCTCCCAAAGCAGATCAGGTGTGGCGAGGCTGACTGGGGTATTCCTGTGCTACTTCCTTCTGAATCATCTCCTGCACCTCCCCTATGTGGGCTGGTGCAGGCAGAGACAGCTGGTGATCGGGGCAATTCCATCTGAGCTAGCAAAGCCAGAGCAAGGAGCCCTGTGTGTGGAGCTGGAAGACTTCAGCTCAGGGGAGAGTGGACCTGTGCCTGGGCTGCATGTGTCAGACGCTGCCAAGGAACATGTCAGACCTCAGAAGGCTGTGCTGAAAGCAGAGGACCAATTATGCCTTTCTAGGGTGGTTCTAGCTCCTTAGAAAAGCACAATCCTTGCTGGGAGGGCTGGTAAAGTCCCCTGTCTGAAGCCTAGGGGAATATTCTGAACTTGGCTGCCCAGTGGCCCCACCGGTGCAAGGCCATTCCTGTGTCCCCATCCTGAACGACACCCCACAACTGCCTGTAGGACTACAGTGAGTGCACAGCACACCATGGAAATTTTTCTTGGCCCTCTTCCAGTGCAGCCTGTACAGAGAAGTAAAGGCGCAAAGGGTCTCCTACCAGGGAAAGCTGCAAAGGAGGAAGCTTTGCCTGTCTTGTTCTGGTATGCCAGGCTGCTGTCGGAGGTGTAAAACCCAGCAGAGGCCAGCAAGATCCTAAGGTGACGCAGGCAGCAAATATTAATGTAATGCGTGCCTGTTCTGCATGACCACAGCTGTGCCTCTCGCTGGAATGACCCTGGCTGGGAAACCACTTTTGCTTCTGGCTGCCACTCCTGGTGACTCTCATGATCAAAGGGCAAGCGTGATCATGCAGAAGGCTCCCAGCCTGCAGACCTGGGCATATGGTGCACTATAATTTACTTCTAAAGGAGACATTATATAATGGAGGCCAAGACAGAGAGAAGAGAGAAGAGAATAAGCCCCAGGCAGTAGGAATTAATCAGCTAGTAGAATTAGATTGGGCAGCAGTGAATACCAAGGCCATTTCCCCCATTCATCAGGCAAACACTGAGGGAGTTGCAGGGAGCAGAAGAGAGGAATTGGGCCAAGTGCGACTGTTTGGGGTTCAGGTGCCGAATCCAGGAGTCAGTTGTAGTTCCAGGTTTGGGGCATAAAATGCTCTCAGTGGGCATGGAATAATTCCAGCTCCTCTTGCTTCTTGCCAGTACTCTCACTATCTGTTTGCTTTATTCTCCTTCGGGGACTGATCAGACCACCTCCAAGAGGGGGATATGGAGGCTGTTACTGCCACTGCTCATTCATTGCACAACTTGCTTGCTTAGAGAGGGCAGAAATGTCAGGGAGGAAGAAAAGACGGGCCAAGAGACTCCGGGGTTTGGCAGCAGTTGCCCTAAGATGCTGACTTCCAAGACCAGCTCTGCCAGAAGATGAGCATCACCCAGGTAGGCTCTGGAGCATGCGGATGCTTTGCAAGTTATCAGGTCACAATGATATGGTTGTGCAATTGTCATCTTTCCAATCCAGTGGCAGATGAGACTGCCCTGGATGCAGCAATATGGACACGGGAATTGTCCTTGGACTGTACCTGCTGAACTTGGCCCTCTAGACCAGTATCTTCTAGCAGAAGCTCTGCAGAGTGTCAAGAAGAGAGATGTAATTTCCATGATAATGTGTTACACGCTCCTTGAAAAAATGGGTAGCACAAAGGCTTTAACACTGGACTTTCCACATGCAAATCTTGGGCTCTAAGCTGTGACCCCTCTTCTGCCTGAACCCAGACAACAAATGGAGGCCCACCTAGATTTGAGTCACTGGCCTTTCTTTGATGAGCCACGGACAACTTTCTTGGGAGAGCCACCACCCCCAAGATGGGAAAATGATGCCATCTCCAGGCAGAGAAGAGCTGATAGAGCTGTAATATCGAGGTGCCAGCCAAGACCATCTGATGCCTGATATAGCCTTGATACTCTTCCAATCTCTCACCTTTCCAGCTCCTCTGCAGCAAGATGGAACACCAGCAGTGCAAACTGCTGCTTCCTGCAGAAAGATAATGAAGAGTCTTTGGATTCCACCCTGTGTCTGACCTAACCAGCTAAATAGGTTTCAATGAGTTTTGAAAAATGCCCTAGTTTTCATCTAATAGGCAATCTCCCTCTTCTCCTGCATAATTTGCAGAACAAGCAAAAAAACACCCTATTATGTTAAAAAAAAAATACCAGCTGCAATTTGCTCTCATTAGAAAATGGAAGAAGGATGCTTCTTCCCCTTCCTCAATTCTAGGGTGACCAGGGACATAAAAGGGGACAGTGCTACTCTGTTGTTAAACATGTGCAAAAGAGGAGATTTTGGCAGAGGCTGCTTTTTATCTCCACTGCAGGAGAAGCTGCACCAGCAAAGGTTCCCTCTTGTTTGAACCTTCTTTGGCAGCGTTACTTTCTCAAGTTCTTCAGGAGGAGGAGAAACAGTAAACCAAAGTCCATGGCAGCATAACCTGCCAAAAATATGGTTTTCCAGGTCTTTGAGTACCTTCCCATTTATGCAGTCCCAGACAAGCAATCAGTGGAGGCAGCCACTGATTACAACCATTTCTGGTGGCCTCCAGAAATGGCTGTGAAGTTGCATTTTATTTGTTCAGATCTGCTTTAAGTTACAGAAAAGCACCAGGAAATGTTGAAAGTCATGGCTTCCTGGGCCAAAGATAAAGCAAGCCTGCACCAATTGGTGATCTGCCAGGCCATGCAAAATCACCAACTGGGGAGGCTGGTGGCTCCGACATCACTGGAGTGCCTTATCAACTTCAGCTTTTATTCTGAGCTTTATAGAAGTGATCTGTGGTGTTCCATGGTGGGGAACCTGTTTGGGGGATGGAATTCAGCTCTATGGCTTGCTCCTCTAAGGTTCAGAATAACAGCTGAAATGGATAAGGAGACCCATTGACCTAGGACTCAACAATCAAAATAAATGGCTGGTGAATAAGACAGGGAACCATTCCCTACACACCACGAAGTGGTCCTCCAGTCCTTGGTTATGCTAAAAGGGAAGGCCATGATGAATGGTTGCGATAGCCTTAGAAAGTCACAAGTTGTGTGGACCTGAAACGTTCCCTGGGACATGCTGACTCACGACCTGCCACGGTGCAAATGAAATTGCTGCTGCTGCTGTTCTCGCATTCCAGTTATATCCCACCTTTGCTAGTGAGGACTAGATCAGCTGTTGCCAACTGGCTGCCCTGTGCCCTCCCAATTGGACATCAACTCCCATAGCCATGACCAGCATGGCTGATGGTACAGCATGCTGGAATTGCAAACCAAAACACTGCGAGGCCACCCAGTTGGGGAACGCCAGTCAGGAAGATGATGGCCAAAGATGAAGTTTCCCTGTAAATCTTCCAACCACTTCCCTAGGCGGATCACCAAGGCTCAGACCATGAGAAGACTCTATCTCTTTCAAAGCAGTGAAAGGGGAAGAATAGTACTAGGTGCGGGATAATAAGCTGTGGTGACAGCGCAAGGTGAAACAGTCAGACTGGCTGCTTTTCAAAGCCTCTCTTGTAAACCTGATTTAGGAGAAGCCTACCAAGCCCCAGGTTGCATAAGCTGGTCCAGCTCTTCTCCAAAGCAGACCAATATGCAGAAAGGGGTTCATTGGCCAGTCACTAGAGGGTGAGAGAGAGCCAAAGTTTGTACAAGTGGACTACAGCTAGGGAGGTACAAGACCTTCATTTTGGTTGGCAAAATATCCGAGCCCTGAAAGTGAACACAGACAAGAGTTCATCGTTGGGGGAACGGGTGCAAGTCCACACACCTGTGATGGCTTTTGCAAACTTTGTATTTCCAATGCACACTTTACAATGAACATTTTTTCCAAAACAAACATGGGGAGAAGTGTGCACGCTTCCCATTGCAAGGCAAACTTTCCCCATTCAAGCAAGAAGAAAAGAGGGGCAGACAGGCTGCCAGAGCTTCAAAGGGGACTTTTTCTGAACACCACCTTCCCTGCTTCTCTCTGCCCAGTTTCAGGTCATGCAGGACCTTATTGGGACTGTGCCTTGATCCCAGTCTGGTGCATGCAGCTCCTGCCCTGGCCAGCTGGAATCCTCCCATGTGTTGCCTGCACTTCCTCAGGGCTCCATGGGAGACCGGCAGGGCAGGTGCAGCCAGCAAGCTGCAGGTGCAGCCGGATCCTCCAAAGGAGAGTTGTGGCTCGGGAGGCCTGCCTGGGTCTGCACAAGCCCTTGCAGAGCCGGAACTGCTCTCCCACCCACCCACCCACCCTTTTATTTCCCCTACAGCAACTGTTAATTATACATGAAGGTTTGCCACAGCAGAAGGGATTATAATTAATTTATATTTGAACTATAATAGATTTCACTACAAACTGCATTTCATTGCATCAAAGAGTATTATGACTGTTCCTTTGCTGCCAGTAATTTACATAAAGCAACCGCAAAACATCATGTCCATTAATCCTACACTGAGGATGAACAGAAGGCGAATCAGCCTATTTAGAAATTAAATTTAAAAAAGGCAGGAAGGCGGGAAGGCCAGCTTTGCAATTTCCTAGTTGCCTTTCTCAGTTAGAGCAAGCTTTAAAAGGGACACACAGAGACTTGTAAAGCACAGGACAAAATAGGTTTGAATTTTAAGAGAGACAAAAACATCTTCAGAAAAAAGGGCAACATATCTTCTAAAAATGCCTCTTTGCAAAACAGAGACACCAACAGACACACACGTGTGCATGGAATGAGCAAGCAGGCGAGCAAGAGAGATTAAGGAGGGAGAGATGGAAAGGGAGCATTGATAAGAATAGATGTAAGTGCTTGGCTTTTAACAGACCTAGAAGGCATAGGATGGCTACCTGTGCTTTGACACAAAAGAGGAGTGTATTGCCCTCACCCCAAAACAGGACAAATTAATAGTAATGGGCAAACTTACCCAATGTGAATTTGCAATATGCTCAAAAGGTGACAAGCTTGTCCATGTGAGCTTGGACAGGTGCTCCCTAATACAGAAGCTGACATCTGGTATATGGGTTGTTGCACATGCACACCAAAGTGTATCTCGGGAACTGCATTTAGGAACTGCATAGTGTGGATTACTAGAAGTGGAACTTAACCCAACTTCTTCATCTTTCCTTTAACCTAGTCTGACTGCTGTTACAAATGCAACAGAGCTCAGGCAAACTGCCAGGCAACCGTTTCCCTCTGTAGTGTCTCTGTTGGAAGGATCCTGCCTCATGCCATGGCAATGTTAAAGGGGCACTGCTGGAGAAAAGAGGACTGTTGCAGAAAAGAAGACTGCCCTATGGGGCCCCAATTCTAAAGCAGTGAGGAGAAAGACAGACACCCAGCTTCATGCAGCTTTAAAAGTATGGCTCCCAGGCTGACTTTTTCTCCCTTCTCTCTCCCTACTATCTTGCTAAAATGGTTCCAGTCACTTTCGCTCACTGCTAAAACATTATTAATTACTAGCATGTTTTACAGACAATGGACATCTCTCTCTGTATTTGTGCGGTTCTGCTCACAGTTGCAATACTTTATGAGTTGTACAGTCTGACAACTACACAAATAGCTGTTTGCAGCATTTCCACTATAATTGTGCATGCCTATAACTGAAATATTGGAGAAGATTGAATTAGAAGAAGTAGCAGCATTTTGTGGGGCCCAGAAAACTTGGAAGAAAACCATTTGTTTTAACCAAGTTTGGAATCTGATTGTTTTCAGCACTAGCTTTTGATGTCCACTCACCTTCCCTTCATAGGAGGCATATCTGGCTTTGGGGCAGTGTCTCCCTGGTGACCTGAACCAACTGCCCTTGGAAAAGGGCATGCTGTCTTTTCAGAAGCTCACCAGCTGCTGTAAACAATGGAAAGGAAAGGTCAGGCCCTCTCTGCCTCCACTGCTTGTGAGGAGAGCATTCCTAGCACGCCATGGCAGCTGCCTCTTCTGCGTTATGCAAGCCGTGGGAGAAGACTGCTGGAAAACAAGAAAAGGAAGTTCATCAGAGGTGGCACAGAGCTGCCTTCCAAAGCTCCCTGGCTCTGGGAAGAATGCTATAGCAGCATCCTGAGCATTCAGGAATGTAATGATCCAAGGATACCTGGCATCCAAGATTGTCTGCTACCTTGGAGGCAAGCATTTGCCAGAGCTGCTAGTACTTCCAAAGCCATGTTGCGAATGCCAGGGAGGGGGAGGGGGCATGACCCCCTCCTTCCTTCTCAATCATCCAAAGCAGAAGCTAAAGGACAGTAGGTGAGACTGGGAATGAGTCCTTCTTTGGTTTGCATTTTTATGCAAGTGAGACAAGAATTCTCACTCTTGGCCCCCGTTGAGCAGCTGGTCTGGAATACTGGTGCAGTTACGCATGTGTGTTTAGTATTCCAAACCGGAAAAGCTGAAATTTGCTGCCCTCCCAGTTTGTTGCCTGCCTGCATTGTAACTCTGTTTCTACACGGTGCCTTAATCATATCCCCATGATGGAACTGCATGTTCAGAAGCAGTGACAGAATTGCTGGGACAGCTGGCTGCCCTTCAGTGCTGAGCCAGGAAAAGCCCCACAAGCACAGCTGAGAGTGGACTCACCTGATCCAGTCCTCAGGAAGGAGGTAATATTGCACCTGGCAGTTGGGAAGTTCTATGAAAGGGATATAAGGAATCATCTAAGGACCATACGCATCAGACAGGCAAACGAGGCCTATGAAAAATACATGAAAAACACACTAAAAGCTCAGCCCTGGCATTATATCTCTCCCACACAATCTTTAATTCATGTGCCATCTTGGCTACAGCGATTCCCTGTAAACAAGCCCCTTCACCTGTCAAGTGATGCCGGCTTGCTTTCACAAGCCCACCTTGCCCCACTTCTTGGTGGCAGGGAGTTCCCACTCAGTTTGTTTACACACATCAGATTTAGTATATGAGCTTCAGGACCTGTAAGGTCTCTGTGATGTGGGCCTCAGTGCCAAACCCAAGCGCCTCCTCTTGACTCCAGTGAGTTATGGATCAAGTCTCTACATGTTCCTTGCCCCATCCCATCAGTCATGGTTCCGATAGGCAGGGGTTGCGGCTGGCCACCATAGTGCTCTCTTACATAGGTGCCATCATCCACCTCTGTCAGGCCATGCTCCTGTGCTTGTCCTTGCTTCTCTTTTCAGCTTGTGCTTCCCACACATTACAGCTGTTCGTACACAGCCATTGAAGGTTGTTGTCCTTTGGGCTCCTCAAGGCACTTCTCATAGTCTGTATCAGTCTTTTGCTGTCCTTCTGCAATTCAGGAATAATTTGTGTGCTGAAATGCATGGATTGAGGTGGAGCAAAACTCTGTTTACACACCCTCATGCCTCTCAGCTGGACATGTACAAGTAGGGAGGGAATTTACAGCTCAGGTTTAGTCTGACTTAGTAGGCGGCATCTGTGTGTATGTTCCATCTGAATACTTCTGCCTTCTGCATCCACACTCTCCAGCTGCAAGCTGAAGAAAAAAACATCTGCTGGAAGAAGAAGATGGGAAGCACAAATGTTGGCTCTGATTTCATTTCAATTCATAGTGAATGAACCTTCAATGGAGTCCATGTGATGTTACCTTTAGGGATCCCATCAAACTCAGTAGGCTCAGATCTGGGACTTGTGGAGGAGCTAGACATCAGCTTTGGATGCAAGGGGTTTCATTCATTATGGAGGTAAAGTGAGGGGGCTAGAAGTCCTGATGATTCCCATGCCATCAAATTTCTCCCTCTTGGAAGAAATTGCATGGTCTTTCCCCAGTACACACACACACACACACACACACACACACACACACACACACACACTTTCCAACTGTTTCATGCTGCATGAGAGACTGTATCAATCTGATCCAGAAACCAATCTTCTCCTAGACAGCAGCAAAGTCTCCATCCATCACATTGGTGAATAACAGTGCTCAAAGTCTCTGCAACTCCTTGTTCCCTTATGAGTCAGGTTGCTAGAGGGGAAGAGAAAAGGAATATCATGCACACTGGGGCTGAGGGTGCTTGTGACTGGGTAGAAAAGGGTTTGCACCTTCCTAACATTGACCACTTCTGCTAAAATCCAAGCATGAAGGAGAAAGAACTAAAATATTTTCTTGCTATCATCTTTCCTAGGTTAGAATAGATATCTTGGAGGCCTGGTGACTGAGATCAGAGGGACTCTCATGGACTGATGAGTCTGAATGGGGAGACTGCTCAAGTGTGTATGTAGGGGAGGGTATTCAGCTTGTGGTTTTGCTGGCCAATGCCAATGGAAGCTGTGGGCCAAAACTTGAGGGGCACATGCCTGGCTGAAGCTTAGAAACATGGGATGAATGCAGGAGTGACTAACAGGTGAAAAGGTGGGGAGATTAAAAGTGTGGTGAGATTCCCATTGCCTTGGCAGGCACTTTTTAACGTTTCACTATCAAGGTCAGTATGTTATACTCTGAACACTAGGAGAGCCTCTGAACACTAGAGCAAAAAACGAGGGGGGAAATTTAAGAAGTGGCAGCAATTTTTCCTTATAACCTGCCTTAGTAACCTTTTCCTTAGTAACCATTCAAGGGCTTCCAATGCCCAACCAGTGTTGAAGGCGAAGAGTTTTCTGTCCTTCTACATTGGCCTGGTCTTCTCTGCCCTGAGAAGATCTCACCTCTTTTGCACAGTTACCAAACAGCCATGTCAAGAACCAAGCATGTACTTGAGACCACAAATGGCTCTGCACTGGTAAATAAGCTGACAATGAAAGTTACGTGAAGTCAGTTCACCTTCTGTCTCCCTGCTTTCCCGGCTTTTTGAAAAGAAAATGATTACTTCGGGTGCCAGCCTGCATTGCACTCCAGTCTAATTGCCTCTTCTTTCTGGTGAACCCAGGAGATATTGGACTCCCTTTTTGCTGCCTCGGTATCCCTGTTTCCTCCCCTAACTCGGTTTAGTCTTCTGTGAAATTGTTTTCTCTTCAAAGGCACAGTCTCCTCATCTCCAGCAATTCCACTAGAATAATCCTTGGCTTCGTGAAAGGGGAACAAAAAATGCTGAGCACAATCAGAAGGTGGAAGGCCAGTGAAGCTTAAGCATTTGTACATTGTGCAGCTTTGTGAGGGGAGAACTCAAATAAGCTGAAAACACCCTAGAGTCACAACTCGCCCATATATACATATACATATACATACATACATACATACATACATATATATATATATATATATATATATGAAGAGGGAGAGAGGAAGATGCATGCATGCACTACACTATTTCTTCTTAGAGGTGCATACCAATTAAGTAAACAGCAGTGTCCATGGTGAAAGGCAAGAAGATTGACAATGCATAGGAGCACAGAGTATCAGACTTCCTTCAAGGAATTCCTCCCATAGATGAAAAAGGGGGTCTACCTGACCAAAGCAACTCTTAGAGTCCAAATTGCAGGGGAAGAACAATAGTTCAGTAGCAGAGTTGTAGATTGCCAAGCAGAAAGTCACGGAAAGGAGGGATCGCCAGGTAGATCCATTGTTCAGGACCCTGGAGAGCTACCTTCTTATTCCAACAGGCTCCGGGTCGCCAGACTTGCATCCGAGCCTGCTTGGTGGTGGGGATTATAGTTTAGCTGCACTTCCTTTTGTTTTTCTGGTATTTTAACTTGTTTTAATTGGTTGTGGTTTATGGATCTGTTGCAGATATTGTTATTGATTTTAAATTTTAAGGCACCTGGAGGGCCATCGAGTCATTCTTGCAGGGGATAAATCCAGCAAATAAAATGAAGCATCAGAACACTCTGTCTATAGGATTTATTCAGTAGGCTCCATCCTAATGCAGCACTATTTGCTTTCACTGGGATAATGCTGTGCGATCCAGCCCAAGAAGTTGTACATTGGACCTAAAGGTAGAAGATAAGGACAGGGTGAATATAGCTATGGTCCCCACGTAGGCATTCACTTGCTTTTTGACATAAAAGCAGTACCTATCATGACCACTAGCTGAAATGTGCTTGCTTAAGTCAAAAGTGAGCCACCTGTGGACAACATCAGGCCACTCCCTCTTGGGTCTGTGAGCCCAGAGGAGTCCTGCAAACTTTTCCCTGTAGCCCAGCCTAAAATGTAGATTATGGGATAGTTCTGCTTCAGAGTCCTCACTGTTTTCAGCCTCAAAAACTGCATGCAAAAATATATACAATGGAGAAAGGTGTGTACATAATGCATATATTATGGAAAGCTGAGGACAAAATGTACATATTGGAGAACATTACATACAGAGTTTGTATGTTAGGGAAACTGCATACAAAATTACATTTGGATCACTGTGATCTTCCTTTGTTTCTTCCTTAATCATGGCATGGTGCAGAAATGGGATGAAATGGACCTAGGATTCAATGCACGGCAAAGGGGGATTGCCCAGAAATAGGCCAATCTATCCAACCTTCCTCATGCGGCTACCAGCTGCTGGATGCCCCCAGCTGCTTGGGTGGTTGCTGAGGGAGAGACATTTTTGCAGCTCTTTGATAAGAAAACCCCATTGTTTCAGCAAGTTGTTTGTGTGGAAATGACAGCGCTTTAAAGACTAACGCGATACTCACTCCTTGCAAACAGCAAAAAGAGCAGCCACAAAAACCAGCAATTGTCCTGGCTCCTGGAGCATCATATCATGCAGAGAAATGGGCTGAAACAATATAATTAAATAGCATGAAGTAAGTGTGTGTGTGTGTGTGTGTGTGTGTGTG
>JAIXND010000621.1:6181804-6229293 GCA_023646645.1 Varanus salvator macromaculatus
GTGTGTGTGTGTGTGTGTGTGTGTGTGTGACAGAAAGGAGGAGAGGATAGAGAGAATGTTAAGAAAGGCTCTCTAAGCAACCCACCCCTGCAAAAACTGGACTGTCAAATTAGGTGGATTAATTAGCACATCAAACACTCTGAGACAAAAAGACAATTCCAGTAATAAATAATAAATAATGCTCATAATAAAGAGCAACAATCTGTTCCTTGCGTGTGCGGCAAAATGTCATCCTGTTCTAATCTATTTTACCAAGGGGTAAATTTGCCTAGAGGGCTTTACATACCCATCCATTCACTCTTGCGTGTGTCACACAAAGATGTATCAAGTATTAAAATTCTGCCCTAGTTAGCAAATCCAATATTTCTAAAGGGACCGATCCAACCCATCATGAATGCGGCCGGCTTTATCTCTTTCTTGTGTTAATAAAGTAGTAAGTCAGTAGTAAGTGGAGCACCAGGGAAAAGAGCCCCTGATGATATAGATGCAATGCATGAACACCGAAGCCGTAATAAAGTTGTCTGTCATGAAGGTGCACCAAGACTCTCTGTCACGGTATACTAACATGGGTACCCATCTAGGAAGACTTATTCTTTCGCTCTTCCCTAGAGTTACCAGGGAAGAAGTAAAAATGTACTTCCTCTAGCCTACAAAGAGAGATGCCACAGACTGAGAAGTTCTGTGACTCTTTTCTTATAATGGAATTGTTCTTTGTTAAATTTGCAATTTAACTTGATATCAGTTTAAAGCAGCTTTTGAAAGCATGGCCTGCTTGATGCCGTCACAGTCCTGCAATCCTGAAGCAGTGGGATGCACAGCATAAAATGCAGCATCAGAAGATGAATTAAAGCAGGCTGGAGAGCCTCTGTTTCTGCCAAAGGCCTCCTTCCCTTGGGGGTTGTGTCGCTCCCCTTGGTGGAGAGATGAAAGCAAGGGAAGGTGGCTCACAGCCCTGCACTGGGAAGAGCCTGCCTGTGTGGCGGGTTCCTTCCCCACTGTGAAAAGACGTGCGGGGACTGGTCTCACAACTGGCATCCCTCTTCCTTCAGGTGCTGTTCTGTCCATGTGGGGGAATGGCCACCTGTAAAATAGGAGTGCCTTAGGGAGGCTTCAATGGCTAGGAGTGCATTCTACCAGCTTCAGCCATTGGCTCATTGCAATGCGCTCTGTCTGGTACTGCCTTGGGGCTTGGCCTGGAAGCTGCAGCTGCTGGTGCAGAATGTGGAATGAACACAGCATGCAGAAAGCAGGACACAGAAGCGAGGCCGACAACTGGGCTTCCAACAGCAAGCAACATCCTTGCTGAAAGAACTGCGTTGGATGTGCTCAGTTCCCAGCCAAATAGTCAATATATAAAGCTATTAAGAGCTCGAGACCAGGCTTCCTGAAGCACTGTCTCTCTCTTTCTGTCCCTGGCTTCTCTCTGAAGACTCGAGAGGTGGTCCTTCTGAGAAGACCACATGCTGCAGAGGTTCACCTTGGAAACACTTGTACGGCATTTAGTATTACGGCACCCCTGCTGTGGAATGCTTTATCAATTGATATTAAATGGGTCTCCCAGTTTTGATGTTCAGATATCTTGTTAAAACTCAGCTCTTCACACAGGCTTCCTTTGAAGTACAACCCAGCTAGCAGTAATTCATAGGACATGTTAGAGTATGTGGTTTTATTACCCAATAATTGCAGTGCGGGTTTGTTAATTGCTGTATTTATGGTTGTGTTTATGTCATTGCATTTTATGTTCAGCACTTGGGCCTTCTTGTGAAAAGCAGTATATAAAGAAGAAAAATAAAAACATGCATGCACGCATGAATCGAGATGATACGCTGGATGCTAATCCCACGGGAAGCGCTGCAGCAGGAATAGCTGCCTCAGTGTGGTCACAACATGCAACTGGATGAGGTTGCAGGAATGTTGGCTTGGTTGTTCCATCAATGCAGAGCCCTCATTCCCCACCACCAGCACGGCCCAGTGCAAGCACGCTAATGCTCCTTTGCAAAGGGCACATCGATCTGCCAAAAGGGAGGAGGGTATTTCCCTGGGGTCAAAAAACATTCATGAAATATGCTTTCCTTCCCTGCCTTCCCCATCTCAGCACTATTCCTTGCTACAGTCTTCTCTTTGACTTCAGCCCAATTGTTGTGACTGGGAGAAAAATCATTTAGACCCCAGAGTTCATCATTTCTTGCAGGATCCAGAGATGTCCTGCAGACAGACAAGGTAGATATAGGAGAATTGAAAGAAGCTCTTTTGCCTATCTAACTGTTTCTATTATGTTCAATACCAAAGAAAATCTACTTTATAAGGAACACAATGCATCAGGAAGCAATAAAGGGAATGAGTTCTCCTCCCAGCTTTCTTTTTGTGCATCACTGCAGGAATTTACAGAAACTGTTTTATCAACAAAGGCTGCCAGCTTGAAGCTTCAAAAATAGGACCTTCCGAGGTTGTGGCACCTGATAGCAGAAGCATGCATTACATTCTGCAGTGCAGCACTCTTGGGGAAAAAAAATATATCCATTGCATTGCATGGGAGTGGGAGAACATGAGAGGAAATCCTTTATCACAAAGATCACCGGGAAGCACATGCAGCTGAGGGCTCCACTCAGAGGTTCCCCCATTGGGACACTAAGCAGTTTGCACAGGCATGAGAAGAAATGCCCACAGTGGTTCCCACGCCCAACTCCAGAGCTCAAGGGCTTCAGGGGCAGAGATGGTGGGCTTCCACAGTGCCCAGCTGCAGGTGCAGCAAAGGCCTAGCAGCTGAATCATCACAGGCGACTTAGTGCGAAGCAGGAAGAAACTGTTTACAGGCTTGTGAGAACAAGCTGGGTGGGGATTACTCTCTCCATGAGCCCTCCCCTCCACCCCAATTGTGGCAAGTTGATGAGACAGGGCAACAGGATTGGGTGGCTACTGGAGCAACCATAGACAGCTGCCCCCAAAACATCAGAGGGTTGCATGTGACACATGAGCTACATAGAATCATAGACTAGTAGAGTTGGAAGGGGCTGAACATGCCCAGTACTCTCTGTCCCTCCTCACATGTTGCAAATGTGTGCATGCAGAGGTCTCTGTAAGCTTTGGTCTGTGTCCAGCAACATGGCAGAAAGCACCTGTTCCTGCCTAAGGGGCTTTCAGATCTTGGTGACTCAACCTCAGAAATCAGGTGTGACCATGGCATTATTCTCCTGGCATTCCGCCCCCGACAGCTCCTTTCCAGCTCCTCCTGAGCGTGTGGAGGGGCAAGGAGAGAAGCAAGCAGGGCTGAGAGCAAGGCCAGAAGATTGCAATGGCGTTGTTCTCAGAAGTGCAAGAAGAGATGGGGTAAGCAAGGTTTGCTGCAGCTGTGGGGACCAGGGGTTAAAAAGAGTTAGAATGGAAAGGTTGGCTGATGGTGCAAGAGGAATTTAGCGGCTACTCTGGCAGAAAGCTCTGGTCCAAAGAAGAAAGAATGCAAGGACCTTTCTAGCAATCCCTTAGACAGAGAAGGGGAGGTGCAGCCCTGGAAAAAGTGAGCCACAGCCAGAACAGCCTGGAAGAAAGCTGCAAGAAGTTTTCTTCTGGAGCTCCTTGGAGGCCTGGTTCTTTCAGCTACCTGCAGAAAACAAAGCAATTGCTGGAAGGGAAATAGTGAGGGCTGGGAAATGCAAAAGGACAGCAACTGGGCTGCCTGGAAGCATAAAACATCCCTGTAGCTTCTTGTAAGGAGGAATTAAAGCTTCCTGTACAAATCTGAGAAATGAAGCTTTAGTGCTACTATCCTGGAGGAGGACAGAGGGGCAGGTGGGGTGGGTCGCAGCTTAGCACTAGCACACACGCTTTGCATGCAGAAGGTCAAGGTTCTGCTTCCAGCATCTCCAGTTAACAGAAGCAAGTCGCAATGATGCAAAAGGGCTCTGCCATGTTGCCCGGGGGCCCTCTGCCAGTCAGAGTGGCCCTACTGGGCTGGCTGGACTGGTGCCCCAATGCAGTAGAACATAGGTACCTGCAATGCAGTCAGTGCCTCTTCCCCACAAGGTTAGACACTTCACTGGAACTCTCAATTGGGAATGTCAGTAACATAGTTGATAAATCTGCTGGGCAAAGCCGGATCACTAAACATTTGGTACAAACAAGCCCAGAATGATTGTTAAATCATGACCTTGAGTTGGATGAGCAGGTTGCATAGAATCACACTGCTGAAGATGGAGGTGTCTGCCAATTCTGGAAGCAAGACTCAGCTTTACTAGACTCGAATACTGCAAGCATTTCTGCGAGCCTCCCCACTTTCTTCCTGTACGTTCATAAGGATGTGAGAATTATCATGCACGATAAATAAAAGCAAGGGTGTGTTTTTGGAGGGCATATTCACACATGAACCATCACTGAGCAAATTAAGTGCTTTTGACTGGCAATACATGTTGTTTAGCATAAAGGGCCCAGTCTCCTAAACGTGGAGATGCAGGCATTGCACCTGAAGGACGAATCTCATTTCAGAGAAGCTCTTGGGAGGCCAAAGGCAAAAAGGCAGGTGCAAAATACCAAAAATACGGAGTTGGGAAGATGTCAGTAGTTTTTAACAGCTCTTATTGTATTTACTGGTTTTCTCTGAATATAACTGCATGTAGGGAAGTGAATAGCAACTTTCCATACCTGACATCCAATATCTTGGAGCTCTCCTACCTCCACAAAAAACCCTTTGATTTTTCCACCTCATTCTCTCATGGCAGTAGAATCTATTTTGAATTCCTTTTACTGGTTCTTTTGAGGTTACCCTAATATTGTGAGGGGGCCAAGAATCTTGGACTTCTTGATCTGCTGGACATCTTCCCTTTGAAGCCTGGGAAGCTGGACAGACTCTAGATTTCTGGAGAAAAATGATAATTTAGTGTAAAACAAGACACTCACACTGACACACACACACACACACACACACACACACACCCTTTGGCCCTCTTTTTATTAAGGTAACTGGGAAAAAAACTTGCACCTGCCTCCCAAGAAGGTCTTCAGAATGTTCTTCTCTTTTGATTTTTCCCCCCAAAAAGCCGTAACTTTCTCAACAAATTGAATGAGGCAGGTTTTAAAAAATGGAGTCGAGATGCTTGCACTGTGCTGCTAGCAAAGAGTTAATTGAGATCCACCTTTAGAAGAACCAGAACATTTGGAGGAGGGGAAGAATTTAGGACAGAGGATGAAAGAATGCCAAACTGAAAACAGTGCAACGTCCAGCCAGGAGTGTTCTCAACCTTGAAAAACCTCTGCATACAATATTACTTTGGCAGAGGCGCATCCCATTAGCTAACCTAGTTCGCATCAACATCTTTTCAGGTCAGAAAATGATTGCACTTTCTGTTTATGATTCTCCAGTGGGTGCCTATATGGATAGCTACATATGGCCGGTTAGATTAAATTAGATTAGATCAGATTAGTTGGACTGGCAGAGAATGAAAGGCAGGCAGAGAAGGAGTAAATAAAGATGATCTCTTTATCAGGCTGGCTTGTTGGCACAAGTGAAGAATGTGGCATGTGGACTTGCAAAGTTCAGCCCATGGCAGACTGGTCTGACTGCCGGCACCCACTGCTGTGAAGCCAGGTATGGTTGCAGTGGAATTGGCTCCCAAATTTGGTTTAAAACCGACATTTTAAACAAATGTGGCAGTTCTTCTTGGGTCTAAACATCCGTGTGATGTCATGGAGCTGGAAGACGTTTCAGTATTTTCAACTATTGAACATTCTTTGGATGGGGGAAGTTCTATATTTCCAGGTAATTTCAGGATATGACCAAATGTGAAAAGGTGAAACAAATTTGATGGTTCCTCCTCTGAGGAATCTGAGGAATTCTGTGTGACTTCCAGTCTAAATAGCTGCCCACACACCTTAGAATTCATTTCCTGGTTGAAGAAAACATGTGCCGAAGCTCTCCTGGGAACATCTGGAGAGCTAGGAGGAAGCACTCCAAATTTGAAATTATTCAAAATGGCTGCCAGTTCCACAAATACGTTGATTGCATGAATTATGGTGTTGAGGTTTATTTATTTGTTTGATTAGTTAAGATGTTTGCATTGTTTATTAATACCCGAATTCACTGGATTTTTAAAAATTATATCTGACTCTTACATATGAATTCTCAACAACCCGTAAATAATACCAGTGGACCTTGTATTTTAATTACTGATTTAATTACTGATAAATAAAATAGATACTGATTTTATCTATTTTACAGCAAATATAATATGTTAGAATGTTCATGTTACCAATATGAATTGTTTATTTGGGTTGTTGTATAAGCTGTTGAGGTGAATTGGGGCTAGGCCATTAATTGCAATTACATATTGAGATACACTGTTGTGTTATGAACCATTTTGACACATTGATGCTTGTCCGTTAATTTGCAAATTATGTTATAATCTGCAAATTAAAGGACAAGCACCCCTCAGCCACCACATAAGATAAGCACCATAGAAAACTGCCACAGTCTTGTGCATTCTCACAACCTCTCCACATCAATTTCTAAAGATGGTGAGTGGCAACTAACAGAACACTAGTCAGGACATGATAAAATAAAAAGAGCCAATGAAGCACACCAAACATGCACCCAGTCCAGCATTCTGTTCCTGCACTGGCCAACCAGTTGCCCATGGGAAGCCTGCAAGCAGGGCATTGACACGAAGGCACCCACCTGCTTTCATCCTCCAGCCTCTGGTATCCAGAGGTGCACTACTCCTATTGCAGAGATAGGAGCTTCTGGTGCAGATGTTGCCCTATTATTTCTGGCTGCATGAACAGCAGCAGCAGAGGCCAGGCACATAGGGCCACGTTCTAAGATAGGGCATCAGTCCCCTGGACTATCCCGCCCTGTTCTGTCCCACACTCCACTGATACTGCAGTGCTGCATCCCCCGGGTGATGGAAACATGGTGAATAATGGACTGTCGTGTTTGTGTAATGGATTTATTGCTGGTTGTGAATGCAGCTTCATCAACAAAAGTAGGTAAAAATCAATGAAGAGACAGCAAAGCAAGAGGTCCAGCTTGGCACTTATCCATGGTTTCTCTGTGTTGGATGTTTTTGATCGCAGAGTGGAGCTGAGAGCTAAAATCTGCCTGCCTTTCCTTTTGGGCAGGTCAGGACTGGATGGATGGAAGTGGCAAGTCAGCCATTTCAGCCACAGCACATCTGATCAATGCTCAAGTTCATAGGCGTTATTTGAAGGTCAACGGAAATCAATGCTTAAGTAGTTTTGAAGCCATTCTTGGGCTGGTGCTTTGTATCTATTTTGGAACATCTCGCTTAACTCACAGCAAAGCACTCTTAATCACCCCCACAGCTCCTGAGACACATTTAGTGGGCCGAGATGGATTTGCAAACACACTCAGATGACGTCTCTCACTACTTTTAGAGGAGACAAAACTGCCGCTACACTCTTCACTAGTCTATGATATTTTGGTAGCACGTGTTCTTTTCATATGACTGAGGAGAGAGCTTTGGTTTTTGTTAACGCAGCCCATCCATGCACATGATCCCTGAGGAAGGTGAAGCTCCAAGGAACTTACATTTGAAGCTTTTGTTTCCTGAAGAACAGCAACCCGGATCTTATCAGAGGCTTACAATGAGGGGCAACACCTATCCAGCAGGTAGTACAATCAGTAGGCTGGGTAAGTTCTCTAGAAGAAGCTATGGGAAGAGTGTGGAAAGTAATAACTCTTTGTTTTCTATCAGAGATCCTCCATCTAAAATGAACACTTTCACCAGAAATGCATTTATCCCAACCAAAACCTTAGTGAGATTATGAGATAATTTTCCATTCGTTATGCACATGATGGGATTAGCATAAATACATCTGAGGCCATCGAATGTCCTCTGCTTATAAGAAGCACTGAAGAGTCCTGCTAATCATCTAACTACTTTGTTTTGTTCTTCGTCTGTGATGTGCATACAGTAGAGATCAAGGAAAATAGCCAACCTGAGTTGTTTTTCTTTGGGGTTTGGCTCAGTTTAGGATTGATTCCTGATAGGGCTGAGCTGAAACTATTTCAAGTGCAGCAGTCTGTCACACTGCTTTCCATTTTCCATATCTGGTGCACCTTGCGGAAATATTTACCTGTTTATTTGCATTGTCTGCTCACTGCAACTGGCTGGTGGCTGTTCGGCAGCTTCCTATCTAGCCACCAGCCACGTCCAGTTCAGCCTCCTTCAATCTGTTCAATGAAACGCTGCTGCTCAGCAGCTACTCAGATTTTCTGGGCTTAAAGCTGGAAAGCATTATTAGGAAATGTGCCCGTGATACTGTTGGCATTGCCCCCAGACCTTAGCAAATAGGAAAACAATCTTGTGCCCATCTCCTTCCAGGAGCCTGGCAGTTCTCTGATACAGTTTACAGAAGAAAAGCAAACAGAATTGCCCTGGCCCTGTTGACAATGCACTTTGGCTGTTTATTGGTTTCTGGCACTTCTCCATTATGGCCCTGTTTGTTATGGATACAGATAACAGGCGATCAGAGCCTTATTCCTGGGAGATAACAGCAATCCATATGTTTAGATCAGCAGAGCTCTTTCTGTAATCAGGCTCCGGGAGACGCAGTAATTGCAGAAATAAAGAGGTGGATGGGAAAGAGAAAAGGGATCCATTTGCCAGGTCTTGTTGCTGATTCCTGCTATAACCTGCCTATTATAGTGCTCCTCCATGGAGTGGACAAACTCTTGATGTTTGCCTTCACCTAACAAATCACTGCTATGTCCTACCACTTTCCTTGCTGGACCATCCTAGAACCAGATGAGATCTCGTACGAGAAGAGGGATCTTGTTGCTAGTACTAGTAATTATAGAAACATGGAAACAGAGTGAGTCAGAAGGGGCCTCCTGGGTCATCTAGCCTGACCTCCAGCTCCAATCGTCTCCACTCATGACATGCCTACTATGTGCATGTCCAGCCTATCCTTAAACACCCTCACCGATGGGGCTTCAACCTTTATGAAGGATGCAATTGGTCATCCATAATCCTCCTAAGACTGCCCACCCTGGAAGATACTCCACTCAAAGAGGCTACAAGTTTCGAGGAATCAATTTTCTCTGGCTGGTCTCATTTTCCTGTCCCAGGCACTCCAGGAAGTACTTCAGGACACATGGAGCAGAGACAGGGAAGTCTTCATACATGGGCTGAAATTGGAGGCATGGCTGAGTCCATCTGGCAGGATGAGGTGGACCATCTCTGTGTCTTACTCATGAGGAAAAACCCAGAATATCACATATTCTGACTGAGGGCCCAGGAAGAAGTGACGTAAGGGGACCACTTATAAATCTGGGTATCAGTCGGTACTGAAGCAACACCTTTAGCTGAGCTCCCCACAGCTTTTTGCTGGACAGCTCCTCTGCTAACGTGAACATCCTCACCTCCAACCCAGTAGACAGTTTCTTGCCATTTCTGATACAAATGGGGCATTGGTGAACAGAGAAGACTGGTGTCTTTCTTTCTTACTTCTCCATGAAGGGGAAAGATCGGAACAATGGTAGACAATAGCTGGGCAGAGCCTGGGCAGTTTTCACTGCCCCAGATATCCAAAGAAGTTAATTTTGAAGGTGCCACTCCTTTTCCCATTGGCCCCAGTTCAGAAGAAAGTACAGCTGCTCTAGCAGCAGAATAAGAACACACAAAAGCACCGAGAGATCTCCCCACTGGATCATGCCAGAGGCTACAGATTCCAGGATCCATGGCAGGCATTAGCCAGTGGTTCAGGCTCACACCATCTCAGACTTTCCACAGCCCCAAGCAGAAGCATCTGCCTTTGCACATTCCTTTCGTCTTCTAGCTCGTGCTATTTGAAACTCTTCCAAATCTGATGAGAGATGATAGAGTCCTGACAGTGCCTGGTTTATCAACTCTGTAGCTTCTATTGATTCTGGCTGCCCAATGAATTAAGTGGAGCATCCCATGCCCAGGTCAGCCCGAGCTGCCAAGTACACCTCTCCTCTGGGCACAGCAGTCTATTGATCCTTGTGTGTTATGCCACATGAATGATGGATTATCACATATCAAACTTTGCAGTGTTCATTTAACACTTCTGAATAAAACATTACTCACAGATTAACTGAGCAGTTTTAAGTGAACAACCATTTTCATCTGTTTTAAATTTTCATGGGTACTTTTCTGGAGAACAAGTACATTGTTAATAATTGAACTGCATCAGGGCTGCTAATCCTGTTGTATTTCAATGAGGTCCTGGTGCTGTCTGGTCATTTTTTATTTTTTATTTAAATCTTGGTGTTTTATCAGAATTCATTATATTTTTCCTCCTTCTTCTCTGAAACTGAATCATGTGGTTGCGTTACAGAAAGAACTGTAAAACGGACAAAACCACATTCAACACCAAAAAATTCAATACCACATTCAAAGAGATTTAAATATGGAATTGTAATGGCCAAATGTGGAGTTTGTAAGAAGGAGTCAGTTTCAACAAGATGGAGGAATGGAACTGTGTAAAGGCAGGAACCAAATATGGTGGAGAAATGGAAACCAAAATAAAAGAGGTTTGGGAAACCATATATATATGGAGAACACAGAGAGCAAATCAAATCTACAAAAATACCAAAGAAAAGAGCCTGGAGTGTGTGTGTGTGTGTATAGGATAGAAAGACTATTTTGAATTCCTCGTATTCAATTAGAAACCTAGACCTTACCATACATAATATTGCTAATGCCACACTTGATCAGAGTATCTGCTTTCCAAATACAAAATTTAACATATCAGGGAAAAGGGTTTGGCTTTCTATCTCCCTAATGCACTATTTTCACAGAGAAGGGTGCTGTTCTAGGGACATGGACATTTAAACATGCTGAATTTTTCCTGCAGCCTCCAATAGCACAGTCCAAGGACTCGCTTCTGTCCAGAGGAATAAATAGACTTCTGTCAACAGCTGAAAATGAGCATAACACCATGCATTTGAAGTTGGTTAGTTCAACAACCACAACAAAAATTGCATTAACTAAATTCAGTCCAGAATCTAATTAGAATCAGTTGTGGTATTTATTATTTATGTATGTGTTTATTTAGCACTTTTGCATAATCTCTTGTTGTCATGTGGTTTTCTAGATGGTTTACATACTAAAAAACCAACAAAATAAAACATCATAAATAACACAATTAAACACAGTTACACAATTAAAACCACAATATCTATAATAAAGAACATAGCTTCTATTTCTGTGCTACCTTGTTCTACAAATAGTTGGTCCATTTTACCTTCTTTCTTGGATGATGCTTAATAATGCAATGCTGTATCTATCTGCTTGAAGCAAATCCTATTGTGTTAAGAGAACTTACTCCCAGGTAAGTGCATGTTGACAGCATAGAAAGGCCACGCTCAACTCATTATGTAAGCATTTTGTCAAAATACCCACAGGAGTACCAGGTGCCTGGAAAATTGAACAGCAGGCCTCTTGAATTATCAAGAAACAGACACATTTTCTAATTAAGACTTGCTTGGGAGTTTATAGCTTAGTTTGAATGGAAAAGAATTCAAGTGAGTGATTTCATGCTTTAAACTGTTAAATCCAGCTGCAATGGGGAACGTAAAACAGATCTAAGTTTAAAGTCTTGCTCTGCTTAGTAGTGCTTTCATATTTGCAATTGAATCCATCACCAAAGGAACTGCCTGACAAACTCTGGGTCAGTTCTGAGTGTCTGGCAAGAGGCAAACCAAGAAACTTTTGCCTGAAGTCAGTTGGGAACAAGACAGAATTGTCAACTAGGAAGAGGCTAGGGTTGCCAACTAACTAGAAAGAAGATGCTTCTGTGCCTTTATTCTCTGCAGAATTTAGCTGGTGAAATTTCTCAACACTGAAGTGAAGATGAGCACCAGCTCATGACTGAAAAAATTAACAGTGGTAATAGCACTGCAAAGACAACCCCAGCTACCACCTGGGAAATAATGGGATATCATGCCAAATTTCCATAGGGAAGGGGCAAGATTTTCACTCCGCACACCTAAAAGGCACAAACTTGGATGTATCCAAGATTAACTTGCAAAGAACTGACTTCTCCTGCCATGCAGATTAGACACATTTCTGGGGTGACTTCATAGTAACCACAGCAGTGTCTTCAATAGAGATCAAAGGGTTATCCCTTCTTAACCAGGGTGGGGAATGTGCGGCCGTCCAGATGTTGCTGGACTATGATCCATCAACGTAATCAATAGTTAGGGAAGATGGGAATCGCATTCCCACAAGACCACCTGCTCCCCCTCCCTGACTTTTCTTAAGGGATTTGTGTTTTTGACATGCATACCAGGTCCATAGGCTGGTTGCGTTTTATATCCCCCAAATCTCAGTGGAATTAGAAATGGTGGACCTGGCAGCAGCTATGAATTCCCCTCGGAATGTAGTTCAAAATCAGGGTGTGGGGAGAAATTCGAGAACATAAGAAGAGCCAAGCTGGATCACAGCAGGGCTCTGTCTAGTCCAACATTCTGTTCACACAGTGGCCAAAGAGGTGCCTCCGGAAGACCAGCCAGTAGGACATGGATGCAAACAACAGCTTAGTGTTAGAGCCTCAGTTCAGTTCTTAACTGGGATGGCCAGATGGAAAGACCAGGGTTCTTGTACCTTTGCATATGCTCATGCTTTAGCTCACATGGAAAGAAAGCCTTAGAGGGCTACAGTCCCATAATCAAGGACTCCATGGAATGCATCAATGCCTTCCTGTGCAGAGAGAGACACACACACATGGATGCACCTTGTACACTCAGGAACCCACTCACTCGCTTCCTCCTACATGCCTACTTGCCTTTAAAAACATGGGCTACCTTTTACGAGGAGGCCAGGCCTAGCTGGCTGTGACTGATGGCATTGCTTAGACCTTGAGAATGTCAAACAAACAGCACTTCTTGGAGGAAATGAGAATTTGCCCTTTCTTTTCTCAAAAGTACTTACTTGCAGGTTCTCTTCTATTTCAGACAATATAGTTCAAAGATGAGCTGCCCACGACTCAGACAGCCTGCAAAGCAATTCTCTCGGAGGAAACTCAGGTGACTACAAACTACTTTATATTATTTCAAGCAGAATATTCTGCAGTTGGGCAGCTATTTGTATTTCAGTGCAATTTGTTACAGGGTGGTGGTGCTGATGGAGTCTGAATATTTACCTTCTTCAGGCAGCTTGGGGCTGTGGTTTTACTTGCTGCTTCCTCAGCATTTACTCCCCATGATTAGAGCAGCTTCCTTTTTCCCAGGTTAGTCACAGAAGTTATTCTAGCTGATCAGGGATCACACAGTGACACTGCATGTCGCACAGAGATGTGAACGGTTGCAGGAAGATAGCAACAAACTGGGGAGCTCCAATTTTGGGGAGGGATTGTATCTATTCATGTTGAACTATTTAGGAAAACGGCTTCTTCCCTTGTTTCTGATTTCTTCCCATCACCCTGTTCTAATCACAGGATTATTTTTCTGTCCTATTTTAGTCTTGTGATGATGCCAGCCAATCAGGGATCACACAGTAAGATGGCAGAGAACTCAGTATTGTGTAGCCAATTAGATTTTACTACACAATGTCACTAAGGACAAATAGGGATATTGAGACTAAGATCAAGTCAAGCCAATCCTTCCATGATCAGTCATTGCAGAGTCCCTGAGGTGAACATAATGACATCATTTTGCTGCATAGCCAGTCAGATCTGGCCACAGGATGATATCACTGAGAGTGAAATTAGCTACGGGCAATGAAAGGAGAACGCAGAGATTTGATGATTAAACACTGCCAAAACAATTCAGGAAAAATGCTAAGTTGTTTCACCTTAGTCTTAACACTCCTAGATACTGTAGAAAGGTATAGAAGTAGGAAACACCTATACAGATATACCTTATGGACAGTCTAGGAGGGAATTCCAGGCTAGCATGTTGATGTGTAGCTTGTTCAATTGTGTAGCATGTGCAGACTAGCATTTGGAACCACAAATGCCACAAAGCTCTCCAAGTCACCCTGGGTAAGGCACTATCTCTCAGTCTAATCTACCTCACAGGGCTGTTTTGAAGATAAATGTGGCAGAACATGTATGCTGCCCGAAACTCCTTGGAGGAAGGCCAACAGCATAACTTCATAAAAAGAGCAGTGGGACTGGGAAGGAAGCCGGAGTTGCGAGTTTACCAAAATGTTATCGTATGAAATGTAACAGCCCCATCAACCCATGGAGCACACAGAAACAGTGCTATTTTATTTTTCCCTTGATTTAATCTGGACCAAAATTAATAAAGCAAGCCTTATTCGTGGGATCGATACAGCAGCGCTCGGATGATTGGAAATCATGTTACTTTCAAGGTCTCCCTCCCTCTCTCTCTCTCTCTCTCTCTTTAATATCCCCTTTTCCCAAGGTAGATATTCTCAAATATGATCTATGGGCCAGGGCTGAGCCAGCTGTAACTCTGACAACAGTGACCCAGATGGTGATCAACAAAACATACTAATTGAATAGTGTTGGGTTAGGAGCCAGCATTTTGCAAAAGCGACTCTAGGCCCTGTAGTGGCTCGGTGTTGCTTGTGGATGCCAAGGGAATGTCATGTTCTCCCACCCATCCACGAGACAGTAATGCAAAGCACAAGACTGGAGGCCCAGAATTAAAGGCCAGGCTAATGTAATATTTAGCATTTATGTAACACTTTTTAGACTGTTTAAAGCCTTTCTAAAAGATTATCTCAGAAAAGTTGCCAACGGACCAGAGGAGGAAACTGCTTGGCTGGGGCTTTTGCTTTCAGGCTAGTCGCCAGAAAACCAGAAGTGGGGCCAGTGCCCACTCTGCAGCACGGCCATCGTGTGCCTGCAGGGGCCCGCATTTTGTGCAGCTAGATTGCTTTTACAGGAAGAGCCACTCGTGGAGCTGCCTGCAAACCCAACCTTTTTGGTTTGCCTGATTTGTCGTCAGTTATGACAGTGATTGCAATTCTATTGCTCTTGTTATATTTTAAGAGGTGGGGTTGTTTGTTGTATACTGGATAGATGATTGATCAATAGATGGATAGATTGATTGATAGATTGATCGATAGATAGATAGACAGGCAGGCAGGCAGGCAGGCAGGTATTTTCCTGTAAGGCACTTGGAAATTTGGAAATGCTGCGATGTCACGGCCATGGATGTTGTCTAGTGCCCATACCACTTGAAATCCAAAACATCTGGCGAGCAGCAGGTTGAGGAAGGCTGTTTTGTGGGAATGGTTGTTCACCCTCTTCTCGCCCTGCAATATCACTGGTGGGACCTCCCAGCTCGTTACACTGGTGCAAGTCCAGGCAGATCAGCAAGCTTCTTAGCTGCACTCTGGGGCTGTGGTTTTAGTTTGTTTGCTTTAATTTAATTGGTGATGTCGTGATGCTACAAATTACAGCTGCAGCCTTCATTGGCTTAGTGCAGCAGGAGCCAGACAGGTGCTAGGCAATTCCAGCTCCGGCATTCAGAGAAGGGGCATCGTGATAAGGGGTGGAAGGTTGCCAGCCGTAAAATCCCTGCAGGGTCTGACTTAGCATCCAGGAGAAAGGTGCCCCCAGCAATGCTGCCTAATTACTGATGCTAAAACCAAGTTTCACTGTCACTAGTCCATAGCAATACCTTCCCCACCGCCATAATCTGTCTCAGCTTGGTTTAAAACTGATGGGTGTGGCGGAGATCGATCAAAGGGCACAATCTAGCCAAGGCTTGGCACCATTAGCAATGTGCTTGAAATCAATAAGGCAAAGGTACATATCGTTTATTGGATGGGGCCTTATGTAAATGGCGTACCCCAGTGGCCTTCCTATTAGTGCATTAGTGGAAATTGTCCTATTAATCTTCCAATTGCATTGGAGTCTAGAAATACCATCTGTAAAAATTGGACCTCTGAGCTGCCTTAATATTTGTCTGATAGCAACTGTACTTTTCCCCCTACAAACATCTTTAAAATGTCCTTCTAGTTCAGTCCTATACATTCCTAGCCAAACCAAATCCCCATGGATAAATCGGAATCCCAGACATAGGTCTGGAGCTATGAGCTTATGCTTAGATTCCCACTGAAATTAGCAGACCTCTGAAGTGAGTCACTCTGACTGCATTGTGCTCAACACTTTATTAATATCCACTTATAATCAATTATTACAAAACAATGTAAAGTCATAACATAAAGGAAATTAATAGGGCAAAAATTAAACTATCCCATTATGATATTTTTATTTGAAATATGCCTCGCCATCGTTCTTGCAGCACCAAATCTCTATGCAATACGTTTTAGATTAACCGTAATGGGATAAGCATGCTCATTCTAGAATATGTAAATACAAAAATGAAATGGGGGGGGGTGGCTAAGAAGTGTACAATGGGCTTCTGTGGAAGCTGGAAAGGACATGCCCACCCACTCACCTTTGATCTGATAGGGAAGCTTGTCCATCATGGGGAGCACTATGGACCTTAATGTTCTTCTCAAATATGCCAGGCCAGGAAAACCTCAACTCTGTGCCACTTTCCACAGGAACAGCAGCTGGGTAAAGAAGGAAGGGAGGTGCTGGTCAGAGAAGTCTTGGAAGCTGCAGGTTTGCAGTCAGAGATGGGGGGACATCCATGATTTGCTTGTCTTGGATTAAGGATGGGTGAGAATTTCGCTTCAGTTTGTTTTGCATCGGATTATAAAACAATTTGCATGCTCCTCCCATGTTTCATATGCTATTTTTATTATTTGTTTTTCGGCGCCAGGCAAAGACCTTTTTATTTAAGAAATATTTTAATTGTTAGTTATTAATTTTATTATGGTTATATTTATATATTTCTATTTTTATAGTTTGACTTTGAGATGGGCCAGTTTTTAAATAGTGTATTGTTTTTAATTGTATTTATTTCTTGCTGTTAGCCGTCCCGAGGCTTTCTGCAAGGGGGCGGCATACAAATGTGTTAAATAAACAAACAAATAAATAAATATTTTTTTTCATCTTGCAAGCTCCTCCCATGTTTTAACCCATGGCAGGAAGTTAAAACAAATTGCATGTAGGAGAAACTAAAACATTCGTGTAGGAGAAACTTCCATTCCAGAATGTTTGAGTACTTCACTAGTTAAAAATCAGGGTGTGCATTCCTGTGCATTCAGCCATGCTCATAGTGGTTAGGGGGACTGGCCACCTCTGCTTGATTTTCATTTTTATTTTCCTGACAGGTTCCTAATCTTTCACAGCTCCCCAAAAGGCAGATACAACGTGGTCATCGCCTTGCTGGGAATAGCCATACCTGTTGAATTTGTGAAGTGGGCATCTGTTAATTTTTCATAGCAGTTTACCCAATCTCACACCCTCACGTTTGGAATGGAAAGAAATTGAGATTTTAAAACTTTGCATGTGAGAGGAAACAAAACTGAGAGATTTACTTATCCCCACCTTGGAACCCCAATAGTGGGTCAGGCAGAGCTCACCTTCTTCCAAGCAAATCCATGCCAGGTCGAGGAAGCCAAAGGGATGAAAGAACCAGCAGCTCACCAATATTCAACATGCCATTTCAAGTTGGTTTTATGTTATTCTCATATGAGTTTTCAGTCCATTTAGGCTCATGACAACAGGGATAAAATGAACTTCTATGCCTCCTTTCTAATCAGGCACATTTCCTCCTCTTTGACTAAAGCATCACAATGCACATTTTTGCAATGTGATCACAATTTGTGTAAATTTGGGCATTTCTTGAGAAGAACTATACTGCTTGAACTCACACGATGGATTGTAAATGCAACATTTTTGGATGTTTTCTGAGCATAAGTGAAACATCCATATCTCTCTCCACCAGACGCATACAACCATTAATTTTATTTAGTATTGCATTTATATATTTTTTCCTCTTGCAAGAAATCCAAGTTGGGTTCCATGATCCTCTTCCTGCCTCACAACAACCCTGTGAGGTAGGCTAGGCTGAGACTCAGTGACTGTGCCAAAGTCACCCAGAAGCCTAGAATTCAGATATCCTGAGTCAAAGTCCAACACTCTGAAATGAACCCTAAAATGCAAATGGTTTCCACATCACTGGGTGTCACTGATTTGTTCTTCAAGTTCCATCATCCCCAGCCCAACACAGCCAATGGTCAGGAATTCTGGGAGGCGACATTCAGGATCGGATTTGCACGAAAGTTTGGGAAGATACACCAGGCACTGATATTGCGGCATGGGTTACGTTGTGCTCCCTGTCGCAGAGGCAGTGTATTATTCAAATCCTTGTTGCTCGAACTAAGGCTCTGACATAGTCGCCATCCTGAAAATATGCCTATCATTCTATCGTGGAGGGAAATCTATATTTGAATATTATTTCAATTGCTCAAGACCAATCAAAAATACAGGTCATTACCAGGAGAGATGATCTAATAATCGAGACCTATTTACATTACTGATCATCTAGAGTGTGGGTTTGGTTTGGTTTGGTTTGTTTGTTTGTTTTCATTCCTTTACTCACTAGAGATGGGAGACACAGCAATTTTTGAGTTCACCTAAATTCTCCCAAAATCACTTTGAAGATCATTTTGACTCACTCTGTTTTCATTTTAGACCATTTCGGCTCATTGAAATTGAGAAACCGCCTGCTTTGAACTGGTAAGGACACCTGCAAAATGTATGTATTTTCCTCTGAATTTTTTTAATTGTGCACTTTTCCCCACTGACTAAAAGTCTAAATATGCCAAATTTGAGGAGTAAGCAGATTGTAAAATGCACATCTTTAAAAAATGCATCTTTCAAACATGCTCATAAGTTCTGGCATTTGCAAACTTTTCTTGAAAACAAACAGAGAAACAAAGCACTCTTTCTCACATTCAGAATTGTGACTGGCACAGGTTTATACGATATGCGAAGCCAAACCAAGTTCTCATATATTACTGAAACTCACTGCAAACTTTGACATGACAGCAGTGGAGCTTTGGAGCAGAAAGGGTTCATTGTCTTTTGCCAAGACATCTGACATTTGGGGGAAAAGCGGCAAAAAGCCAGCAAGCAAACAAGCATCATTAATTCCAACAAAGGTCAACACACTTAGCTTGGCAGCTTCTTGTTGTTGCTTGAACTTGCAGCTTTCCTCTCCTCTCCCCCACCCTTTATTGTCTAAGGGCTTCATTATCGTTAACGGCTTCCCAAATTGCCTCACAAGCAAAGCTCTAAAATATTTAAAGGACAGCTCAGTGATAAGGTGCTTGTGCGGGGGAAGTTGTCTCCTTCTCGGGCTCACATCGGTGGAGTTTTTCTCCACCCGCACATTTCTACATGGCCTCCTTCCTCGTGCTCCACTGCCTCTGAATGGCGTGTTGCTTGTGCATCCATCACCTGGACTTTGCCTTGCTTCGTTCTTCTCAGACGATGCCTTCTGACCCCCACCGCCTTCAGCATGGAAGCACAGTTGTTCTGTTAGCTGCTCAGATGTCAGTGATTTGGGGTGGAAAATTTAAATGAGATGATCCATAAACCAGCTGTCTCACATCTCACAGAGAGCTTTGACCACAGGCAAAATAGAAATGTTAATTATAATTAATAACAACAACAACAACAATGTATCTCTCTCCCTTCTCTTGCACTTGCTTACTGGAGTGAGCAAGACAGAACAGCCATTTCTGCAAAATAAAGAACTAATTTTCGCCACCTGTTCAAAAGGTGCTGCAATGGTTCTTAATTCTCTCCTTTCGGCATGCCGGGGAAAAGGAAGTCACGGAGCGTATTGATTCATGAGCTGTATTTGCCGTTGTGGCAACATCTTGCAATTAAGAAGAATGGAAGTAGTGCTACATCAGGCCAAGCATCCATTTAGCCCATCATTCCGTTTTTCCAGGAGCAGCTGCCCAGCAGCTTTCAGGAAGCCAACAAACAAGTCCTGTCCCTTCCCTTCCATGTCATGTTGCAAGGAACTGGTACTCTTCAAAATCCAAACCTCCAATTACTTCTTGTGGCTAATCGCTTCCCTCCGTTGCTTTAACTGATCCTTTTTTCAATGGTGGGACGGTAAATTCTGTAAGTTGTGCCATCAGCAGAATGCTGCATGTCCATTAACAACCAGCCTCAGACATATTTGAGAAACCCTTGCAAACAATTGCAAGATGTGGAAAGAATCCTGCTGGGAAAAGAGAAAAGGGAATGGAATATCAGAGGAGGAGGGTCACAGAGAGAAAAGAGAGAGTTAGCTCTTCCCTGGGTAGAAAGTGGCTCCCGATGGAAACATATTCCACACACATGAATTATATATTTTGTGACAATGTACTTCTGTTTGTCTGGCCTGGGCTGATTCCCAACCAATGTAGCCAAGTTCCAGTATTTTGATAAAGTGAGGAATATTTTCTGTTCTATCCTCTCTTTCCCTCGCTCTCCACACTATTTATCATTGTGTAAATGTCCTATGTCTATCTTTGGTCATCCTTTGTCTAGTTTGTTTATTTATTTACACACACACATATCCCCAGAGCTCCAACTCTTTAGTCTCCAACTTGACTATTTCATGCACACTTTGCTATATTGCATTTTCCCAAGTCGACAAATATTTACCACATCTCCAGTTTGGAGGGGAAACAACTTTTCCGTGCGATCTCATTATTTTTCTTATTACTACTACTCAAACACATAATATTCAAATACATCACACTTATTGTGTATTTAATATTTCCAGAGTCTCTTCATCATCATATCTAGATCTATTCCAAAAGCAAATGCATGGCCTCAATCTGGATTGCGTGTGATTTTTATGGGTCAAACTGAATTCCTCTGTCCCACAGCAGTTCATAGCCAGCAATCTTATTCATGAGCATAATAGTCCATTTCCTCTTTTTGCCATTGCTCAATTTTTGGAAGATAAGCTCTTCTTCAGGATCTTCCCAGTAGAATTCACGCCTCCATCAATGTACTCCTTTTCTGAAAAGCAAATACAAGAAAGGCAGCTGGTATTTCACCAGTGTGGTTTGATCCTTGGAAAAGAGCCTCAGCCATTCGGTTTGAGGAAAAACAACCTCTTCACCTGAGACCAAGGAGAGAGGCTACCGATGAGAAGAAATGGAAACAGGAATGTGGGGGTGAAAAATTTACTGTCTCCTGCAACTTAATGTCCTACAGATGTGGTAGACATCCAGTGTCAAAATTTCTAGCCTGCACGGCCACTCACTATCAAGAGTTAGCACTTGGACAGCAGGCTGAGATTCCAGATTGGACAAATGGGCAGTGTGGTATGGTACAGGAGGGGAATAAATTTGTTCATTTTAAGGCAAACCTGCCTGATTTCACACTTTTGAACTAGTATGCAAACTCATTCATTATTTGAAATTCACACTTCTCCAAATTTCACAGTGGGGCTCTCTAGTCAAAACAATGTAGATATTAGGCCAACCTGCCCCCCAATTAGGAGAAATGTGCTCAAAAATTGTTATTAATTTGCATGTGATTAATTTTTCTAGACAATCTGAACTCTAAGGATGAACCAGACTTAATCGTGGAAACGTGAGAGGCTAGAGAAATCACAGCTAACACATTTGTCCATCCCTAACGAATGATGTTATTTTTATTTTTAAAAGGTAATCCTTTAATTAGTAGTAGTACCCATTTAATCATTTTTAAATGTGCTTCTCTACAAAGAAATCAATACATGCCGGAGTTACACCTATCGCAGTCCTCTTCTGCTCTTTTTTCGGGATGCCTTCCCCCTTGTTTGCTAAGCTGCAAGGCAGCAACCCTATTGGCTAACATTTGGCCTTATCCAGAAGGGTTCCTCTTGAAACAGCTTCACTGGTTTTCGCAGGGCTTGAGGCTTGAAACAATATCCGCCCACCAGCTGCCCCAGCCTCTGTGGCCAGTCTTCATGCTTAATAGCTGTACTAACTTTATTGCCATAGGGATCTTCCCCTCCACACTGGAGAATCACCATGGAGACTCTTGAAGTGACTGCATCCCCAGCATACCTCTTTGGCCCAGCATTAATCCTTTCTGAATGTACCACAAAGTCAGCTTTAGCTTCAAGGAGTGATCAAATAAATATGAAAACTGCTCCCAGTGGAGCCAAAGATTCGCCAGACAAGCAGAAAGAAAGACTCAATAATAGACCATGTAAGCGACCAGATTTTATTAGCTCGGCTTCCTGTTCCCCCTCCCCTTGTAAAGCATTGTTGCACTGTTCTATTAATCTTTACTCCAAAGCAAATTAAAGTGGGGACAGTTGTCAAGGCATTATTAAGAACAGCTGTTTAATTACGGCTGCTTTTGCATCAATTTGTGGAGGGGAATGTAACACTCTGGGCTCATGGGTGCTTGCTCTCCTCTCTTTCTCTTGCTTTCCCCTACCTTCCTCCCCCAGTGAAGCATCACTGAGAGCCAGAGTACCTAAGACCCTCCTCTCTACTGTGGTTAATGTTTCCTTCCTAGATTCCTAAAGATTCCTTCCTAGCGGGGCCTAGATTGACTTGTAGGAGCCCCGGTCCAAACCTGAAAAGTGTTTCCAACTTGGGGGCCCCACCCAGGATGGGCCATAAGTTCCTAGCTGAAGTTAGTGCTCTGGTGTTGGTGCAAGGTCATGAAGGTGGGGGTGGGGAGGGGGTTCGCCGGGCAATCCACTGGCTTCAATCCTGTCCATCTCAGGAATGAAAAAATGCCCAAAGACCTGTCTGAGGCCTCGCACAGGCATGTGAATCACCAAAGAGAGAGAGAGAGAGAGAGAGAGAGAGAGAGAGAGAGAGAGAGAGCAAATGCATCACTCAAAGGGCAGGGGCAAAAGAGGACATGGGCCACCATAACGAATCATAAATCCCCACAATAAATAGGTATAAAAGGTAAAGGTAAAGGTTTCCCCTTGACGTTACGTCCAGTCATGCCTGACTCTAGAGGGCGGTGCTCATCTCCGTTTCCTAGCCGAGGGAGCCAGCGTTTGTCCGCAGACAGTCTCCATGCTCATGTGGCCGGCATGACTAAACACCGAAGTGCACAGAACGCTGTTACCTGCCCACCGAAGTGGTACCTTTTAATCTACTTGCATTTGCATGCTTTCGAACTGCAAGATTGGCAGGAGCTGGGACGACGCACAGGAGCTCATCCCGTGTGCAGATTTGAACCGGTGACCTTTTGATCAACCAGCCCAGCAGCACAGCGGTTTAAACCACTGCACCACCTGCAGTCCCAATTAGGTATACAAGTCAACAAATTCATATAGGAAAACAGCGCATCTCCCCATGGAGTAGCTTGCTCAGCATGATGTCCTGGTGATGTTGATGGACATCGGCAAGGCTCTTCCTTCTAATGCTCTTTCAACCAGACTTGGACTGGGCAGCCCTTTAGATGGAAGACAGTCCTCTTACAGCCCTTCGGATAGAGGACTGTGCTCTGTTGAAGAGGACACATGGCCACTCTTCCGAGGAAGCCTGCAGTTGTAGATACAAGTCCCAGCCACAGACCCTATTATTCCAGATGTGAGCACCAGATCCCTAATATCTTCAGCTATTCCTTCTAGTGCTGGAGAAGAGGAAGCCTTTGAGGGGTATCCCATTTCATACCTCAAGCAGCTTCTAGCATCCTTGTCCCTGACCAGTCATATTGAATCCCTTATATCAATCCCCACATAACTGTGAATTACCCGGAATAAGTAGCTACACTTTTCTTAAGCTTCTGTCTGGGGACCTCAAAGCAATTTTCACAAGCATTAGTTAACCAAGAGTGCTTCCTGGGTTCAGTGGCATCAGATTCAATTTACACAGGTAATCCCAGGTGGAGGAAGATTTGCTCAGCCCCCTATCAGAGACTCAGGCTCTTCTTTCTGAGGAAGCCAAGACTGGTGATCTCAACATGGTGCTTCCCTCCATGGGAAATCTCTCCATATCATGCATGGGCAGGTGAGCAGGATGCTAAAATCAGAAGGAAAAGAAGGATCTCTAAAGAGGGGGCAGGAACCTGGTTTTGCAGGAAGTCTTTGGATTTGGAAAATGAAGCCCAGACTCTGCCAGCAAACACCCAAATGATTCAGAATCCGGGGTGGCACACGTGTTGTGTCTTTGTGCCATGTCTGAATGTCTGGAAGGAAAACCGAAGGGAAGTCAGAGGTGAGATGTTTGCTTGGGCTTGGTGAACACACATTGGCTGGAGAACCTGCTCCAGGCCCAAGCCCCATCCCTAATAGTAGTGATCACACTCGGATCGATGGTGTCAACTTCTTGTATTAATTGTGTGTGCGTGCGTGTGTGGTGCAATATGGGAAGGATGAGGGCAAGAGGTTTGTGCTTCCTTCAAAACAAGCCTTTCCACCAGTGATTTTCTTCCCTACCCCATATCCACAACAATAAAACTATTTTATACGCTACCCTAGAAATCTTATTGAAACAGGGTATAAATAGCAAACACAACAATAACTAAACATCATAATAATAAATTTGAGAATGCGAGGGAGAATGTTCCTGAAGCACTTCCTGACAGTTAGGACCCCGAGGGCGTGGAATGGGCTTCCACGGGAGGTCGTTGAGGCCCCATCGGTGAGGGTGTTCAAAGGCAGGCTGGACATGCGCATGGTGGGCATGTCGTGAGCGGAGCCGGCTGGTGCCGGAGGTCAGACTAGATGGCCTGGGAGGCTCCTTCTGACTCGCTCTGTTTCTATGTTTCTATGTTCTTTAGTACGTTAGGGAGCAACTGGCCGCAGAAGACTCCGTCCTCTGAATTCGATTTCCCGCTGTATACACACGTTCACACACCTGTGCTTTCTTCTCCAATTTCTTTTTGCTCACAGGAGTCTGATGATACTTATAAACTTGTCTATGACAGGTCTTTACATGAAATGCCTTCCTGGTATGAGACCAAAGCTGTGGCACTTATCTTGAGAGATGTTCCTTTGGTGTCTGCATGATAAAGCTTTAAACAAGAAGTCAAGGTAATGCTCTTTCAAAGACCCTCTGAGGCTACTGAAAAAAATGCAGTCATGATACTTCTGCTCTTGCTTGCTTTCTCCATTCCTTTACTGCTGGTTGTGGCTTCAGGGCAGCCTTTCTCAACCTGCATGTTGGATGGCAATTCCCATCCGCCCCAATCAGCATGTGAAGGGCACCAGGCTGGGGAGCGACACTTCCTGTTTGAAGCTTTGTTGTCTGTGTTTTTTGCCTTGCTGCTGAATTGCTTGTTAATTATGTGATCTTCTTTGACTAGCTTGTTTAATCCTGTTTATAAGTTGCCTTGTGCTATGGGCAGCATATACACATTTTGAAGAAAATGTGAATAAATAACAGCATAGAGAGGAGAAGAAAGTCAGCAAGCTGTGGGAGAGACTCCAATCTGACCTTATTCCTGAACTCACTGGGCAACTGTCATAAAAGGGCTAGAGGGAAAACCAGGCAAAAAAGCTAGACAAAAACTCCATGATCTTTCTCAGACAAGAAGAGAAGAGAAACAAAAAGTTCCTGGCTTTGTTCAAGTGCAATTAAGTCCAGTGCTACCTAATGACTAAACTATATAATCTATATAGTAAGTGGCTTCAGAAAACCAACAATGCAAATGAATTTTAAAATTGGTAAATTAAATATGGCATATTCATAATTCTCACATGTGTAATAAGACCCGACATAGATTCCAAAAACTTATCAGGCCAACGCAAAGGTTACAAAATAGTGTGCGTGTTTCTCAGTTCTCTGGAGCCCTTTGCCTCATTATAGGGAGACAGAAGCAAACCAGGCCGATGCTGGAGCTGTGACTTCTGCATTCAGTCACAGTTTTGAGACAGAGAGTGGGAGGAGGTTGCAGTCCTTAAAATGAAGCCCCAAGAGCAGCTCTGAAGCTTTTGTGGTTGCACCCAGTGCTGTCTCTGGGCTTCTCAAACAGAGCTCACTTTTATTTTCTGTACCTGCACTGCACAGTGAACCAGATGGGGAGGGGGGCTTTTAGTAAATGAGCTGCAATGCAAGGTAATCCAAGTGCTTGCAGACTGTTTTCTTCTTTAAAGTATGTGCTTGAAGGCGAAAGCTTCAGAAAGAGCAATCCCAGGAGGCCTAAACAGGGTATAGGTTACCCTGAGGTTGTTCAGGTTCTCAGCCCTGAAGATGGAAAATCATTCCAGCCTTGGAATTGGGGATCATGCCCAAATCCCCTGACCTGCTCTGCTCAGTGCTGACATGGAAGGAGCCGGGCCAGCTGCTGACCTGAGGTCACAGGGGCAACCTGAGTGGAGACATTAGTGGGTGTTCCAGCGGCCTTCCCTCCACCTCGGAAGCACTGCAGTTGTGGAAACAGGCCATTCAGATTGTCTGCAGAGCTAAAGAGCAACCTCTACCTCAATGCTGTTCTCACTCTGTATCAGATGCCCGTAGTCCTTCAAATCTGGAGGCCCACCAGCATCTTCATAGGATTCCATGCTAAGCAGCTCTCAGAACGAGATCAGAATTGTACTACATGATCAATGAAAGAAGAAAAACCTTTGCTTCCCATTGGGGACAGACCTGTGGGAACAATGTAAAATTTGCAGGTAGCACATTTTATTGGGGCGAATGGAGTCCTCTTTTGAAAGTGGCATGAATTCTCCTTCTTCTCTCTCTGGGAGGCTTTTACTTTTAATTACATCATTAAAACCAATGAAGGAAATGGCTCAAACTCCTCAGACTAGTTTGCATTAACTGTAAGTTTAGATTTGTGATTACTGTGCAAATTCACAGCAACTGAGAACTTGTGTTTGAACATTTGTGCAAACTGGGTTCATGACTTGGAGAGTATCAATCCATAGATTTTAGCTTCTTATAGTTTGAAATTTGCATTCTGTTCCTCTCAAACATTAAACAATTTAAAAAACAATTATACATGACAAATCACGATTTTCCCCAAAACATACATTTTTACCTAATATACACATTTTGTAAGCAGATTTAATATATAATAAATATATAATACATAATATAATACATCTAAATGTCATTTCTGCTAATACTTGGAATGCTCTCCCCAGGGAGAGTCACCTGGCACCTTCCTTACCTTCTTTTTGGTGCCAGGTAAGACCTTCCTTTTTTTAAAAAAAGTTTTAATTACTAATTGCCATAGACCTTTGTTTTGTATGTTTCACTGTATGTGGTTGTTGTTTTTAATGTATAATATGTTATGGTTTGTATTATGTTTCCTCGTGTTTTGATCTTATGTTGTGAGCTGCCCAGAGGTGCTGTGGCACCATTGGGTGGCATACAAATGTTTTGAATGAATGAATGAATGAATGAATGAATGAATGAATGAATGAATGAATATCTGAGTGCAGAGCCCATTGCAAAATATAGAGACTAGCGTTGCGATGAAGCTCCATGGAATCCATTCCTCAAGCATATGCAGGCTCCTCTCATGTTTGGTCTGGTCTTAGAAAGTGAGCTGGGCTGAGAAGAAGTCCATAAATGCTTGTAGAACTAGAACCCCTGTTCCGTGTCACATGCAGCAGCGGGAACCAAGGCTGTTGGGTATGATGCAACGGGGGATACTGCGTGTGCAGGCTTGTGCAGGGCTTGGTTCCTGGCAAGTGTGACAAAACCAGAGTATACCACCCTGGAACTTCAGCTCATGCCCATTACCAAGCAGAGCAGAGTCCAAGGAGCTGATCCCAGGGAATCTGATGGATCCCCACCCCAAAGAGGGTTCCTGCATATCCCTAACGGAGATGTGTGCATTTCAAAGGTTAACTGTGTTTCTGTTGACATGATCATGTGAAAGGCAAAAGGAGATAATGTGTGCATGGAAATGTGAACTGAACCAGTTTCTCCTTATCCCTGTTGGCGAACAAATTGTGAATTATCAAGGGGTCATCGCTAAACATAAGCCGTTACCTCTCAGCCATTACCTCCCCTCCTCCCATCTGCAATACGGAGGCAATAATAGTGACCTACTTTGCAGAGTTGTGTTTCCAGTGAATGTGAAGCACACTGAATGCTCAAAATGTGCTTTAGAAATGGCATGGGTTGTCAGCACAGCAAAATCATAGCAATATCAGATTCTCTGCATGCTTCCTGCAGTCCCGGTCTCAAAAGGTGCATTTAGCAGAATGGTGTGAAGGAGAAAAGAGATTTCCCGAAGTTCAGAGCCATCCTTGGCATTTTATCTGCTGAAAGACCATGGAGCCCCTGCAGCAACACATTCGGGAAGGGGTCTGAGAACCAAAGCAAAAACCTGAACACAGCAAAGATGCATTAGTAGCTGGAGGAACCGAAGGAAGCAGACGTGTGTTAGCCTTTTCAGAAATCCCCTCCATCCCACTGCCTATTTGGAATGGCCAGAGAGGGACCCGCTGCCATTTCACATAACTTCACATTTTCTTTTTCTCTCTTTCTCGTGCTTTCGAACCTCTGCAGATGGAGAGGTGGCAACTAGATGCTTCTGTGCAGAATGCTGTTGGGTTTTTTCCCCCCCTCTGTTCCCAAAAGGCAAAGCTAAGGATGAAATCGACATATTTCATGTAGCTTATCTTCTTCGGCAAATGATAGTATCTCCCCATAACAGCACTGCCCTCCATGTTCATTGACGGCTCAGGACATGTCTGTGTTCTTCATGTTACCCATATTTGGAGTCTACTTCTAGGAATGAGCAGATTTTCTTATGCACATGCCGTGACCATTTGCTTCACATTTGTGGGTTGTCTTCTCAGTTTCCCTGGCCTGGATTCCTCCAAGTGTATTGGGCTGCACATCCAGCACATTGCACATGTTGGCTGGGAATTATGGGAGTTGCAGTCCAAAACATCTGGAGGACACCAGCTTCCATAAGCCTGAGTTTCTGATGTGGTCCTGATTGTCGAGCAGCTGTGCTTGATAAGGAAAGGAGCCAACAATTCAGCGCAGGTGTAAGGACAACCCCAGGAAGGTCCTTATGGGGAGCCTTGGGCCCCACATCCCTCATGTCCTTGTAGTACCTTCTTTCTGCACAGAGTGAGGAGTTTAGAAGAACTGGATTAATGTTTCTGAGAAAATAATTTTCTCAGAAATTCTCTAAGAACTTGTTTTTGCGCTCCTACCCACCAATACAGAAACTGTTGGCACATTTCAGTTGAGATAAATCCTCATTCATTTATACCATCTTCATGCCCGATAGATCCACCCTACTAAGCTGTAATATTGTAGAAGAGAGCTGCGAACCTGGCCCCTACCTCTTTTATCCACTAGTTGTTGTTAGTTGCGAGGTCATATCTTACCCATCGCGACCCCATGGACAACCTTCCTCCAGGCCTTCCTGTCCTCCACCATCTCCCGGAGTCCACCCAAGCTCACACCAACTGCCTCAGAGACTCCATCTAGCCACCTCATCCTCTGCCATCCCCTTCTTCTTTTGCCATCTATTTCTCCCAGCATTAGGCTCTTCTCCAGGGAGTCCTTCCTTCTCATTAGGTGGTCAAAGTATTTGAGTTTCATCTTCAGGATCTGGCCTTCTAAAGAGCAGTCAGGGTTGATCTCCTCTAGGACTGACTGGTTTGATTGACCTGCGGTCCAACAGACTCTCAGGAGTCTCCTCCAGCACCACAATTCAAAGGCCTCAGTTCTTTGGTGCTCAGCCTTCCTTATGGTCCAGCTTTCACAGCCATACATTGCAACTGGGAAAACCATAGCCTTGACTATACGCACTTTTGTTGGCAGGGTGATGTCTCTGCTTTTTAGTATGCTGTCTAGATTTGCCCTAGCTTTCCTTCCCAGGAGCAAGCCTCTTTTAATTTCTTGGCTGCAGTCCCTGTCTGCAGTGATCTTGGAGCCCAGAAAAATAAAATCTGTCACTACCTCCATTTCTTCCCCATCTATTTGCCCATCACTTCCCCAGGAAGTGAGAGCAATGTTGCTTCATTCAGTACAAACTGTATCAACATTTCCCAGAAGAGAATCCTCTGAGAAATGTTCTTCCCTCTCCACACCCCAACTGTAGAAGGTTTCTGTCTCTTGCCTCAAAGCATGTTCGCTGAAATCTCACCCTTAACATACAGCAATCCACAAATAGCAAGGAGAATCTGGGCCTTAGTGCCTTCTGCTAAAAATAATTGTAATGCAAGGTGACTTGCAAGTGTTCGCAATGACAGAACATATGTAGAAGATTCTAGGTTCAATCTCTTGTGCCTCCAATTAATAATGATGATACCAAAAAAAAGGGGGGATTCAGCAGCCAGTTCTAACAAGCAACCCTCCCCGGTATCCTGGATAGCTGTTGTGAGTAAGGGTAGACCTCTCTGCGCTATATGGCTGAAATAACCTCAGCCAGCATATGGCAAGATGCTGTGTGAGCTGAAGGACATTGAACTAGAAAAGCCAAAAGATTTCTTTCTTTCACAAAAGCATTAGCTTACCCACAGATTCTCCATTCTGCTGCTACATACCACGGGCCAATATCAAAGAACATATCTCGCTGGCCTAACTGGCAAATCCTCTTCCGGAAATGTCATGTACAATCATCTATCAAGAGGGGACATGTTTTCTCCTCAGTCCTTGGTTTGCTCTTTAGTATTTCTTACTGATTATATTATGATGTGCTATTTACCTCGGTCAGAAAAGTGAGACCTTTATGTGGCTTCCCTCATCAGAAATGTATCCAATAAATCAGTGATTTGGAAAGGGGTTCAGTAGAGTTCACTGCCCAGGTAAATGATTTGCTGTAGCTCAGGGTATAATGTAGACAGAGAGGAAGGTTAAATTTCCTGGTGGGGTAGAGGAGGATGGAATTGCTGCAGTGAGACCATAGAAGGGGGTGTTAATGGGGTACTAATAAATATAAACGGGAAAGGCATGATGCATGGATGCTCTCTAAGCAAGCTGAAGGAGAGGGGGACTTTTTCTCTGAAATTCAGAAGATTCCAGTGCACCTCCTGTAGCTTTGACATGTGCAAATCATAGTGCATAGTCCACACACGCAGCAGAACGAAGCAAGGCTAGAAGGTCTACAAGTCTGCATCGGTCTGGACCACAGGTGAGGGACAAAAACGTGTGAATGCTCCTTTAGGTCAGGGGAAGGCCATGGGGACACTGGGCTATTTGAGGAACAGAATGTTGCAGCTGAAAGCATAAGACTTCAACCACTTGTTAACCCTTTCTTAAGAAAGTCCCTAGGTCTAAAGTGTGGCCTGGAGGCATTCATGGGGGTGATGTATGGGATCTACTGGAAGAATGGCAAGGAGATCATTGAGAATCAACAGATCATGTGGTGAACTTTCAACAGTTCCCTGTTCAACAGTGAACCTCCCAGTGCCCAAAAGCCAGACTAGGTTCTTGAAGGCATGCCAAGTCCATGTGGCCTTCAGCTTGTTAGGAAGAGTACCAGCTTTGAAGCTGATTTCACTAATCATTGTATAGATAAGCCCTGTCTTTGCAGTGAGAACAAAACTGTGTACCTTACTGAAACAGCTTCACTCCCAGCAGTAGTTTGTAATTTCTTTGTTTAGAATGTGACTTTGTCCATCTTGTAATTTTTTATTTAAAACTGGGATTAACATCTGAGATGTGGACATACATTTCATTTCTTCATCCAAACCTGGGACAGCCATCACAGCTCACACAGTTTTACACTGGATAAATACATATTCCAATACAAAGAGTTAAAACATATTGGTAACTTTTGTGTATTTATTTTGTTTATTACATTTTGATTCTTCCCAACAAATGAAGCTCTCTGGGCAGCCCACAATAATTAAAACCATAAAATAAAACATAAAATGCCGTCTGAACATTGAAAAGTTTAAAACTGCAGTAAAAAGGAAAAGAAAAACTTGAAGCAAAGCCTGGAAATAGTACCAAGATTTAAAATACATTTTTAAAAGTTGACGTAACTATTTAAACAACAAATAACTGGTTGTGCCTTTTTATTCATATATAACCCACCATCTTATATTCCTAAGGATGAAGAATAGTTTTGGGAACAGTCTTCTAGGGATATCTTTGTCTAAAGGGGAGCAGGTAGAAGCAGTCTTCACCTCCAAGTTCCTCTGTACCTGAAAATCAGCTAGAAGGCTGATTTTGACCCTCTAGCTGAGGTGCTTCGGGGAGCATGGGAAAGGAGCTGAGCTGCTGTTGGTGTTGCAGTCCGCATGATTCTTGATCTGCTGGCTGCAAAAGAGAAGGAGAAATTCTGAAAGTAGATCCCCCAACTCTCTTGCTGACCTCAGGGCTGGAAACCAAAACAATTCTAGGGCCTCCAGAGGTTGTCTGTTAGAAATTTGCCATTAGATGTATAAGAAAGAGATCCAAAACAATTAAAAGTAGCATGTTTGAATGGTGAGATTATAACACCCCTTGATTCCCAGTTCAGTTGAGAAGTCTTAATCAGACAGCTCAGAATTTAGCCAGGATGGAACCTCCTGCAGCCTCCTTAAGAGAAACCATATTCAAATGCAGTTTCCTATTTTTCAGGAAGATGCCGTTTCACAGCTTCAGGACCAGCCATGTCAAGGTCCTGTTTCAACTTCTGCTTGCCATTACTGATGAGATGTGATGCAGGGCCTGATTTGATGAGCACAGTTGGGGCTGATGTAGGGAGAGGCAGGAGAATATTTTTACAACGCCTAAAGTCACTGATCTCGCTTTGCTCATCCAGCAGCAAATAGGGGAGGCAAAACATGCCCTGATGTAACACTGAGCAGACAGACAGATCCATGAAACTTGATGGATTCTCATCAGTCATAGGCTCTTAATCTGGGCAATGCCTTTTCCAAGCAGGATTCAGCAATATTCACCTTGATCCTGATGTCAAGATTATTTCAACCTTCTTCTCTTGACAAAAAAGATAGAGGTGCTGACTTTGAAACGGGAGACAGTGCGGGGAGTGGCATTTGCTGCAAAATGAGCCTCTGTTTTTATTTGCTTTTTTGCTTTCCTTTAATTAATTAAAGGTCGGTGTACAGCAAGGGGGATACAAGCACCTTGGGAGCACTAGGAGGCTGTTGCTTGGCTCACCACCAAGCAGCATTGGCATGGAGGCACCATTCCTGGCAACTGGTGCCTCCACTGGGGGGATGCAAATGTAGCTGCTGCGATTCATGCATATGCATTGAACCCCAAAGTGGACTGTCATGATGGTTCAGCTCATAACAGCCACATGTGCAGCATGTAAAAGCATCTGTGCACGAGCTCTCCGTGATCCTGAGATGCTTGTTGGGTATTCCCGTTCCATAATGAGCAGCGCAGCCAAGAAAGTCACCAGCAAGGAAGGCCTAATCCAGCTTACGTGGCCAAGCCACCGAGACAGACCCCAGAGGCTTTTATCCAAGAGCATCAAACAGTAGTCCATGAGCCAAATCCTGCAGGAGAAGTTATTTGGTGGTGCCCATCCTCTAGCGAAGGGAAGCAGGTGGTGCAGTGGTTTAAACCACTGTGCTGCTGGGCTGGTTGATCAAAAGGTCGCCGGTTCGAATCTGCACAATGGGGTGAGTTCCTGTTGCTCCTTCCCAGCTCCTGCCAACCTTGCAGTTCGAAAGCATGCAAATGCAAGTAGATAAAAAGGTGCCACTTCGGTGGGCAGGTAACAGCGTTCCGTGCACTGTGGTGTTTAGTCATGCCGGCCACATGAGCACGGAGACTGTCTGCAGACAATCGCTGGCTCCCTCAGCCAGGAAACGGAGATGAGCACTGCCCCCTAGAGTCAGGCATGACTGGACGTAACGTCAAGGGGAAACCTTTACCGTTACCTTTATCCTCTAGTGAAGGCAATGTAGTGGGCTGGATCTGGCTGAGAAGTGGCCAAGGAATATGATTTGGGCCAAAAGAAATCCCCCCTCAAGGCTTTCCATTCTTCAGAAGATAGGCAGACTAGGGTGGAGGGTTCTCTCCAGCCCCAAAAAGATAAAAATCCTCAAAGGAGCTACTTGTCTTCTTGGAGCTGTCCAAGGTCCTGTAGCTCTTCCACCACTCCAGCTTAGTCACCCCTGGGCAGACTTCCTGCCATGGTCTCAATCAATAAATTGGCCTTGGAGTTACAGAGCATGGTCTCTTTAAGCATTAACCATGCTCCTATCTCCACTGAGGAGCAGAGTTTGGAAGAGTGCAGTGATGGGATATCACACCTCTGTTTTTCTTGTAACTAAGTTAAGCTGTCTACTACAGCCTTCCCCAACCTAGCTTCACTCAGATGTTTTGGATTACAACTTCCAAATTTCTGGTCATGGCCCATGCTGGCTGGGAATGGTAGGGATTGAAGTCCAAAACATCACAAGGACAAAAGTTTGGGGATGATTGACCTAATATATTCAAGCATGAGAAGCAAAGAACTTAGTCTAGGGGTTCTCAAATTGGCAAGAGGACACTTGGTTCTGCCTGCCCAAGGACTCCTGATCAGAGTTCATTTTATTTTATTTTAGTTTCATCTTGTTATGTATTCCCCACATTTACTCATTCTCTTCTTCCTCTGGACTGGGAGATTCTTTTTCTAAAGGTGTCTCACTTGACAGCCATTGGGGTTTGAACTGGGAGCAGTCAACCTTTCTCAGGCACTGGGGCTTCCCATTAAACTTTAAAAAAAAAACACCATGCAAGCTATTGATCAAAGGTGCAGGAGGTGTTGGAACTATTAAAGGTGGTTAAATGAGTCTTGGCCATTGGGGAACCACTGAACAGTTTTTAATACTGCTTTGCCATTAACCTTTTTGCTCTATTATTACAGGTTAGAAATGCTAATGTGAAGAATGGGCTGAACTAAAGCGATGCAGACACAATGATCTTGGTCTGGCTTTATTGCAGAGAACGTTCCAGGAGTAATCACAGAGCCTGCTCTGTTCTTTCACCCAGTGGCTTCCAATCCTAATGTTGGAAGCTGCCACACCTCACTGGAAGAGCACATGTCTTGCATGCAGAAGCTGCCAGGTTCAACCTCTGACAACTGAGAAGTTCTCTGGTGCAAAGGCCAAGCGATTTGTAAAACCCACCGCTAATCAGAGTAAGCTGTATTGGCCCTGGCGGGCTAATGCTCTGGCCCAGTATAAGGTGTGTGTTTTGTTATGGTGTGTCCTCTTCTGATGCTGTGGGGACACCACTGCCAGAAGACACGGGGAAACCTGCTCTATTGATGGAGAAAGCCAGTAGTCTGCCCCTGCAGAAGAGGAGAGTTCTTCAGATGGAGGCTGAGTGCCCACACCCTCAAGAAGCTCTCGTTAGACAAAGTACTCAACCCAAGGAAGAGAGTATCTTGTGTGAGCATTGTCATATACAGCAGCTGAGCTGTGGGTGAGGGCCAAGGCCACATTGTGTGTCTGTGCAGAAAGCAATATTTGCTCTTGATCTTAGTTTCTGTAAACAAACTACAGTGCATGTTTGTATCTCTGTATTATTGACTGGATTTCTGAGAGTATATTTGCCTGCCATCCCTGTATGCTCAACCTTAGCTCTATCTCTGGCTTATCACTGGAATATTCCTCTTTGCTAGTAAAAAGCATTTCTTTACTCTGGGGATGCTTAGTTGACTCCTCCAACATAAGTAATGAAAAATTGTACAGTAAGAAGCTGGACAAAGCACCTGTGGTAGGGATGGGCTATAATCAATGATACAACTGGTGTAAGATGTGGGGGAAACGTCCAAGGCAATACTCAGCAGATTGAGTGGGAGAGCCACACCACCAAGGAAAAACTTAACAATTCCCCCAACTTTACAATCTGGATCAGAACATCTCCAGAGGGAGCTCTGATTAGAGACAGGCACTGCTGGACAGCCAGCAGTAATGAGCTAGCTGGACAGATGTTCTGGTTTGATTTAAACCAGCTTTCTATGAAGAACAGAGTTAAAGCTAAGTTTGCACACACATTCATGGCTGGAAATCAGCATTCTTGCACAGGACTAGGATTCTCTTGCCTACACTCTTGGCCGTTCGTCCCATGGTGAGGTTCTCAGCAGAGAAAGATTCCGAGTGCAAGACTTCCAAGTGCTGGCAGGGCATGTGTGAGGCCATCTGCCCATGCAGGAATCTTGGAAAGGATACGTGTAGCTAGAGGGAAACTCTCCTTTGCCACCTGCGTGCTACTTAATAATGCATGCCTCTTCCTCTTCTCTCTGGTCTCGATTTCCTAAGGCAGAGAGTACAATTAGGCAAAAGACAGAGTGGTGAGTTGGTGCCTTAAGCATCTCTACCATCAGTGTGTGTGTGTGTGAGAGAGAGAGAGAGAGAGACAGAGAGAGAGATTTCATGTATACAGCATTCAAAAAAAGCTCATCATTTTGATGAGTGAGATATGAATGAGATTTTTAATTTTTTTCTGATTCTTACTGCATTTTTATTGTCAGTTTTTATTAATTGTTGTAAACAGGCCAGAGAGCTTTGCCTGTGTGGTGGTACAGATGTGAAATATAAATGAATTGTTCACTTTGGACAAGCTGCAGGTAAGATGTCGTTGTGTCCTGCTTGAGCTAGATGGGATAACTGGATCCCTAAGGCCCTTGACAACAGAGGTACCGTACCTCTTTCATTCCTGTAGTTGGCGTGGCCAAATATGACATAGACAGGGTCCAAATACCAGTATATTCTAGAGTAAAGCTCTTCTGCCAGGAGTAAAGCTTTAGAAAAGGTATTTCAGCCCGTTATTGATGTTCAGAAGAACTGAAAAAGCTGGGGAACCATCAAATCATCAGCAAGTGAGGAAGCAGCAGGGAATGGGCAAGGTCTCTCAAGTCAGGTTTTGCCCATGAGTCTGAGGTTTGTCTTCATGACCAAGGGCATGACCCCCAGCACCCTGTAACCTGCAGAACGTCTTGGCAAACAAATCATGGTGGAAAGCGTCCCCTTAAAAAGGCAGCATGAATTTTGGTCTATCACGGGGGAAATACATTTACAATCTGAAGATGTCACGAACAATATAGTGGAAACTTCAGAAAGCATTAGCCACATTACAATGGGATGCCCCTAGATGGGAGGGCAGCCACATAATCAGAAGGCGGAGGGCTGAAAACAGATTGTTCCCATCTGCTCAAAGGTCAGGAGCGGCAGGAAATATGGCCACTAATTAACTCTGTGACATGTGGCAGCGTTAATATAGGCTACTGCTGGTTGAATTGGAATTGCTGGCTCGGCCCTTATATGTTAATATTGAGAGAGGGAATTATAAAAATGTAATGAAAGCACTGAAATATGAAAGTCTTGTAATGATGAAATATAACAAGTCATAATGAAGAAAAAGCAGCAGCAAAAAGAAAAAAATCAATTCTTCTGAGGCAGAGAATTGTGGGGAGGACGAACGCTCTGTCTGAAAATGAGCTTTACTTCCCCTCTTGGAGTTCTCCCCCACCCCACCCCACAAAAGCTATTATTGTTGGACTGGCATTGCCTTTCTGCACATTAATTCCCCGTTATGAGCAAAATTAATGAGTTGTCCTGCATATAGGTTGTGCACTTCATTATTGGACTAATCACCCACCTGAGATTGGAAGCTGGTGCCAAGTATCACCCCGGCCTGGTTTTCTGCAAAGTCGTGGCAGCTCTGGAAGATGCTGTGAACCGAGAGGCAGAGCGTGAATCCCCAAACCCAGGTCTGTGGACCCCGATTGCAAGCAGTTCTCCGGGAGCTCCAGGCAGGAGCGTTTTCTGACCTGCCTGGGCAGCCTGGGGATTGAATCTGGGCCTTCAGCATGCAAAGCCGGCCCTGTGCCCGTGATCTATGGCCCCTCCATCGTGAAAGCATAAGACTGGGGGGAAATACCTCAGAGAGCTTGAGGTTGTCTGGCATTTTTCTGCCTTTGCAGCGTGGTCAAAGAGAAGTGCTGCTTTTGTTAATTAAGGCACCAGCTTGGCCTGAACCACAGCCTTCCCTGTGATGAAGCCATGCTGGCTGGGGCTGATGGCAGTTGAAGTCCCCAAACTCTGGAAGGCATCAGGTTGGGGAAAGTTGGTGGGGTGGATCATCTACTGTCTCTCCTGTGCTTCCCCTGCAGCCCTCTCCCAACCCATCAGCTTCCTGTTCCTTAGCTCCGTCTTCACACATGCCGGCCAAGTCTCAGGGGTTGCTCAGTGCCAACCCAGTGCTGTAAAGGACACCAGGTAGATTCAGTCCTCCCAGAGTTGGTTTCTTGCATAATGCTCCAGGCACAGAAAAATACGATTCTCTCTTCAGAAGGACCACTGCCTAGTATCAAAGGGGCAAAGCAAACAGTCTGCTGTTAATTTGTTTCTACTCTTTGTCATGAAAGGTTTGTTTTCTGGCTATTTTCTCTGACTGAGCTCCCTGACTGAAGTCACATTGTCTTCTAAACATCCAAAGAAAGTTTTATGTGTAATTGGCTGCCAGGATCAAATGCTCATGCAGACCATCAACGGGCAGCCATTGTGAATCTCCTTTCATTAAGGCTAGCTGTGTCATAGCCACCAGCTGTTCTGGTCTAAAGAAGCCACTTGTCTTTGCAAATAGGGGCTGCAAGGAGCCACTCTGGGGATGCACACGAAGGGAAAAGCAAGCCCCGATCATGCAGAAACTCGGACTGGGAGTTGGGGGACTGAGTCCCTGCTTGGCCATGAAACTCACGCAATGGCTCTGGCCCGGCCATTGACTCTCAGCCCCACCTTCCTCACAGGGTTGTCATGAGAAGCAAAGGACTCTTACCTTTGCCACCAGTTGCTAGTCCACCCCATCCTCTTTTGCATCAGTACCACCTTGCTGATAAGCAGAGAAAATAGGCAGCAGCACCTGCTCTTTCTCGCCCCCACTGTTGCCTGGACCAGAGCAGGAATTGGCAGGTTGCAGGGAGGCAGTGGGGGAGCAACTCCAGGGCTGTGGGGCTGCTGTGGGCCTGGAGCAGGTGGTCAACCATGCAACTGGCCCCGGTTCAGTTGCCCACTCTGTCTCTGGCATCTTTGCCTCCTTGAACATCCATCAGTTCTTCCATTGTTCAGGTGCTCCTCCAACCGCTTCCCCTTGAAATGTGCCTGCGTCAACAGCAAGCTGGAGAGAGGAGAGAGAAGCAGCCACGAGGTGGCATGTACTGGAAATCTTAGCAAGGACCAGCTTTTTCCATCAGCAAGAACGTTTGCAAAAATGATGATCTTTCGGATTAGACTATTCTGTGTGTCCCAGCCAGTTTGCTTACTCACAAGCCTCTGGAGAGAGATTGGAAAATGAAGCCATCAACAGAAGGAGGGTGAAAGCCAAACTGTTGTCAGAGACAAATTGGTTCTTCAGGTTTATGTAGGTGTGAAGTGACAAGGGTCGTGGGGGCGGTTTGAATGCAAGGTGCTTAAAGTGCAGCTCTGCTTTGGGCGATTGGAAGATGGCTCCTTTTTTCAGCATGGACTGGAACAAGTGGACTTGGGCCCAGGTGGGGTGCCAGTTCTCTGGGAAAGGCCCATGCAGTTGGTGTCTAATCAACTGCCATCCATCTTGGGCAGAGGTAGGTAACCTTTTCATGGGCAGACTGACAGTCTGAAAACTGTCCCGGTTGCCACTGGAGGTGCAGTTTCAGCCATGTAACCTGTCCAAAAGACTGAGGAATCGGCAGAGCCCCAAGTGCAGTCTGAGCCCCGAGAGGCTGAGCAGTTCCTTTGAGCCACAGTTTCTGCACCGATAGCCATCACAGCACTACCGGCAGCCAGAAAGGAAAAGGAAGCATGCCCATTAAAAGAGGAAAGACAGGGTGAATCGGTGCTCATGGGAACCATGTTATCCATCCCTGATCCAGTGCATCATGCAAAACAGAGACGGGCAACTTCCATGGGTCCAAGGACCATACGCCCTGCCATGGAAGTTGCCGCCACTGCTAAAATTGGACAGGGTGCCAGCAACATTTTGAAAAATGAGCTTCCCCTTTCAAAGAAACATGCATGGGCAAGTGCCCGTTGTGTAAAAACATGATATTGGGAAACTTCTGGAAGTGTGGCCTTGTTTTAGAACAAGCCATGCACTCCCTCTGTGCCTTGTTTGAAAGATAAATCGCCACATTTTTGCCGCCATTTCACCCCATTTTGATGGCAAAATGGGATGATACAGCTGGAACGATGGCAGGGCCCACTTTGTCTTGTGCCATTGTGAGGTATGAAGGGCTCCTTACCGAAGCTATGGGGTTGTAATGACGTTATCTTGCAAGCTTGTCAAGAAGGAAACTGCCTTTAGGACATTGCTAATTGTAGCCAGTTGCTAAGTCAGGTGGCTTTGTAAACTAGTTGGAAATGCACTCCTGTGTAGCAAGCTTCACATGGTACCAGCTTGCACATGGGGAAAAAGGAATGAGTTTTATTAATGTCTTCAAGTGGATAATCCATCATCCCCTCAACAATGCATTTCTGACAGTTAATTAGACACCACACAGTGGAATAACTAACATCGTGTTTGGAATTGTAATGTTTTGCTGAATGGTGACAGACCCCATCGCAAGCCATCTTGCCGGCATGAGACCTTGGACATCTTAAGTGCTTTTAATCCCAGAAGTCTGTTTAACTGTGTTTGGTAAATATTCCTGCTGCATTTTTGCAAATGGCTTCATTAGCACTGAGGGGACAGGATGTGGTTCCCTGGAACACATCCAAGAGTCATTACCTTCTGAAATTCACTACCAAAAGATATAGCAACTGAGGCGGCTTTTTATAGAGACTGGACAAATTCATGGCAGATCACTCTGCTGATAACTGTTAGCCAGGATATCACAATATTATCTATTCCATTCATTTCTGTACTGCCCAATAGATGCAGCTCTCTGAGCAACTGACAACCAAACACAACACAATAACAATAGCATGGAAACCAAGAATTTATTACAACAGAACCTGTTAGAAGCAGCCAACATGAGTGCCCATCATGCTTTTAAACACCCTTAAATGCCATGAATTGCTTGGGAGGAGAGGGCAGACTTAGCCTGGCAGCAAAGAGATGACAGATGGGATCAGACAGGCTTCAATACATTTGAAACAATTGGGGGTGCACCACTGGGAAGGTCCTTCCCCTGGTGGCCACTCTCCCTGCTTCCCTTGAACGATTAAGCATAAATATACCAGATATTTTGGTTGAACAATTTTATTTATTTATTTATATTGCGATTTATATCCTGCCTTTTTCCTACAAAGGGCTCAAGGCAGCTTACATCATTCTTCTCCTCCATCTTATCCCCACAGCAACAACCCTGTGAGGTAGGTTGGGCTGAGAGTCTGTGACTGACCCAGAGTCACCCAGTGGGCTCCATGGCTGAGCGGGGACTCGAACCCGGATCGCCTGAGTCCCAGTCCCACACTCTTAACCACCACACCACACTGGCTCTACAGTTAACATCTTACAGCCTCGTTGAAAGCATTGGTTAGAAACAAAATTTTACTTTATTAAGAGGTACTAAATCTGGATAGCAACTTCACTTGGACAATGAGGTATCACTGATAGCAGGCTTAGAGAGAGGCTGGTCATCTATCTGTTAGTGGTACTTTAGCTCTAAATTCCCTGCAGCAAGCAGGGAGTTGAACCTCCAGGTCTCCCCAAAGCCAAAATGCTGTGACTCATTCATAAAGTGCATTCTCAACAGACAAGTTCTACTTTTTTGGTAGCATGTTTAAGAGACAGGGGAATGCTTGCAGGTGATGCCCTTGTGCACTTGTCTTGAAAGGCAATATAAAGCTGCCCACGAACACGGGTGTTTGTTCTGGTTGCTCTTCTGCCAGGACTGGGGAGCTGTTTGTGAACTTCAGAGCTATCTGTCTGGTACTATCGACAGCTTCTGCATCTCGGCCAGTGAAAGACAACAATCCCACCCACCCAGCCACATTGATAAAATGATGAGAATGGAGGCTGAGGACGTAAACTTTACGTCCTCCCATTTATTGCCTGCTGTGGTTTCAGCCAATGAGAACCAGTGTGATGTAGTGGTTAAGAGCCTGGGACTGGGACTCAGATGATCTGGGTTCAAGTCCCCACTCAGCCATGGAGCCAACTGGGTGACTTGGGCCAGTCACACTCTCAGCCCAACCTACCTCACAGGGTTGTTGTGGGGATAAGATGGAGGAGGAGAATGGTGTAAGCTGCCTTGAGCCCTTTGTAGGAAAAAGGCAGGATATAAACCGGAAAACAAATAAAATAAATAAATAAATGAGAAAGGGGCAGCCCTCTCCTGCCATCAGAGAAACAGCAACAGTCGATTCTGCAGTACACAGTCTAGTGGTAATGGATTGCCTCCTGAGCTTGATGCGAGGGGCAAACAGGAGCATGCTGTAGGATGTGACGTGCATTCACCTGAACAGATGGCACTGAGAAGCTACGAATGGGATCTATTAAAAAAAAACACTTTTGAAAACATGGGAGAACATGATCCCAGAAGTCTCCTCTATCTTCTCTTCTGGAGGGTCCTCTGAGCCATCCTATGGTTCATGGAGCACCTTTCCAAGAAGCTTAGCCTTGATTGCTAAAGCGCTTCTTCCAAATGGGTTGCTCTCCACCTTTATATAACAGTATCAAACCTTTCACTTTGTTCTTGTTTATTGGTTTTTTGATTGGCGTGAAAAAAAATCCTAACCGAACCCAAATTTAAACTGGCTGCAGTTCATGGTGGCCTCTTTATAAAGATCCAGACGCCTTCCCCTCACACACCACTGAGTTCATTGTTTAATGGCAGTTTCTTAATAACAGGTTAAAATAGCTGGCAAAAGCAGACTTTCCGTCGCATTCCCTCTCCCCCAAGAAATGTTGTGGCTTGCATCAATGGGAGGGAAAGTGAGATGTGAAATGTTTATTCACAGACAGATAGCCAGGGAAAAATGCAAAGAAACACAGCAATTGCTTGTTTGTTACTTTTCTGTTAACGCCTCTAGAGATGCTTTTCCTATCAGAGCCCTTTATTAGATTAGCTGCCGAGTAATCTCCACAAGAATGTGTCGGTCTGATTGGGAGGGAAAGCGAAAAGGAGGTTGTTAGCTTCAGGAGATAATATTTCCCCATTAAGGAAATGAAGCAAATTAATTAATTTGTATTCAGGCTGAGCATTTCAATGTTATTATGAAGACTTTGGATTTAGTAGAGCCCTTTCAAGTGCAAGATTGGAAAGCCTTTTTAAACCAATGAATAGCTCTGTGAAGCCATGCTTTCTTTTGCTTACTATTAGGATATTCGAAAATACACTGATGTTATTATTAGGCAGTGCTGAACACAAATAACTCTCTGTTTCCATGATCATTTTTGGCAGTGACAAAAAAATGTTTCGACTTCTCAGCCTTGGGAAAGGGACATCCCTTGCCAGAATGTTTGCTTGAACTGCTTAAATTGCCTTCAGTGACATCATGACATGGCTAAATCTGATTAGTTAGCTTTGTGACATCATTCATGCATGCTCTGATCTCTGATTGGATCATTCTCAAACTTTTTACAGGGCCTTGAGGACTAGAAACTTTGATATACGGCATTTAAATGAGAGAAGATATCTCAGGGTGCCACAGTCCATGCCATGCTTCCTATACTACAGACCAGGTGATTGCTCCAAATGACAAATCCATCCTTCCTTTGGTGGAGAGGCTCTCACATTGGATCCCCAAGCCTAATATTGTAAGGATGTGTCACCCCCAAATTATGCACATTATGGCAGCTAAGTCAGTTGTAAAACAGAGCATCTTCCAAACAGAGCTAGTAAAAATAGCAGTCTCCTGAGCTGTTGCAGCTGCACTGTGGATCCAAGAGAGAAGTTTAGCTCTTTCCCCCTCTTTGTGGGGGTGGAGGGGGGCATGTGAAAACCAGATGCCATCAAAAAGAATCCAAGCAAAACTTGGCAGAGGAGTTGGGGATTGTTCCAAAGAGATATTTCATACTTCACAGCACAAAAGCTAAATGTATTTAGCAATTGACAGTGAAGCTGCTTTAAGGAAATAGACAATGTCGTTCACTTAGTGCATTGATTGCTTGCTTTTCTCCACCATTAGCAAGACCCCCTTGTTGTTTCTATCACTCTTATTGCTACTCATTAGTTGTGAAATAAGTGGGACAGCCAGGAACATCTTGCACTGTGGAATACTCATGTTCACTGTTCCAGTGTGCTAGCCATGGTCTCCTGCATTCCCATCTCTTCCTACCATGGGGCTAGTGCAGAGCGCACACACACACCCCTTGGGGACTTGTTTATTTGCTGTGCTTCTGTAAGCCACACTGCTCCTTTCATGAGGGATGGACCTCCTCCCAAGTAAACAGGCTGCTTCAGAGTTCCTTTCCACAATGCTTCATTGCTACATGTCCTTACTGTCAAACATCTCCGAGTGCACCCGGAATAAACTGTGGAGCCCTCTCTGAGCCCTCCCCACCTTCTCCATCCCTTTAAAGAGTCTTTCTCCATCACCTTTACTCATACTGAGATTCCTCACCTGCCTCCACCTCTCCCGTTGTTCTGACACCTGAATCTCCCACCTAGGCTGCCTTCTAGCAACTGGTAAGACCTCCTCAGGGGAGAGACCTCTACATCTGATGGACTATTCAGCTGTCGGTGCACACCCTGGGCAGACCCTGACGTTGCCTCCCATTCTCCATTGGCAGATCGGAGGGCTCGTCATCTCCCACCCACAGCTCCGGCCTTACCAGGCTATCTCCCCATTCCCATGGGACAGTTGGCTGCCACCCCCATCCAGCTGGGGCATGGTGTTTGATCTGCACACTTTCCCTGACCTTGATCTGGTTCTGGCATCCCAAAGCTGCTTCATCTTCTCTGTCTGAACTCCCATCCCCATCATATCTGTCAACAGACTGCAGCCCTTCTGGCTGCTTTTCCCTGTGTGTGCGCGCAACCCTCCCAGGCCTGATGATAACTCCAGCTGACCATGGATGGTGCCATTTTGGTAACAGCAGCATACTAGCCCTACTGTCTCTTGCACAGGATGGTTTGCCGTGCCATCCGAACCCTGCTATGGAATTGCAGCATGGTCCATTTGGCTTCTAGAAACCATGATACAAAACAAGAGTGTTTCGTGGTTTTCATGCTGTGAAATTCCCTGGTCACCCAAACCCAACATCATGGGTTCCACCATCCTGGTATGCCGGTACCACAGAATGCCCTGGAAGGAGCAGCGGCTGCAAGGGCTGCTCCACCCGCCCAGTGTGGCCCTGAATTTCAGGCATGGTGGCTGCTGGGATACATGCCAGCAGTGGGAGGACTGAGCGAGGAAGGTGGAAACCATGTTGGTGTAGAAACCAGCTGATGATCTGGCAGGTACTTCCAGGCAAAAAAGTGGGTTATAGAGAACACACAGGGCTGCTTGTGGGGATGTGCAAACCCAGGCGCTGCCTTTCCGGGACGCTATTGCCGATCTCTTCACTGAGATGTCTCCAGAATGTTTCCAAGGAGTCCAAGGTCTCCTCAGATCTCAACCTGATAAACCACCAGTATGATATAGACATCATATGCCAGTATTCTCCAACTCTACAAGGTTGATGCTTTTCCCTATTAATGATACATTTCAACCACACATTCTCCTAAACAAAGTTTCTCAAGTAAAGATTCAATTTAGATTCTGTCAGATTGCTCTCAAACATTAATTAAAGGGCAGAAGATTATGCAGGGAAAGCCCCTCGTATTTATAAAGGTCCTAAAGCTTCTTGCATATCTTCATTAAAGATCCTGCTAATACATTATTTCTGCCCCATATATTCTTTTTCTTAGCCTTTTAAAGTATATCATTTGTTATCTTTTATGGTGGAGTATATGATTTTCTTTCCTTTGTTTGCTCATAATAGATTCCTAATCATAAATGTAAAAGAGGGGAGGTGACAGAAATGGGAGGAATATTCATCCATGTATTGTAATGTATTAAATAGTTTTCTGGAATTAGGGATGTGAAGGAATCCATCTTAGACCTGGGAATCTGATGGATTCCCTGGACTTAACTCCACAGACTCCTTTGTTGCAACCTTGGGTCAAAGATCCTGGCAAGCACACCCAGCATCATGGGATGTCCACCAAGAATCTAGTTCCACACACCGGTCAAGCAGTGTCCCTCCTTCATACCACATGCAGAGCAGTCTGTGCTGCCGCAGACTGGACATGGAAGAGGGATGCTACTTGGACAGCAGTCATGTGGGGCTCCATTCCTGGTGAGTGCCCAAGCAGTGGTCCATGCTAAAGACATGGAATCCAGTGAGTTTTCTCCCAACTCTTGTGGACACTCAGACATGATACCTAGGCTGTCCTGTTGGCTGAGCTTCTTACATTCCAGAGGACACTGAGGCAGGCTGAAAGGTGTAGGGAAGACATGAGTTGGTAGAGGTTTGTACAATTATGAGTCACATGGAGAAAGTCAATCTGAAGACATTGTTCTCCATTCCAAGAACTTGGTGCCATGCAGTAAAATTGCTCAGCAGTAAGACTGACAATAGGAAGGACTTCTTCATGAGCAAGTGGTGAACTTACATAAAACAGTACCATAAGATGTGTTGATTGTAATTTAAAAAGAAAAACAATTTGCAACCAATTAACCACACCTTCCATGTACAACATTTAGTCTCTGATAACAAGATATTGTGGACAAACCATATTGTGCCCTCTTCTTGTTGCCTTCCAAGAAGCACCTGGGTGGCCACTGCTAGTGAAAGTATGCTTTGCTATGTAGTCCAATCCCAGAACAGTTGTCTTTTGAGTTCTGAGAGTCATTTATTCACAATTCATCTCCATACTAATATCACAGGTTTATTTCCTTCTAACAATCCCTCAAAGATGGAATATGGCAGTGGCTGTGCTGAACCGGTGCCTGGTCGAGGTAATGGGCTGGATGAGGGCCAATAAACTGAAGCTCAATCCAGACAAGACGGAGGTCCTGTTGGTGGGTGGGTTGGGCTTCAGGGTGGGGGACCTGGACCTTGTCCTGAATGGGGTTGCACTCCCTCTTAGGGACAAGGTTCGCAGCTTGGGCATGCTCCTCGACCCTGAGCTGTCATTAGAAGCTCAGGTGACGGCAGTGGTGAGGAGCGCTTTCCTTCCGCTTCGGCTGATCCATCAGCTGCATCCCTACCTGGAGAACGATTGCCTGGCGACAGTGACACATGCACTGGTAACTTCCCGATTAGACTTCTGTAATTCGCTCTACGTGGGGCTACCCTTGAAGATGGTCTGGATACTTCAATTGGTGCAAAACAGAGCTGCCAGGTTGCTGACCAGGACTGGGCGTTGTTCTCATATAACCCCAGTCCTCCGTCAGCTTCACTGGCTCCCCATTGAAGTCTGGGCCCAATTCAAGTTGTTGGTTATCACCTATAAAGCCCTTAAAGGCTTGAGACCTGGTTATCTAAAGGAACGCTTGCATGCCCTCCCGTCCCTTGAGATTGGCAGCAGAGGCCCTTCTCCGGGAATCCTCTGTGAATGAGATTAGGAGGGTGAGTACCCGGAGGAGGGCCTTCTCTGCAGTGGTACCCCACCTATGGAATGTGCTCCCCAGAGAGGTCTGCCTGGTGCCGTCATTATTTGTTTTTTGGTGCCAGGCCAAGACCTTTTTATTTAAAAGTTATTTTAATTGTTAACTTCTGAATTGTATTTATGGGATTTTTAGGTATATGCCGAGATGCTTCCAGTTGTTTAACTCTAATTGTGCAAATTGTTTATTTATGTTATTTATTTATTGTTGTAAGCCGCCCCGAGGCTTTTTGCGAATGGGGCGGCATAAAAATGGTTTAAATTAAAGAAAGAAAGAAAGAAAGAAAGAAAGAAAGAAAGAAAGAAAGAAA
>JAIXND010000621.1:6229303-6259606 GCA_023646645.1 Varanus salvator macromaculatus
AAAGAAAGAAAGAAAGAAAGAAAGAAAGAAAGAAAGAAAGAAAGAAAGTTTTTGGAGGCCATTGATGACTCTTCAGGAATGGTGACTCCTCAGCAATGCCAGAACTATGTAGTTGGGCAGAGGTCAGTGAGTTTAATTCTTTCCTTATTTGCACTGCAATCTCCTTAATTGCTGAGTTTCCACATTATTCACCAGCTCTTACTTCCTGCTGAATAGTTTTGCTAATAGCCGTACTATTGATGGGACCATCTTCCACAGCAGAGAAAAGACTCAAAGTGGCTTAGATTAAAAATGGATGGAGTGTTTACCTGTACATCATTTTAATGGATGGTGAAATCCATTCTCATGATAGACCCATAAATGTCACTTTCTGTCTGCCACAGCAAAATACGTGCGTAATGGATGACATGCTGTGTTAATACTCAACAAGGAGTCTTTCATTGAAGCCTGACTTGCATCCTTCATGCTAATAACCTCAAAGCAGAAGCTGTATCAACTGATGCAAGGAGAGAGGGGGAAGCACCCATATTCAAGTATATAGATGATGGAGTAGATATGGAATGTGCAGGTGGAAAGATGGAGGCCATTAGGCCAAGTAAGTCGTCAACAGCTGTTCCAGCTGCAAGACCAAATGCATAGGCAAAAACTGTTCTAGCTGCAACCGTCACACTTGCCTGTACTCCATAAGCTCTCATGAACACGCTGGCCAAAATTAAGACCCCTTAAGCCAAAGTAACTTTGAGAGGGTAAAGTGGCATCCATTACAAAACCAGTACCAACAAGGTTATCAACAAGGCTGGCAGAACCAAAGGCAAGATCCAGAAGGTCAGTTGGCACCAATGCAGGGCAGGGTGAGGAGCAAGGCAAGGTTAGGAAGGACAAGGGGGGAGACCAAAGGCAAGGAATCAAGGCACAGTCAAAGCAAGGTAAGGCTAGAAAGAGGATCAGGAAAATAACACGGTCATCACAAAGACCTCTAGCATGGTGGCCAAGCTTCCAGGGCTTCAATCGGCAATCCTGTGTGAGCTGCTGCAGGTAGCTACAGGTGTGTTCCCGGTCCTCTGGGCATGTGCAGAGTGAAGTGTGTTTCATGTCCCGGGGGCGGGGAGGGCTGTGCCATGGCTTCGGATCCCAACACTCTCTTTGTGGGTGTAGTTAGTATGAGAGCTGCCATATTGACTGCCTGTCCTTCATGACACAATGTATCGCTATATCAGGAGAAAGGGCTTGCAAAAATGTATATTAGGAGAAATGTGCAGACTTTCCTAAAAGCGCAAACTGATGCAGAAATGGGATGGAACAAAATTATGTTCTGAGAATGTTAGGGACTCCAAACCTGACACAGTCATCCATCTGTACTGAACAAGAGAGAGCTGACTGGTGTAAATAGGTTTCATATGATCCTATATAATACAAACAGCTTGCATGGCAGCCAACAGAAAAAGTATGTTCAAACATTTCATAAATAAACATACTGCAGCATAGTTTAAACAATGGGGCAACATTGAGGTGTGGAGGAAAGGGACCATTTGATTCTTAGCACTACATCCTCAAGTTTCATTGCTTAGTTGCCTTTGTTGTCATGTCAAACACCCTTGAAGTTTGTTACAAGTGTGGTTTTTCCTGCTTTGCGAAGAACAGGCATTCACTCGAAGACTTTCAATAAATCATAGCATACATCCTGCACTATCCCCAGGGCTCTGACTATTTTATACTCAAAGAAAGGGAGAAATCAGAGGGTGGAGAGAGCAGACCAAGAAATTGAGCTCTCCAGTAAGCATCGCCAGTGGCCACCACCATCTGACGGTGTCCTCAAGAAGGAATTGGTCCAAGGAGAGTTTTTGCTTGGAGAATATGTGAGTAGGATCTCAGCAGGGACACTGGAGTCAAGCTGCTCTTGCCCTGTAGAATAGAAGGGGGCCAGGTGTGCTGATGTACAGAGGGCAGTCCTCAATTTGAATGCTTCTCATAACATGGGCATCAGCTGGAAGGCATCCTGCACTTCCAGGAGGGCAACCAGCTCAGGGACAAGGACCAGACCCAACCCTCCTAGGCTTCCGATCCAGCTCCTTGGCGTTCCACCAGTGGCTAGGCCCTGTTCCTTCACCCGCACCTTTCCTCCAGCACACATAGGGTGGCTTCCCAGCTTCGGGGTGGTTTGAAAGATTGAAATGCCACTCACAGAGCTCACTTATTGGAAGGAAAAGCCTTGAGCTACAGCCTGCAATGGTTCAGATGTTGTCTTGCACCCCACCCTTCACTGGAATGCAGCATCAGGTTGACAGGTGATCAACACCCTGCTATATAGGATCATGCCTATCTTTTAGCAAGGTCAGTCTGATTCTGGCCCTAGTGTGGGGCTGGGGGAGCTTCCAGGAAAGCAACATAGGCAGTCCTGGGCCTTGTGTCCATTTGGGAGTTGGGAAAGGACAGGATCCTTGACACTGGATGTGACAAACATGGTGCTTATGGATGCTCCCTCCAGGGGCTGGTCTTTGCACAGAGCAGCACAGAACTCTCAGTCTAGCTGGCAAATTGCACAGGAGGAACAAAGTCAGTCATGTGAATCCAGATTGGTCTCTGTGCATATGCAGAGGTCTCTGCTGCCTCAGTGCAATTCACTTTTCTAGGATATAAATCTGAGCTGGATTAAGAAAAATATCTGAATTAAAGCTGCACAAACTAATTGTGCAAGGGGAGACTCATTAGTCACTCAATAAATAGTATCAGATCCCCTGGAGGAGTTTTAAAGGCTGCAGTTATTAACCTCCTTCATCTGACTAATTGCTTTTTATATCATCCCAATCAGTGGGCACCTTTCGAACCTGGTTGCTCCATCCCAATGTCCCCATTTCAACTGCACCTCAGGGGCAGCATGAAGCAGAAAGCTTCAGGTCGACATCGGAGCTGATTTCAGGAGCCACTCAAGATTGCCAAAAGCTGTTGTTGCCAAGCGAGATGCCAAGGAGGCGACTGCTTTAGCAGGCATAGAGGCATGTTAAATCTCTTTGAGAATCAGGTATACAAAGACAATCATGCACAGGGGGGAAAACCCACCTAAGCATGCAGTCTACATAGAAACCTACTTAAAGCAGCCAGAGTAATTCTCCATCTATTTATTTATTTTATATTTTTCTATACCTTCACAGTAGCCACATGGTTTTCTGGATGGTTTACATGATAAATTTTAGCTCCATACTGTCCTCTGACCACCAGTTGTAATGGCAACTGATCCCAAAGGCTTCATGTTGAGAAAAGCCTCAACCATCACCTGCCACCTGGTCCTTTTTCAAGGAAGATGCCAGGGACTGCATGCCAAAGTAAAGCTAAAGTATGTATTCTGCTGTCGCATTGTGATCCTCGTCTCTTGTTACTCTAATTCCAACAGTTCTTGATTCCAAAGAGGCAGTGCATGGAAGAGGAACGGTAAGTGATGATCTGCTGAAGAGGCTGAACACATACAAAAGGAAAGGTGGAAAGGGACAGAGTATGAGACCCTTTTTCAGTGTGGTTTTCATCACAACGCTTCCTGTCCACAGCTTGCATATCAAACATGGACTTCACCAGCATCTGTATTCAAACTCGGTACATTCCCAAGCTGGCAATCTAATTCACAGATCCCACGACATGTATACATGAACAGAATGTACACATTTGAAAAATGCATTTTAGTTAATCAGAGAAGAATGTGTACATTCCAAAGATATGTATCTTTTGAAGCATATGCATGAAAATACACACATGAATGCAAAAACTGAAGCTCACACTATGACACACACTTGGCCTGGAATGAGCTTCAGGACAGAATGGAGAACTTCACAGTGGTAAAAACCAAGGTTGCTTGTCATTACACGTGAACCCAGTCACTGCGTGGCTTTTTCTGACTAATGCTCCCATTTAATGGGCACTATGGGAACTTTGCACAGGGAAAGAGAAAAAATTGCTATGCTGCCTCATACAAGACTTGTTCTCAACACTTAAAAAGCATGAGCCTTGGGGAGAAAGAGCACACATAGAGACATGCACACAAGAATAATTTCCCTACTTTTTTCATTTCAGGCATAAGGTAACCCCGACAAAGAAAGGAGCCCAAATAGCTAGGCAATGGGAGGATGGGAAAATTGCCCTTTATATAAATACATATCAGTATCTAATAAGCGGTTTCTCTCTTGCACTTTTCTTACTTATCTGGATCTGACAAATACTGTGCCTAGTAAACCACAGCGTCTGTGTCTGCGACACTCCACGTCATCACCTCCTCTTCTATGCCTTCACAAGGTGCAGAATATATAAGAGGACCTAATAACAAAAGGTAACTGCAGGGACTGCAGGTGGCACAGTGGTCTAAACCACTGTGCTGCTGGGCTGGGTGATCGAAAGGTCGCCGGTTCAAATCTGCACAATGGAGTGAGTTCCCGTTGCTCTGTCCCAGCTCCTGCCAACCTTGCAGTTCGAAAGCATGCAAATGCAAGTAGATAAAAAGGTGCCACTTCGGTGGGCAGGTAACAGCGTTCCGTGCACTTCGGTGTTTAGTCATGCGGCCACATGACCATGGAGACTGTCTGCGGACAAATGCTGGCTCCCTCGGCTAGGAAACGGAGATGAGCACCGCCCCCTAGAGTCAGGCATGACTGGACGTAATGTCAAGGGAAACCTTTACCTTTAATAGCAAAGGATGGATGATCAGCAGCATTGTACATCACACTGGGATTTAGGAAAGAGAAAGAAACACAACCCTTCCAATCCATTCTGGTCATTCTTGATGCCCTCCATACTAAAAGTTTGATTTGTAGCCCATGCATTTCAAGCGTCCAGTGAGTGTCTTACGACTCACAATACGGCCAGCCACTTTTCTGCGGTGGGGTCTACTTTATTTAATAACGCACTCCCAACCTGCTTCGTAACAATAGATCTCAGAGTGGGATATAATCCATCAATAAAAGAATTTTCAAAATGATTGAGCAGTACAGGAACATTGGAAGCTGCCTTAGACTGCGTTGGACCACCGGTCCATCTAGTCCGGGATTGTTACGGTCTAGCAACTGCCCTTTGGGCGTTCAAGCGGGATTCTTTCCTCTTCCTAGCTGGGGGTTGAATGGGGGCCTTCTCTATTCAAAATGCTTGTTTCATTTATCACGCCCAATGGCCAAAACTCTCCGGCAGAGATGCAGTTCAGGGTTGGTCCACTTGTCCACCATTCGCCCTTCATGACCAGCTTGTGAGTGTAGAGTGGAGATGGACAGGCCTGTCTTTATTTGGTCTGTGTCGGTTGCACACATGCTGCATCCCCTTTTGTCCCTTGCAATGCATAAAAATCCCTTGAAGAATCCATAAAATGTGTTTCTGTGTGCCTTTCCCCCTAAAATGTGTATTTCCAGACTTTTTAGGCCAAGCACTGTTGTGTGGAAACCAAAGGATAACTGTTGTGCTCTGAGACATGTGGGTGTCATCATTTGACGTGCTTAATCAAAAATGTGGAGTGAGTCAAATCCTCCAGCATCCCCAGCTCAGAACACCTGACTGCCCCTCACAAACAGGATGCTCCTCCAGGTGGACGGGCACCGGGGTGATCTTTCAGTCAGCCTTAGAATGAAGGGAGCAGGGCTGCTTGAAGTGGACCTTCTCTTCAGCGCTTTGCTCCTGCAGTGCCGAGAGCAGAACTTCCCTGATCTGAGATGCGAACACTTGACTCCCTGTTGCAACAGCCAAGCCACAGCTGCAGAAAAACTGCATCTCTCCTGGCCTCATTCAGAGCTCCTGAGTGCCCTGGAAAGATAAATACAATGTAATTCAGTTAAATGGGAAGGGAAGGCAGACTCATCATTGCACGGTGGGTTCTTTTTATTTATTTGTGGACGGCTTTTTCTTTCAGAAATGAAAACACCTAATAACAGCTGCTTGTGCAGGAGCTGCAATGGCCAATTTTGATTTCTCGTAAGAGGGAGCAATGATGTGTGTCTCCAGGAGAGCGGAGCGCAGCTGCAGCTGCCTCCGAGTGCCGCTTTAACCAAGTTCCTGGAACAGCGTGATAGATTGGATCTGCATAATCCAAGGAACGCAAAATCATTGCTGAGCAGAACTCCTAATGGGCAATAAAGCTAAGGCGCTAACATACACACCACCAACCACCTAATCAATTACACATATATTTATGCAGAGGGGGGAGGATTCCCCCATGGGGGTACCTGAACCTGTGTGGAGGATTCTTCCATCCTAGCAAGAAGGGGTGGGTGCTGCAATCGGATAAATTTCTGTAAACTGCGGCTTGCCACAACACCGGTGTTCGCTGCATCAGCAGAGTTGCTTGCAAATGCTGGCAAAGTGGATGGTAGTCATTTGCCCAGTCACCTGTGCTGGCTACAATTGACTCCAAATGGCCTGAGAGAGACTCCCCCTCCCTCCGCACCTGCTTTTTGCCATCACACAGGGATGCCAACTGCTACCACCTGCGCACACACACCCAATAACAACAGCAGCAGCAACAACAACTGGTCTGCTACATTCCCTTTAATCGTGGTTTGATTATCTGTAGAAATCAGCGAGTGAATCATTTCACAGCCTGGAGCTAAACACGATCACCTCTACAGCTCATTGCTCCTGTTCAAACAGCTGTTTAAAAGATCACTACAGGGACCAGTTCAAAAGTTGTCAGCCCCACTATGAATGATGAACAGGTAACTGTGCAGACAGGTATTCTGGGCTTTGTTTCTGTTTGTTTGCCTGAGTTTTTAAAGAAATGTTCCAGCAAGTAGGTCTTCCGGGTGTGCTTTATTTTCATATGTCCTTCTCTATAAGTGTACCTACAGACATGCTGGCTGGGAAAAGACAGGCAAGCAGCCAGAGATTAAAGTAATGGCGAAAAATTAAAAAAGGGTCTTAAGAAAGATGCAGCAAAATCAGAAAGGGTCCAGCGGAGGGCAAGAAAAATGATCCAGGAGTTGGAGACACTGCCCTATGAGGAGACACTGAGAAAATTGGGTATGTTTGGCCTTAAGAAGAGACGACTGAGGGGGGACCTGATATCCCTCTGTAAGTACCCCAAAGGCTGTCACAGAGAGGAAGGTCAAGATCTCTTCTTGCTGATGGCAGAGTGCAGGACTCTGAATAATCAGTTCAAGTTGTGGCAACCCAGATTCAGGCTATGTATCAGGAAAAGCTTCCTCACTTTCAGAGCAATATGACAATGGAATCAGCTGCCTGGAGAGGTGCTGGGCTCTCCCACACTACAGACATTCAGGAAGAAACTGGGCAGCCCTCTGAGGGGGTGCTGTAATGTGGTATCCTGCAACAGCCGGGGGCTGGATCCGATGGCCTTCGTGGCCCTTCCAACCCTACTGTTCCATGATTCTATGGAAGCTGGGACCTGCTTCATGCTGATCATGTGCTCTAAGAGAGAAAGATGGCTTCTTCCCTCTTGCATGTTCATTTGGTCTTTACCTTGGACATGCCATGACTGTAGGGTAGACATCAGAGGACTGGTTCCTCATGCACTCAGGTGAATAAGATCAGGTTGGCAGAAGGGATGCCACTGCAAACCTGTTTGGAGCTCCTCTCCCTTCTCCTACCCACTTGCTGATTCTGGGCATTGACTACTGCCAGACCACGTGGGTTTCAAACACTGTCCTTTTTCTCAAAGAGAAGATCCTGAATCAAGGACGCCTCCAGACAAAAGGATCAAGTGGTGGGTGACAGGAAAGGCATTTTCTAACACCCGTTCGGGCTGTCAAGTTCTGCGAGGCTCTGTTTGCGTGGAAGGCACGACCCTTCACAGAATAGGAAAGCGCCAAATATTTCTACAGGAATATGTAGAACACGAATTTACTCCAGGAAATGATTTGACCCCATCTTTCTGGGGTCCCCTTGAACATGCTTGGGGCGATGCTCTTCCATCTGTTCATATTGAACACCCAGCAAAGAGGGGCTAAGGGGGATGAAGGGAACTGATGATTCACCTGACAGAGAGTCTCAGCCTCTCACCCTTTTAATGTTCTGAGTTTAAAAAAATAAGCTTTTCAGGATACAAACAGTACACATACTTCATAACAAGCAACTCCTTGTCTAGTTAATCATGATCGTTTTTGCTTTGCTGTGGGATGCTAACTGCTTCTTCTTAACTGCACTGACCAAGAGGGAAGTGGCTAAAATGGCTCTGCAAGGTTCTAGTCCTCACCAAGCATCAGCTGCCAAGGCAGGCATGGGAACCTCCAGTGTGCAGGCCACCATGGCCCAGGAGGCCCTCCCTGGATTTTTCCCAGGCCCTGCACAATTCTTCTGCCCCAACACCCTCAGCTGCTCTGCGTCGATCAGCCTAGCAAGGATGTTTCTCTCTGTGCATGCAGGAATAGGATGCATGCATATGTGTGAATGGGGTGTGTGTGTGAATGGGATGCAGATGGGGGGGGGGTGAAAATGTGGGTGGCACATGCCGCAGTGGGTGGTGGCCACTATGGGTAGTAGTCCAGCCTATCCTGGTTTGTGTCCCCAGTCCTGCTGGCAACGAGCCTGTGATATCTTGGCCGAGGGCCAATTTGTTGTCCCACCGGCTACAAACAGCTCCCCTCCCTGAGCTGCAGCCCTGGAGGTGTTCGCCCTATACCTCTGGAACATCCAAGGGGCAGTGGCAATGCTTGCAGAGGTGGCCTTGAGATGAAGCCGATGCCTCCACACAGGAGTAAAAAGGGGCAGCAGAGCAGGAGACAACCCCACGAGACAGTCCATGTGCCACTCCTGCTCCGCTGGCACAGGGAAAAGTTCCCAGGCAAGGCTAGCAGAAGCACCTGCCTCTGGTGGAGCAGAAGTCTCCATTTCTCTTCAGCACTCCGTCAGACGACAGAGAGTGTACGCCACACGGTCCGCCTGGATCTCCCTGCTTCAGGTGTGCTGGAGGACACCGTTCCCACAGTGGCCTGCCTAAGCAGCCTCTGGATGTGGAATGGGCAAGAGCTGCCCCCTTGCTCCTTGCATCAATGGGCAAAATATTTGGTGCTAGTGCCCCGTCTTAGTTACATCACCTTCAGGGCGAGGGGCTAGGGAGAGGCTGATCCTGGGAAGTCTAACAGAGTTGTGCCTGACAGACTCTCTGCCCACTTCTGATGATTGGAAGCTGCCTGAGTCAGAGTCAGGCATTTTTCTGCAGCCTTCCATCTCTAAGACTGGACACACTTTGCACATTTAAAAAATGCAAAGGGAATTTGTGAAAATCACACTATCTGTGCATGCTGTGCAAATTTATGAGATTTGCACAATCTGTACAAACTGGAAGCTGACGACTACGCAGCTCTTACGCAACTGCATAGCTGCAGACTTCCAGTTTGCACAGTGAGTACAAATAGCATAATTTCTGCAAATTTCCTTAGTCTCTAAAAAATGCATAAACTGCAGCTTGTCTTAGAGACAGAGGGCTGTGAATTGGCTGGCGCAACTTGCACAGCAGCGAATCAATGCCAGCATGAGGCTAATGAACTGGAATCTGGAGGGACGAATCATGAAATCTGTCGGATTTTCGCCCCTTTATCAATTCCCTCACACATTGCAGAGCACGGTATCTGTTTGAAGATATGAAGCACCAGGTCCTTCAGCATGACAGACAGATTTAAACGTTGTTTAGATATAGGTGCATCTTTGTGTGTGCCGTCTGTTTGCATGTTTCTATGTAAATAATTTTAATAGTAATGTATAATATATTTTAAGGTTTCAATCTGAAAGGGAGCTTTGGCTGCTAGGCAGAATAGAGTTGCAGTAAATTTATAAAATTGATAAAATAGCAGCAGTTAAAATGATAGGCCAGCCGAAACTGAAAGAACTTTATTTGGTGAAGCAGATTTGTGTAGCTGAGTCTTTCTGGTGCATTTTAAAACCAGAAAGCCGGAGAGAGTGAAACCTGCACAGGAAATTCCACAGGGAGAGGCCCCTGGAAGGCACCCTGTGTCTTGTTTCTACCAATCTGATAGACCTCCCTGGCTGGCTTGCTTAAGCAGGGCCCTTGGGACCAATTTTAGAGAGCTGCAGGTTCATAAGAGTGTATCCGATCTTTCAATCACCTGGTGCCCAACTATTTAGGGCTTATAAAAAATGTATCCAGTAGCCCTTTCAATTGGCCCCGTCACACGTCAGCCACCCGTGTATTCCATACAAAGTATGCATCCAATGCTCCAGTCACATTTATTTATGTATTTATTTTTCGATTTATATCCTGCCTTTTTCCTACAAAGGGCTCAAGGCAGCTCACATCATTCTCCGCCTCCATCTTATCCCCACAACAACCACCCTGTGAGGTATGTTGCGCTGAGAGTCTGTGACTGGCCCAAAGCCACCCAGTGGGCTCCATGGCTGAGCGGGGACTCGAACCCGGATCGCCCGAGTCCCAGTCCCACGGACTTAACCACGAGGCCACATGGCCTCAAAAGCAACCGTGCAGCTGCATTCGGCGCCCTTTGGAGCTTCCGAACCAGAGAGAGGTCCGGCTGCCCAACCCCGATCAAAGGCGGCCCTTCTGCACCTCCTTGGCAGTGCGGAGTCCAGCTGGACCCTAAAGAGCAAAGCGTGTCCTTCAAAGACTGTGCGACCCCATCCAACCCTAGCAGTGTAGCCCACGTCCCTGAATTACCACCTGGATCGAAATCATCTGGTCCCATCAGGGCTGCCCGAAAGACCACGTTGGTTTGCTTTCCAGTCAGCACCCAAATGATTTATGGTACCGCAACTATTTTATTTGCTGCGACAGTTTTAACATTGTGCTTTTATCTGCGGCTGCTATTTTTATTTTCTTATCTGATTTATTTATGTGCTGCTCTTAGCTTACTTTTTTGTTACTGCTGTTGTGTAATTTTGTTATATTGTTTTATCAACCATTGTAAACCACCCTGGGGGGATAATTCATCTAGAAATGTGGTTTTAAAATATATTAAATGATGGTCGCCAGAACCCGGATCAGCAGGTTCCCCGCCTGCAGTACCAGTCACTTATCCAGATTAAATTTCAGCTTGCCTGCTGCCACCCTTCACCAAATGCACCCAGGTGCCTTTTGGGGCTTTCACAGCACCCCAAAGAGTCATGGTGATGAAGAAGACGTAGGGCTACCGGCCATCCCGAATGACCCCACCCAGAAGCATCATGTGGGTGTGACAAGGTGTGGAGGGCCAGATAGACCCTTGAGACATCCCAGGCCGAGGGCTGCAGGTACCACAGCCTGCTGTGCATGCCTGTCCTTCCAGGCAGAACTGAAGCCTGCATTATACTGTGGCTCACTGCATTTTGCTCCAGCCGCTCTACACAGAAGGATAACTCTAAAGGCCTCAAGAGATCTGGATGAACTGATAGGGCGGAACTTCCCCTGCTGCTTCCCTGGTGTAAGTTCTGCAGCAGGATGACCAAGACTGTTCCTGTCCCAAAACCAGGGCAGAAACTGGACTAGAAAAGAACTGGCTAATCAATAGGATCTATGACCAGCTGGAGCTCAGAGCTTCTACAGTATCCACCAGCTGGCGCTCAGAGCTTCTCCAGTATTGCACTCAAGAATGGAAGAGGAGATACTGGACAATGGCTGCAGAGGTCCTGTAACAAGAGTTTAACCACTTCCTTCTTAAGAACAAGAGGGGCTACAGCTTGCTCTAAAGACGCACGGACTGCATTTTTGGTCCAGAGGGAAAGCCCTTGCATGACAGTACTTATCAACTGGGAGGACAAGGATCCCAGAAGAAAGAGATCAGTATCAACCGTCAAAGCACATTGCTCACATCCTCAGCCTGAAATATATCAGATGACATCATTCACGGAATTTTTCACGGCTTCCAGATGATGGAGTCTTCCATCTGCCGTCCTGAGTTTTCCCACAATTTCTTCCTTCTGTTTCATATCACAAATTAAGGGCACGCATGTGGGTGTTACAAAAGGAGACCAAAACACCCTGTGCCCTTTGCATTTGGATGGACAGTGCTAGCTTCTGCCTTTCTGGAAGCTGCATGGCACCAGCTGCACTTTTTGGAGGTACTGTTGCTCCCAGCAACTCTTGCTGCTGCTCCTCTTTATTTTCACGGTTCCCACTTGCTTGCATTGCCAGCAGAGGGCCAGCAAGCAAGAAGACAAGGACATCTGCTCCTCCATCTTGCCATTGGTCACCACCACCCTTGCCCAGGCCAGAGAACAAGCAGGATGAGACCCTGCAGGCAAAGAGCAATGCTGGCCACTGGGCAGCTGTTGACTGTGAGCAGCTGTGAGCAATTGTGAGCAGCTGAATCCACTTGGTGGTGGATTCAGCTGCTCAGGAAGAAGGCCACCGGCTTCTGGCTTACACATTTCTGGGCAATGAATGTGACCACTCTGAGATGACAGTTGAGTGCTTGTGGTTTTTCTTTTCAATTTTTTTAAAAAACACTTCATTTATATCACACTGCTATATATAAGGTTCTGCAGCTTCTCGCCTACTTGGTATCCTGTCAGCTTCCCACCCAATCTGTCTGGGACACACACTGCCTGACTACTGTCCTGGCCCATGATGGAAATGCTCAATTTAAACAACAGCAACAGCCGCAAAAGATTTATATCCCTCCGTAGTGCTAGGGCTCTTCATACAGCCAGGTAAGTGGCTGACTGTTGCATAAAATCCCTAAGCTTCCAGCATATGTTGAGGCATATGTACCCCATCATCAGAACGACCCTTAATTCTCTTGGATGCATCAGACAGGGTAAAACCAACATTATCTGGGATTTAGGATGTTTGCTTTGCAGAGCAAACGATTAAAATATAGAAATCCTGAAATGACCATCTGTCTGTGGAGCAGGTTCCTGTGAATGAAATCTCCCTGGTCATTTTATCTAATCCCCGTGGTTGTATTTTGTATTTTCCATCATACATCATCTCTTCGGTGTCTTGGAAAGAGATGCCAAGTTGCTTTATTTCCCCCCACCCCACCCCAATCTTGTGCCTTTAGAAGTATCCTGATGTGCATAATTTTAGCAAATGCGAATATTTCCGGAAAGTGGTAGGAGGAGCTTTACTGGCTACATTTTTGCTATGTGTGACTGCCCGGTGTGAAAAGTCAGTTCAGTAAAATTCTGCAACCCCTCCAGTGCTGTGGTTAGTTAATTTTGGACTCTGAGCAGAGTATTGTTAGAAGGAAAGGCCCATTTCGGATGGCAATGTGCTTCAGTTTCTTCAAATGCCACACAGTTCTGCTGCATTTGGAGGCCCTGGTGATTTTGCTAAGTGGGGTTTTGAAATTCTCCCCTGGTGTGTCTCAGAAAACTTCTCCGTTCTCATGCAGTGGAGGTGACTGCGTTAATTCTTTGCAAGAGCTTAAAAGCTCTTTGCAAGAGCTTAAAAAATTCAGCTCTTGCTGCAAGAAATACAGGGTTTCCTTCACCACCATCACCAGCATTTTATCTTATCTTCACCACAATCCTAGCAGGCTGCTTAGTTAAAAGACTGAACAGGACACTTTGAACCAGAGTATTTCTGAATCCAGCTTTCTCTCCACACCACTAGAAACATAGAAACATAGAAACAGAGCGAGTCAGAAGGGGCCTCCCGGGCCATCTAGTCTGACCTCCGGCACCAGCCGGCTCCGCTCACGACATGCCCGCCATGTGCATGTCCAGCCTGTCCTTGAACACCCTCACCAATGGGGCCTCAACGACCTCCCGTGGAAGCCCATTCCACGCCCTCGGGGTCCTGACTGTCAGGAAGTGCTTCCTGGCATCCAAATGGCACCTTGGCTCCCTGAGCTTTGCTCCGTTGGAGCGCGTCCTGCCTTCCTCGTCATTTCATTTCCTTGTCCATGAGTCAGACCTCATCTGCAGTACTGGGTCTAATTCTGGATGCTGTGATTTAAGAAGAATAGAGACAAATTGGAACAGATTCAGAGGAAAACAAAGACGGCTGGGAAGGAAACAAGGGTTTGTTTCCTCGAAGGCTGTTGCAGCACTCACTCGCCAAATACTTTACAGGTCCGTCCCGGAAGAAGGCAGTAATTGATCTCCTTGACTTAAGCAACAGGAGGGTAGATGTTAGTTGAAACTACCAGAAATGTTTTAAACGGGAGCTTTTCCACATGAGACTATTACTCCGCCAAATCAATTTTCATTTTTGTTGCAGAATTGAGATTGAAGCCCTACACAAAGAGCCTTTTCTTTCCTGCTTTGCCAGCACATGACCACTAGGTGGGACTGAGCATTGCCTTCACTTTCACAGGTATTACCACATTTTCCTGCTCTGAAAAAGCCTTGCTAAAAAGCGCTGTTTAAAAACAGAAATGGAACTGCGGGGTTTAAAGAACCTCTGAGCAACTGGTATTATTGTTGTTATTACTAGCTCTAATCAATGGATTTTAGTAATTTTATTGATTTTAGTATTCTGGATCTCCAATCTTATGTGCACTTCAGAGTATTTTCCTCTGGAAATGGGAATGCCTTCAGAGCAACATGGTAAAATCATTAGATCAATGATTAGAACAATGATCAAACCCAATGGCATTAAATCAATGTCTAATGTTTGCTAGACACTCCTGAAGCTGTCTTTTTCTGTTCTTTCTTTCTTTCCAAGTCTTTTTCCTGATTCCTCCCCACCCCTTCTTTTAAAAATCACAGCACAAACTTTTCCCTCCAACGTCCCCCTGTTCTTATCAAGGTTAATTGCATTTGCAGCACCAGAGAATCAGTCTGAAGCTGTATTTCTGCTCATAACTTATTTCTGTGCCCATCTTTGGAATGAGAATGGCAAGCAGGAGGAAGGTGGGCCAAAGGCAGTACAAGAACCTAATTTCGGTTCACAAATAACCTGAACTCACCAATTGCATCCGCAAATGGAAATGCTTTTTTCCCCCAAAACTGGACATGTTCCTGAACTTGTGATCTCACTTGAAACAAACAAAAAAGAGCACTTTTAAATATGGGAGGATTTTTTTCTATTTTTTTAGAGTGTGCACTTTTGAAAATGCCAGTGGAAAAGTGCTTTTTTCCATTTGAAACGCCAAAAACAGGTTACAAACAAAAACAAGAGTGGGCTGAGCTTTGATGTGAAGATCAGAGAATTTTAGTGAGCTGTTTTATCCCCTCTGCCCAGCCTTCTTACTCAGAGAAGACTATGCAGGGCTGAAAGGTCTGGGAAGACCTTGATCCCACAAGCAATAGGCAGGGTGATAAGACTGTTCTTGGCATATGCCACACAACTGAAAGGAGAGGTGGAAATCAAATGGTAAAATATTTCTCTGTCGCAGTGGCAATATTCCTGAGCATGTGAGATCAATATTTATTTATTTATTTGAGTATTTCTGTGCTGCATTTCAGAGCTAAAAGGTTCTTTTGCAAGTCATGTGCACACACAAACTCCCACTAAATAAAATCATAAAATAACCACATTAAACCACATTAAAATTCTATACAATCAAGTAAGTAAAGAATGGTGTAATGCTACAAGATGCCGAAATGTGAGCTTAGACCAATGAGAGAATCCATCAAGGCAAAATCAAGAGCAATAGCCCAACCCTGACTAATCCAAAGGTGGGCCGAAACACAAAGCTGCAGGATCCAGCCCTAAAAGACAACAAAGTAAGGTCCGAGTGGCAGGGGAGCTAAATGGACCTTTTCTCCCCAACATCTGGCATTCGCCATGCAAGGGTGAGATTTCATTTTGGAATGGGGATTTGCTGTCATGTAGTCACTCACCCTCACTCAGAAGTGGTGCAATCCATGAGAGGATCACAACATGCTCCACTTCGCAGAGGCAAGTCCCTTCTTTGAGGCTTTTCTTAGAGGATTGGACACCTGCCCTTTAACCAAGGCCAGTGTGCAAGGGGCTTATAAGTAAGAAGAACCGTATCTGCCACTTGAACCGAGCTGGAGACTGAGAGAAGCAGCAAGAGCTGAGTCTGGGCTCTGGAGGCGTCACAGGGAGAGGGAGCACTGATGTAGGAATGGAAGAGTTTGACTCCCTGTTGCACCACTAAGCCAGAGTTCTCGACGTAGCACTTTCTGGATGTGCCGGACTACATCTTCCACTCTGTGCAGCCATCAAGGCTATATGCTTCACTTATGCAGCCTGTGCATTTGTAAACAAGTACAAAGCACCAGTAAGCTGCTAGCTGCCTCCTTTCGAAGGGAGCCCTCCCTAGATGAGGACTGGGTCCCTGGAACATCTCGTCTGTTGGTGAGTGCCATCAGGCCCTGCCTCTCCCAGGTGCATGTTGGACTGGCAGCCCAGCTGGCTTTCTTTGTCTCCTCTTTGCAGGCAGCAAAGGACCGGTGAGCATGATAGATGGAGCTCTGTGAGCACTGCCTGGTCACCCTGGCATTAAACAGATCAGCCTTTGCTTGCATCAGAAATAATTCTCTGTGTGCACAACTCTGACATTTTGGAAATAGCCCTCCGACTGAGATGTCCTCCGTGGATGAAATGTGGCATTTCTGGAGCGCACTGGGTAGCTGTTTGTAGCTGGCGGGGAAACCCAAAGTAATGCGGGCACCGCGGAGGAGCCAGGCAGAAAGTGAAGGGGCAGGGAGCGGAATCCGGAAAAGCGGGGCCTCCTGTATGAAGGGAAGTGGCATTAACGTGCTCGAGGAAAGTTCAGATGTTCTTTCCAGCCAGCTGTGCTAAAACCGGAAGCTGAATTAATTGACAAAATCTGTGAAAGAATGCCCCCCCTCCACGCACACACTTTTCAGTTCTGTTTTGGATGCAAATTTCAGTGAAAAGCAACCACTGAGCCGCCAGCAACACCTCGCTATTTATAAGCGCTGTGCCTTTCTAAATATAGAGTGGGGAGTTGCAAAATGAGTCTTGCCTGAGGCGAATTTCCTCATTCAATGAAGAAATTCAGTGGAACCCACTGGCCTTACATGTTTAGAGTGTCCGATAGGGGTGGTGGTGGTCCCAGTTTCACAGGAACATGGAGTCTGCCTTGCATGGTGCATCTAGCCAGTACTGTTGGCCCTGACTGGCAGTCTCTCCCCAAGGTTCCAGTCCTGGCCCTGCCTGCAGATGCTCTGCGACCAGGGTATGATCCTTCCCCTAAAGTTAAAATAAGACGCTAGTCCTCATGGTTCTGAATAAAGGGCTGAAACATGGGAAGCTGCCCTGCCCTGAGGCCTGCCTTTGGTCCCTCTAGCCCAGTCTTCTTGACAATGACCAGCAGCGGTTCCCCAGAGTCTCAAGCGGGGGTGTTTTCTGCCCTGAAAGAGGATGAGAAGGTCAGCCTGGGACCTTCCCCGAGCAAAGCATGTGTCTTGCCACTGAACTATGGGGTGATCTTAGGGCCATCATAACCCGCCTCCCAGGCATGTTGTGATGATAAGGTGCAGCAGGGGCGAAGCTGAGCTGGGTACTCCACCTGAAGCAAAGATGGGATGCAAAGCGAACAGCTCCATGTTCCACTAGCCCCTCTCCGGAGTGGACATCCAGTCTCGCCTAGGTTTCTCCACTCCTGCTTTATCTGCTTTATCTTACAAGCTGCTCCTTTCCCACAGATTTGCAGCTGCCTCTACCATAAAATAATAGGAATGCCATTTAAAACTCATCGCCGCTGCCCAGGGCAAAGCAGCTCCATGAGAAGGAGGATTCAGCATGGCGGTTAGTCCAGTCTGGAGGGAGGGACGTGAGATGGGAAGCAATGCAGGCCTCAAAGATTCATCCTGACAGGGAGCCATCCCGCCATCGACTGTCGCCTGGGGGAATCCGAGTGGATGCTGCCTTTTGAGGTGAGGGAAAGGCTAGGACATGGGAACGGCCAAGCGCCGGCAGCAAGATGGCTGCCAGAGAGTGAGAAGAGCCAGGCAGAGAGTTTGGCATCTCCATTCTACACACGTGCAAAGAGGTCGGAGGATAAGTTCCTCTTCTCACATAATTCAGGGAATTTAGGATGGGGGGAGGTCCCCACCATGACCCTGAATCCCAACGGGGCTTGCTCGAGAAAGCTTGCTGCTGAATGGACCCCCATACGTGTTGCCAGGAGTCAGAAATACCATGGATCACTCACCTGGTGTACCAAAATTTCTTTGCTTTCATGGGAACGATCTCCTTTCGCAGCCTCAGTTTCCGCAACTTGCCCTCTGACACAAGCAGACACAGCTCTGAAAGATGAGGCTTATCAAGTATTTTATGCAGAGAAGTGGATTGGTTTAGATTAAGACGGAGAAAACTTTTTCTGCTTCGGAGGAATCTCATATAAGAACCATCTGGATCACACACTGAATGCTTCTTAGACATATTTTAAATAGAATGGTCAATTGTTCAAACTGTGTGTGTGATTGCTATTTTAAATGAAGAAGTGGTTCGGGTTTTTAAGAGATTAAGCAATTCATTAAATTTAAATAAATGCATGTATGTTGCAGAAGCTCAATCAAGGCAGCTCTTTGAGGGCCTGGGAGGATGAAGACAGGAAGCGTGAAACAACTTTTCATTACAAGACATTTTCTAGCTTTAGATATAAGAAACAATTTCTTTAAACTATTTTTCCCACCAAATTCGGTGCAGGCTGGATTGGTTTGCTTGTTTGTTTAGCTAAGTATCACGCCCCCCACAATTTGCTAAAGCTATTCTCAAATTTTATTTTTATTTTATTTTTTTTTTGCTTTTTGTCTAAGAGAAAGCTCCAATACCCCTAAAGATTATTTGGTGCATTGAGTGTGTGTGGAATCTTAATCTACAATGAAAGGCCTACTGTTATTTATCATTTATATACTATCTTTAGTGCTAATATATGACACCAGTGAGCAAATTACAATAAAAAGTATTGGCTTGTGCCCTACAGCCAAAGTGTTTGACATCAGGGCCGCAAGTTTTACCACTTAATCTGTATGCTCAGTTATATGGGTTTGTAAGGTCCTTGGGGCAGTGACCCACATAATGCTCCATGCACGTTGATGCATGTTGTCTAACGCAGGTTGCTTCCCCAGGGAGCCTACCCTGTATGTGACGGATCACTCTGATTAAATATACAACTTACAGGTCTAAAACATGACCTGGGATCTTGCATTTTATTGCACTGGGTTGGATGCAAAGGCAGAACCCATTCATAAAACATCTGCACTGGGCCTTTGAGGAGGGTGTCCAAGGGCCCGTGGCAATGCATCCCTGTGGCAATTGGGCCATGGTCTAAATCAGGAACATCTTTCAGCCTCTTTCAGCCCAGTGCCTGAGTTCCATTTCAGAGAAGCTCCAATGCTGTGCAGGCCCTGAAGTGAGAAGAAGGCAGCGCCCTGCATGCTGGCCGCACCTGCCGTGTCTCCTGACAAGGAAGGACCTGCAATCAAGTTCTACTCGCCTTCAACCAAGCAGGGGCAGTGCTCCTGCGCAGGACCTGCTGATCCAAGCCCAGTTACCCTGGTGGCACCGTTTTCCCTGGAGGTGCTCTCATTCACCATTTGGTGAGCAGCTTGGGCAGGTGGAGCTCTCCTTGCACCCATCCTGCTTGAGGGATCCTGTGGGCAGCCGGTTTGCCACCGTGTGCCCTTGCTCTTATCCTGCATGGCTTTTCCTATGTTCTCATATTCTAACCAAACAAGGACCAGAGGCAGGGCTGGTGCTCAGCCCCATCTCTCCACCCATGTGTCAGTCTAATGCGTTCAGGCAAGCATCTCAACAGGGCTGCCCTGGGCCACTTTGCAAGCATAGACGGGGCTGAAGGCAACAGAGGTGAGGTCCCATGTCTTGAGCCTTCACTTGAATAGAATCCCCTTGATTTCCAAAGGGAATTAATGGCACAACTTGGTCTGGAATAGCGACGTTTCCATATGCCTATAATAACGAAGTACCCCCTGGCAGCTCCAGCAGGTAGCCCAAACACATACTTAGTAGCAGCTTGCTGAATGTTGTTACTGGACTAAGAGATGCATGCCAGGCATCTTTCATTGTTAATTTAGAAGAAAAATCAGTGAGGAGAGGGGCTAACAGGAGCAAACCAGAAATGGCTATATGATCTAAATTTACCCCTTATTCTGGCCCACATTGCTGAAGAAGCAGCCATAAAAACTTCCCGACCATTTTCACTGTGAGTTGGTGAGGGTACATATATCTACCAGTTCTCCTAATCGGCTTAGGATGCAGTTTCTGCTGTAACAATGTGGGCGTGGGTGTGAGTGTGTGTGTGTGTGGGGGGGTGAATCACTGTTCTGGCACACCTTTATGGAGCCAGGTGTTGGTAAATCTCTCTTGCCTACTTCACTTTCTTCTCGCCTAAAATTCTATCACTTTATCAATAGAGCACAAGAGGCAAAAGCTAAGCAAGCCATCAAATGTGAATGCAATTCTGGATCACCTTGGGAGCTGAAAGATGATTGTTTGTTTGTTCCTGATACTGTGGCTGGACCAACAGGAGAGAAAGCTGACTCCTCCGGCTCTGCCCTGCTTTCCCTCCCGAAGAAAGAACAGGATGGTACCATCCGTGGCGCTTGCACCCCATCAGTCTCTGGAGGTTCCAAGTTCTTCAGCATCAATGCACTTTCCACACACAAGGACAGCGGAATGAATTCCATCTTATTCTATGTTATTTAAGAATGTTTACACATAGCCTTCTGAAGACTGCTTACAAAACTCCTATCACATTAATAAGGTGCAGTTAAATCCCATTCCGCTTACCGTCTGATCAAAACCAAACAGTAGGGCTGAAACCCGACAAATGCAAACATTAAAATCAATCACTTGCCATCAACTAATCCCGTGAAACAAACCCTGAGGGAGAAGGCCATCGGGAGCAAGAGGAATGAGTCTAAGTGGGGCCATGAAAGAATTCGTACTACGCACGCGCGCACAGCAGAAACCCTTAGAGCACCCTGGTCTGAAGAGAATCACATATGCAATTCTCTTAATATGAAAGCATTGATCACCCTCCATGCCAATTTTGCAAGAGGGGTGATTAGCATTTCCTAAACTTAAGCATTTCCCCCTCAGATAGGTGCCATTCCTTATAAGCAAGCACCAGGAAGGAGGAAGAGGAGGAGGAAGAACCTGCTGCTGCTTTGTGGGATGAATTAAAGATGAATGATTTATTCTGCTGTAGCCTTCGATGGACTAAAATCCACTTTACCTGCATGAAAGGTCCCTCTCGGTTGGGGCAGATATAAATAGGCATGGATATAATGGGGGCGGGGGGATAGTGGTGCCAACAGGCCATATGGTACAAGAGGTCGTACTTGTGACTTTTCTGTGCAAAGCTAAGTGATGATTTACACCAGTTGCCAGTAACACAATCGCCATAGTTTTGCCATACTAATTGAAACGCTACAGAATTGTATCACTGACTACAATGGAATCCAAAGATGGTGCACTCGTGTTACACGCAAGGAGCCCGTGCTGTAACCTAGGTTGGCCCAAGAGGTTTTGCCACCTGAGACAAAGCTCACGAGGCAAGCTGTCCCTATTCCATGTGCAGAATCTTAGACTGAAGGGTGACTCAAGGCCACGCCACCTGGGACTTGAGAGAGCTGCCCATCGAGGGCAGCAGCTGGGGAAAGACTGGTCTCGACATGCAGGTTCAGCTTGGCTTGGCTGGCCTGGCTTTGGCTGACACCCACCCCAACCTTCATGTGCTCCACCAGATGTCCCACCAGATTCCAATCGGACTGGCAGTTCCTGCCCTAGCTCAACCTCTTTTCTAGCTAGGGAGCCACCTGCCCAGTGTGACATACCACGGCCTTCTCTTTGGAGTGGCCACAGGGTCCACCCCTGTCCGAAGGTGTCCTCTATTGAGCAGGCCGTCCTGTTCCATGGCAGTTTAGCAATAACAAACCCTAGCAAGAAAGGGCAGGGCAGGGACTTCAAAGTTTCCCATCAAGAGCTGGCACCTGGGGCCAGTTTTCTGTGTGGTGGTGAAGTGTATTGCTTTTCTATTAAAATTATAAAAAGCATTCTTTATTTGCAGATACATAGATCAAGACATATCCAAACATCATCAGATCACTGTCCTCATTTCTGGCCATTCGCAACTGGTCCTGTTTCTAGTTCTGCTGCCCAGCGGGGCTGAGGAACAGCATGTCTGAAATCATCCTCTGACCTCCCTCGTGGTGGTTACAGCTTTGCTCTTTCTCTGTACCCAGAAGGCTACAGTTTGTGGCGGCCAATCACTTCCAGTGGACTCTCTTTGCCCTGCCGACAAGGACAGCCATCACATCCTTCTCCGCGTAGAGCATGCCGTTGCATCTTTGCATCTCTGCCCCGGCTGGGGCTTTGGTGTTTTGCATCTGACTCAAAGTGCAGCCCTCAAAAGACTAGTTCTTTCCTCGCCTCCTCTTACGGAGGTCGATATACATGCAGGCACATGGCCCTCGTGAGCACAGTTATGAATGCATCTGTTGGGACAGCCATAAGGGCTTGGATGCCTCTTTTCACAGCGTGTACCAGGACAATCTGATTTCCTCCTTTCGTTAATAACTGGCACTGTCTACAGAGGCATCCCTCGCGAGCTGCTGCTGGAAATCTTTGCTCGATACTCCGTCTGCCTTTCGCAAGAATGTGTGTCATGTTCTCTCGGTCCTTTATTGAGGGCTCCTGCACGCACACCTCGCGAGCCAGTAATGAGAAGCGGAAATAGAGACGGGGAGGCTCGACAAAGGCACGGTGGCTCTCCTCACCCCACCCACCTGCACCATCCAGGCGATCATTGTTGTCAAGGCATAATTGTGCTGAAGTGCAGGCAGGACGTTGGCCTATGGCTCCTGCCTCAGGAAAAAGACGGAGGTTTGCTGATTGATTCTTCTCTTTTTTAATTCCTGCGGTTCTGTAATAATGCATAGGTAATAACGACGAGGGGAGGGAAGAGGGACAGAAAAGCAATTAGGGGAGAATAGTAAAGCAAAGGGATGTAGAAGGATGAGGTGGCCGGCTGAAAGTTGTGGTTGTGATTGCAAACTGCTTGTTGCAAAGCAGAGGGTGCCTGGCTGCTAAGAGAGGGTGTTCATGGCCAGGGGAAATTGTACCTTAAAAAAAATAGAGCTCATAATGAAAATGCAGATGTTCAAGTCTGTGAGAGGACAATATTTAAGTTTTGTGGATTCTCTGGAGGGAACACTGCTCTTTGGAGTGGTTATAGAGCCAAGATGACTCTATCTGCACTCAATTTAGGGGCTGGGAACACTGCATGTACCTACCTCACAGGGTTGTTGTGAGGATGAAACAGAGGGGAAGAGAAGAAAATCCTAAATAAATGCATAGGCAAAGAAACCACCTCTAAGTGCAGTTAGGGAGTTTGGTCTAAAGCAACATTCTGAAAGAAGTTCTGCTGGCAAAGTTCGGCATAGTCTCATCCGTAATGGCTCGCTCACCCATCGGATCGTGTCAGGCCCACGGAAGTCTGCTGGAAGGATGCAAGAGGCACACCTGTTTGAGCTCACCTGTCTTGTAGAGTTTGCTCTGGCATCTTTGGAGGCAGATCAGCCTAGGATAAGCAGGACAGTGCCAGCAAAGCACAGAAAAGCCCCTGTGACTTCGTGTCTAAGGGTGTGAATGGAGAAGCCCCCAGTTCTAATCTCACCCACAGCCACACATTTGTGGGTGGCCCTGGGCTATATATCAATTTCCCATCTTCAGCCCACTCTACAAATACCAACCTACCTTGCAGGAGTGTTGAAAGGACTCCTGGAATAAACCTTACATGTGGTTCTCTGAATAGTAGAGACTGTTACATGTAGGCTAATATTTGGAAAGAGAGAGTTAATTTGGCAGTGTGTTCTCCGAAGTATAAGAGCCCATATATTTGCAGCATTGTGTGGTACCTTATACTGTTTCCTGAGTCCATCTAGAGAAAACAAGCTTTGGGAAGCCTCCAACTAGCTGGGCACGTTCCTCTGTGAAATTTTGCTTCTAATCCTATTGCTGCAATGCTTCCGCTCCTGGACTGAATCCTGCAAGCCGGAAACATTTTTAACACCAAAGTCTTTTATCTGTTGCTCGGCAGACTCTCTTCTGGCTTAGCTGTTTAAATACAGTCTGTGGCTGGATCTCTTAGTCCTGCCAAAGCCCTTCCCATCCTGCCAAAAAGCAGAAATTAACCCTCGTCCTCCCCAACCCTGTAGTTGTTGCAATGTCAAGCCCAAGTCCCTTACTATCATAAGACCTGACATGGAAGTGCTTGCAGCTGGGCAAGCTCCGAGGCATGAGAGATTTGCGTGTCTTTGCAGTTGGCTAAAAGGACAAGCTGAAGATCCAGCTGATGATTCTAAGTGCAGTGGAAACCATCACACTGCAGAGAGGTTGGGCTCACGATACAAGATGCATGCTAATAATAATTAGGGAAACACCAGCTCGTACGAGCCTTCAACTTTCCAGAAATTTGCATGAACTAAGCCTTTCCCAAGCCTTTCCCAAACATCAGGGTATGAGCTGCAGTCATGGAGAAGCCGTGTTTGTAGTTGCAGGCCAAAAGCCAATCCTGGGCGGCATTCTGTGTGCCCTGGTGGGATTTGTCAGTTTTACTTTCTCCTGCATGCAAAGCCTTTAATCTCACATTCTTTTTGCCATGGAAATGAAAGAACTTTACAAGTTCTTTTCAAACATGAACTGAAACAAAATTCTCACCCACCTGCACAAGCCAAATTCAAGAGGCACAGCTCTTTTCAGTACAGACTGGACATGATGCCCCTGCTTGGTATATAATGTTAAAACCTGAGGAGCCGGTCAGAAAAAACGGGTCTGGCAACCTTAACTAAGCACTAACATGGTTGAATACACAGCAAGTGAAAGCCTTGAAGAGCATTAGGATCTTTGCCCAAAGCAGTTCCAGGAAAGGTTGAACCTTTTTGCACCACTACCGAGATCTGGCCAAAGGAGAGAACAGCAATACCGGTTTTTCGCTGCTACGGTCAGGACAGGTAGTGTGTTAAAGCCTATAAAATCCCGCAGACCAGATACTCTCCTTGCCTCTTTACCACCGTCCTGGCCTCATCTTACTGAGCCTTTGGGTTGTCATTTCCCCGCTATCCCCTCACCTCACTCAGCCTCGATTTGCTCCCAGAATCCTTCAGGAACCAGCTGTAACACAAGCAAGGAACCCGGCACTGCTGAGTGTCTCCACCCCTTGTTTTCCATTGGACACAGTGCATGCAAACCAACTTCACCTGCAAAGTCAGTGGCTCATTTCGAGGAGTGCAACCCACTGTCTTTCTTTGCATGCTTTTGTATGTGTTGGGCGTGCAAAAGCAGGAGGCCATCCTAGGCCAATGCACAGCTCGTAGGTGTCAGGGTTGCCAGATATGGCGTGAATTGCCCACCAAGCCATTGGCTTTGGCCAACAGAAAGGGATACAAGGGAATTCTCCTTAGATGGAGACTTTGCATGGCCAGCAGTATTTTTCCCCAGATATTGGCCTCTTTTCTGGCTTCATTGGGGATGCCCAATGCACTCTGACCAGTGCATTGGGCATCCCACTGTCCCACTGTTTGTCCAAGACCCTTTCTTCGGAAGGACCAAGATGAAATGATAGGGAGATGCCAGCTCCAATCCAGGTCTGCTTTTGTGAACATGCTCCATTCCCACTGAAAAAGGGAAATGCTTCTTCCTTTGTTTTCATGGCAACTTTGTTGTCAAAGCAAAAATAGCGAGTCTGGGCTTAGTGTAATTAAAGTTTGAACAGACAAAGGCGTTTGGGAAGAATATGCTGGTGCTGCTGAAACCACAAGGGGCACAATTAACTGATAAGAGTAAACTAATTGTTATTCATATTAAATTAGAGCACAGGTGATTTGGAAAATCTATAGACCCTCCCATATGTTTGGTATTTCTTTAATTCTCTCTCCTTTTTTTTGCTTCTGTTTTTGCTTTATTTTTTCCTGGTTTTTGCATCACAGATTATGGCTTTATGAGTTTCTTCTGGGAACCAGGTTATAGAATTGACACACAGAGCTATCTCTACTGTGAATGCTTCATTCCCCGATTAACTGCATGATAAAAGCATAAATGTGCACATCAGAGGATTTAATCTCTGCTTTTTTGCATATTAATGTTTTGTGATTAACTGCTGGGAGGGTAGGGATGCAAACAGCATTTAAGACTCTCATCAGAATCAATTGCATGGGTGAAACTCTCTTCCAGTGAAATGTTTTCCTGTGAGCATCTCAAGGCAGATGAGGGACAAACCACATTAAGGACAACAAGGAAAACGAAACAAACAAAAACAGCCCTTTGTTTCTGGTTGCTCAATGTCTGTTAGACATTGAATGAGCTTCTGCGGTGAGTGTTGGAAAATTCTAAGCAATCTGTATGTAGCAAGGAGCAGCGGGATGTTTGTTAGTAAACAGGAGAGTATCTTTGAAGGATGTGGAAGATCAATTTGGAAAGGAGAATATTTTCACACAGGACCCAGGCCTCAGAGAAAGAGCTGCGGAAGAAAAGGGATGGGATAAGAGAAGGATGCAGGAAGTGCAGATGCAGGAAAATAAGTGAGGGTCCGTGAGGCTGAAGAAAGCAAGGCAGGAGGAGAGTCTGGCCATTATGAAGTGCCAGCAAATTCCATAAGTCAACCCTACATAACAGGGGCTTCCTTTTGCTAGTCATGCTAGTTCACTTTATCAGATGTCCCCCTATTAGGAGAGAAAGAGCAAAGGTTTCTTTGTGTTCACTGTCTGTGCACCATGCAAAATTTTATACACTTTGATCATGCAGCCTCCTGTTCTTTTTTATTTTGTTTGAACAAAGCAGCAAAAATGAAATAGCCTTTTCCTGAAGGTTGCCCTAGATCTCGTGATCATGTTGGTTGTCCTTGCGGGCAGCCCAACTCTCAAGAAGAAGAAAATAAGCCAAACCCAACAGATAGCAGCAGGAATGTGGTTGCAGGAACCAGACATCAAAAGGTGGTATCCACCACCAAAGAGCACATGAAAAAGTCTGTGTTTTAATGAGACTAAGTTTTAATGAGATGAGAAAGGGAGCAAGTAAGGGGAAGACCTCCTGGAGCCATATGAGGTAAAGAAAACAGATACAAAGTTTTGGCCTGTCTCTCATAATTCAAGGCCCAAGATCTTTCCAAGAACTGACTGCTGGGGACCTGAGGACAGGTAAGAAGATAACCAGCATGGGTCTGGCTAGGAATCAGGAGTTTCAGGATCCAGCCCCCATCCCTGGCAAATTTTGAGCTAGGCATGGATTTTCAGCCTAAGCTAACCTCACAGAGTTTACTTATTTGTTTATTTTCTATTTATTTGGTAAAGATGAATCCTTGGGCAGTTTACATAATCAAGATACACAAATAAAAGGCAATATATTAGAATCAACGATAAATAATACATTAGGATGTAAACAACGCTAAAATAACGATAATCATGGGCTGACAGTTGACCCACAGTAGTTATGCTATAAGCAAAACATAAGTAAAATACAGTGGCATGGAAAATAGCCAGATTTTAAAGCCTGTTATTTGATTGCTGTTTAAAGATGTATTAAAATTAATAAATGTTAAAATATTGGTGGATAAAAAGGTTTTTACACGGTGCTGGTAGGAATGAAGAGCAAGCACCTGGCACACCTCCTTGGGGAGCTAATTTCAAAATCAGGGTGCCATCCCTGAAAAGTCCCTTCCCCTCATAGTCACCTTCTTTATTTCCTTTAAAGGTGGCTCTCTGAGAAGGACCTCCGAGGACAACCTCAGGGATAGGGCAGGTGTCCATAGGAAGAGGCATTCCTTTAGATGACACCATTGAGGCTTTGCATACCAGTGTCAGCACTTCGAATTGGGCCTGAACTTCAACTGGTAACCAGTGAAGCCGGAAGAAGGCTTGCATGGTATGTTTGCTCCAGCAGCCTCGTTGCCCTATTCTGAACCAACGGAAGTTTCCAGAATTCCAGTCATGTAGAATTGAGTCTGTTCCATCCTGCCAGCCCCAGTAAACACCCCGGTAGCTGCAACTGGTACTGGCCAGACTGGATACCGCCCTCCAATTCACAGCGTGTTTCCAGCACAGCTGGGACAATCGTCCCGCTGCCTTTTGCACGACAAAGGCCTCTGTGGCTTGCCTCGCTTTCTCGGCGAGGTCGCTGGTCCGGTGCCTTTGACTGTGGTTGCAGATTAAGGCAGAATGAGTCAGACCTGTGGCCATTATTGCAGACTGAAGGAACTGGGGTGCTGTTGGCCTCCATCCCTTCTTGGGCTAATGATCCATTGCAACTGGCTCTAAGTCAGGGGAACGCCTGTGAGCAAATGGTTTACCAAGTCACTGAGAGCTGGCAGGAGTGATTCAATAACTGCCGGCTTCTCCGTTCACAGCGACAGCTTCTCTCTGATCATTAGCTTGGCGAAAGGCCAAGGCAGCGATTTTCAGAGGCGGCTGCCTCCTGCCCAGTGCTAAATCACACGCCTTTATAAAGTGTCCTCAGTGGGATTTTAATTCAGTTGAAGGCATACCTTGAAAAACAAACAAACAGAAAACAATATGCTGGCCCACTCAGCTCTGCTCTGCCGCAAAGGTCCGGCGTATTTGATCTGCAGAACGAGGGGGCACCTCTTTTTCCCAGGTTGTGTCACTCCAGGATGCCGCACAGGGACTAGAAGCATGCATTGAGAAGCGGGAGGGGGCGTCCCTTTTCCAGAGAAAACAAGAGTGCCAGAAATGGACAAAAACTGTGCCCATGTTCAGGAGAAGGGCCAGGACTCCGAGGTTCAGCACTTGCTCCGTATGCAGAAGGCGCTGGTTTCATTTCCCATGTCTGAAACACCACAGAGCTTCAGATAGTCAACACAGGGAGTGATAGCATCCCCCAGCCCGCTCCTTTCCAGACCTCTTGGACTGTAACTCCCATCATCCCTGGCTGGGAACAATGGGAGTTGCAGGCATTCATAGCTGGACAGCACCGGGCTGGAGAAGGATGTGTGTGGGCAACGCTGAACTAGATGGACCAATATGGTGGACTCCATAGAAGGCATCCCTGGGGTTCCTGATGTGTCCATGTTCTATGCAGAGGGAGATTCCCCTGTGGGATTGCACCTTGGGGGTGCCATTTCTTGTCCAACTGTGGGGGAGATTTGTTGAGTGCTTATTCATGTCCAGAGAAAGATTGACTCTTTCCGTCTGAGCACAGGTGCTCATGCTCAGGTGGTGTGTTTATGTCCTGCTCTGACGTACAGCTCAGCTCAGCTCAGCTGGAGTTAATTGTGAATAGCTTTGATGTGACGGCGATGTGATCCAATGCAGCCAGCGCATTCACCAAAGATCTGAGTGTGCCCAAGGAAGTCTGAATCACAGGGAAGGGGACACGTTCCCCTCTGTCCCTTGAAAGGCTACAATTTGCTTCCAGGAGCAAATAGGGTCCTAGGGAAAGGTTCTGAACTGGGTTTCCCAAGAACCAGTCTCCAGCACCTTCACTCCTGCACAACCAGCCCCCTGTTCCTCTCAAAACCCAGAGGTATGGGCTCTGAGGACACCAGCTAGACAGCAGGGCTGTCTCAGTGAGAGTCAGAGAGTGGCAGCAGGCAGGCTCTCTCAGCAGGCTCCACAGCCATCCCAGTCCTCCAAGCTTATAGCTTGCCAGCATCAGAGCTTGCTCCTCCATCCACTGCCAGATGCGCTTCATTTCCCTGCCCTGATGGCTCCATTGACCTTTGCTTGGATTCGGCCCAGTTGTCCTCTGGTCTTCCACTTGCTTGGATGCTGGCCCAATGCTGGCCCACTGGGGCTTCCAGCCAACTCCCATGGGTCCCCACACACGACTGCCAGGAACTGACACTTGCTGGTCCATCCAAGTCGCACTGCACTCCATGGGAAGGGCCAGTGCTCCTCCATTCCCCAGCATCATTGCCTTTGAACCAACGGTTCAGTAATCCTACCTCCTATCCTATCCAGAAAGCATGTGTCAGGAAGGGAGAGGGTAGCCGGTGGTCCCACCTGGGCTGAGCTCTGCATAAAAACGAGAGCAGAAGAAGGCCTTTCCCTTGTGCAGGAGCTGGCCTCCACCGGTGGGCCATGCCAGGCTTCACACCCGCTGCCTTGCCCAGCACTGTTTCTCTGCCCCTGCCTCATTAATGAGCGTATTGTTTGGAAGCAGAAAGAGGCATTCGTGGTGAACTCTGCCAGCTTGCTAGCACAGGGCCTCTGGAGAGAGCCAGATGGTGAGCTCCGTGTGCTGGGGAGGGAAGGGGGCGGGAGTGGAGCAGGAGTGTGCTGGACCCCCCACCCCAGAAAGGACAGTGGAGGCCGGATATGCTGTCATCGTCTCTAGAACCAGCTCTTAACTCTAGGAGAACAGCGAGCAAAGGAGTCTCATGGGCTCTCCAGGCCCACAGGGTCTCCAGGGGAACCATTTCCCTTCATATCTGGCTTTCTGAGTGCAGGATCTCCTCTTGCACCCCCTGCCCTGCCCTGCCCTGCCCTGCCCTGCCCTGCCCTGCCCTGCCC
>JAIXND010000621.1:6261762-6349637 GCA_023646645.1 Varanus salvator macromaculatus
CTCTCTCTCTCTCTCTCTCTCTCTCTCTCTCTCTCTCTCTCTCTCTCCAAGGGGGCGGGGGATTGTCACTGCTTCTATAGACATAAACCCATCAGCCACAGATGTGAATCCAAGCTCTGCCTCTTTTCTCCTGTTCCCTCCCACTGCCCTTTTCCCCCTTCCCATTTCTCTCTCTCTCCCTCTCTCCCTCTCTCTCCCTCTCTCTCTTCCATTCATTCTTGAATTCATTTGTTTCTTCTTTCTATTAAATGCTGCCCTTTTGCATAAAGATAAGCCTGGGTGAAGCTGTGGTCTTTAAAAGAAGACAGCAGTGAAAGAGAAGAATAACTATTGTGCCGTGGCTTTTGTTTTAAATTATTGTTCTTATTCTTATACTTCTTATTCTTATTATTGCTGCTTGGAGGAACAAGTGGGGAAGGATTCTTGGGGAATTTTTTTTCTTTGTGCTTGGATTTTTTTTTTTAAAGCAAAGGGAAGAGGTTTGGAAGAACCGCATGCGGGGAGATGCTTCTGAATTGGGCCTCTGTTTCCAAGGATTAAAGGATGAATAGGCGCTGCTGCGATGGAGAGAGAAGGCGATTCAAGCGGCCAGAATAAGGTAGCTCTCTCTCTTTCTCCTTCTTGATTGCTTTTGCTGAGCTAGACAGAGTTCCTTTATGCTTGGGGGATCCGTCTGTGGGGCCAGACAGAGGAGAACAGAGAATGTGATAGACTTTTAAGAAGATGCAATTGGTCCTTCGTTGCCCATGTTTGGGGAGAGGGTGGGGGTGGGGGGGCTGGTGCAGGAGTTGACTGGTAGAAAAATGCACTTGGACTTGATAGGTGTGAAAGAAGTAGCCAGTGCTCCTATTCTGTGACTACAAAGACCTCCGTTACTTGTTCCCGATTAATCAGTTGCTATTGTCCTTCCGCACTCATTTTCCAGTCTCACCTTTGACAACAAGGTTTTCCTATCGATAGCATGCTGCTGATATTCAAAAGAACAGAGGCTTTGCCTCTCTGTGATCATCCATTACAGAAAGACAGTGGACGAAGCACTGCAGCCCTCCACAGACCCCCACCCTGCTAAACACACATACACAGACACACACACACACTCCGAGAGAGAGAGAGAGAGAGAGAGAGAGAGAGAGAGAGAGAGAGAGAGAGATTTAATATATGCATGCAAATCTTTATGGCAAGGGAAGAATGAGAGTTGGCCAGCTTTTCCTTTCCTCTTTTCCTTCAGTTAGTCTTCTGTGCAAAAAAATGAATGTTCCATCCTTGCCAGCTTTTGCTATACAGCGAACTTCTGGACAGAATTAAAGGAAAGACTGCCTCCTTTGGATATGAGGTTTATGTGGCAGAGAGCAAGCAAGGAAGAAAGGCTGGTGTGGGGTATGAAGAGGGATCAGGAGTTCCTTTTACAAACAATGCCTCTTTTATACCCACCTCCCTTTCAGATTCATTTCCTTCTTGAATCTGTGCTTCAGGAAGGAAAGAATGGGAAGAACAAACCGTGGGGAGTGCGAATTTGGCTCGGATCAAATTTAAAGAAGACACGAGCCCTCCTGCCCAGCCCTGGTCTCCTGGTACTTCCAGTTTCCTCCATGCTTGCAACTCTGTATGACAAGCAGCTTTGCTCCTCCAAACTCCTGAGCATCCCCCTGCCTCCAATGCCTACGAATAATTGAAGTTACAGTGAGTGTGTGGCTTGGGACAGAAGGACTGGTATTATTCACCTCTGGGAAAATGTTGCCTTCCTGCACCAAGGGATCTCAGCAGCTAGGTCTGCAGGCTTTGTGTGAGGATGCCGGCACATGGTGCCCTTGCACTCCAATGTGGTGGCTTGTGGAAAGCTGCTTTGCAGGAGATCTGTAGTTCATGGAGCATTTCTGACATGGGCAGATATCAATCGAGCCAGACGAACTAAGTGTGCCTCTTCATCTAGATTCCATCTCGGTCTTAGTAAGGTGGAACTATGCAAACAGTGAAAACCAGGAGCGCGAGAGAGAGCACGAGGTGCAGCTACACCTATTTGAAACCTGTGTCATGTGGGCAAGGGCCACAGCTCGGTGGCACAGCATGCTTGGCACTCTGCATGCAAAAGTGTCCAGGTGCCATGCCTGGTATCCCCAAGTAGGGCTAGGAAACATTCCTCCTCTGAAACCCCAGAAAACATTGGCAGGCAGTGTAGACAAGACTGTACACGCTTGCCCAGTGCCCTGATTCATTTTCGGGCAGTTTCTTATGTTGGTTCCTATGAATCAGAGAAAACTATTTTTTATACAAGTGCATGCCCTGTTTGTCTCCAGAGCACTGAGGAAAACAAAGGCAATACTAGCTCTTACTGGGCCCCCTTTCCCTGGCATAGGCAAGGTGTAAGCTTCTGAGTGTCACACAGCTGTTCACCAGGGCAAAATTGCTGTCAAGGTAACTAAAAGGGCAGATTCAGTGAAGACCAGGTTTGATCTAGATTAGCAAGCTGGAGAGGAAGGTTTGAAATGAAGCTGAAGAAATATGGATAAGTGGTGGAGACACAAATCTTTCCCACTTTGTCTGCTTCTTTGCAGTTTCAGGAGGAAATGTGTGCCTTCATCTTTCATCGTTGATACAACATATACATATTTTGCACTTGGGTAACTACACCCAAGTTCAAAACACGCTGGGAGATGGAGCTTCAAGTGTTTCAATTTAGCAGTGTGTTGTAACCAGAGCCAAACAGATTCTGATGCCGTGATTCTGACAGCAGCTTTCACATGCCTTTTTGAGCAAGATTGTCCATCTCTTCTTTCGAGAGAAAAGTTGTGTGTGCCCAAAAGAGTGGAAGAAAGAATGCTGTGGAGAATCCGCATATGAGAGCCAAACTCGTGCAGTGATGGTAAGCATGAAGCAATCTCCCTCTCACAGCCGAATTACAGCTTCCCCTAAAAATAGGAATTCCTTACGAAATGCTTTCAACTCTTCCAGCATGACCTGCTGAGCTGGAATTGCAAGCAACTCCTCAGCAGCCCCGGTGGGAGACCGGCTCCTGGTCACTCCAAAATGGATGGCTGTGGGGATCAAGAACATCTTTGTGGCACAAAGTGCTCATGAGCTTTGGATCCACTCACCTGGACCACTCTTTTTCCCTGAGGTTCTGGCTGGCCGTATCTTTTCCAAGGAGGGAGTCAGCTGGGCAACACTCATCAGATTCTGCCCTACATCCTTTAACAGGCTGTTGTGCAGAGCAGATAGTAGCCCAATATGACCTCTGATCCTGCCAGCTGAGCTTGCTGCATAGTTCCCAGGTCCATGTGGATGTGGCATCCTGTAATGTCATCAACCCTCACCCTCTTGTTTCTTGCCATGGCTTGGTCCTCTAGCTGGATGCCTTGATCTGGGATTTAGCCTGGGCTACAAATGTCTTTTCGGATTGCTTTCATAGCACACTGCCTTAATTCAGCACCATCTTAATCTGGTTCTTAGTCATATGCTTCTCAACTGAAGCAGTTCTGAGAGCGTAGCAAAGGTTGCATTGAGATCATGATTGGATGGGGAGGGTCATGGGGAGATTCGCTGCAATTCGGCACAAATCAAGACCACCAAGAAGTATGATCATTGTCACCAAATCTCATGTAAATTGTGAGTGAACTTGATGCTTCCAACCCAGAGGAAGCATAGAGATTTGGTGCATAGCTGTTCTGGGGATATTAAAATAAATCAGCAATATTTTCAAGGGAGGTTTCAGATACCGCTGCATCTCACCGATTTTTGCCTAAAGTGAAATTCAAGGCCAGAATGGAGGATATTGTTTCAGTGAGTCTCTAGGAATGCTGAGGCATGCTGAAAGGGTTTTGATAAAAGTAATCATATTCCTCGGGGTGCTTTAGCATATCTCCAGAACAGCACCGTGCAGATGTTTCTGTAGAAGAGCTCTAGGAATCCTGTTTTCAAATCAAGGTATGTTCCAGACCAAGGGGATGTTTCCTTCCTTCTTTCATATGCTTGTGGGCTCCCCAGTGGGGCATCGGGGTCACCACTGGGAGACCCAAATCCTAGACTAGATCTTCTTGTGTTCTCATGGGCTCATCTTCAATAAATCTGCCCTACAAAGTGGTAATTCCTCAGTTGCTGGACAGCCTAAGAAAGAAAGTTCTGGAAGGCAGCTTATGACATTTTCACACTGCACACGACAAAAACAAAGCAGATCTGCGACCTTTTCTGTGCCCCCTCCAGCCACCCAAGACTCACACAAGTGCACAGTTCTCACAACAAAGGCCGTCAGGTCAGTTTACCTGATGACAGGGCCGGGAGACTTGGAGCCTTGGCCAGTGGAGTCATTTGATGGGCCAGCTGGAAAAGCTCAGTTCTTCAGGTGGGGGAGCTGCGTTATCTCAAGGAATGGATTCTTATAGTCATGGTAGTTAAAAATAGGGCTTGGTTTGACTGCTTCAGTGCATGTAGGGAATAAATGGCTATTTAGTGGGTGGCGTAACTGTGGTTCCATTCATGTGATAGATGAGATGAGACCAGGTCTAAGTGGCTTACAATCTATTGTTTCACTGGACTCTCTCCTCCCTCTTGCCCACTTGGGCTTTGTGTATGTGTGTGTGCACTTACACACGTGTGTTTGGAGGGGTGGGATAGGAACACAAGTGGTGTGTCTTACCATCTTTCTTAAAGTTTGTCAATATTCTTGGTGTTGAATAAGCAATTATTAATTATGACAGACAACACCCATATCTATCAAAGGACACCCATATCTATCTGTTGGCAGGCAGACAGACAACAGGCATCATGACCAATGAAGCTCACCAGAAGGTGAGTGTTTGCAGGCAGGCAGGCAGGCAGGCAGACAACTAAGGATTGGAGAATCTTTCCCCCCATCATTGTATTTTGGAAAACTTTCTCTAAAAGAGCAAAATAGCTTGCTTTTCAAAGGAGGAATCTCTCTCTCTCTCTCTCTCTCTCTCTCTCTCTCTCTCTCTCTCTCTCCCCCCTCTATCAACCCCCCCAAACTATCACTGGTGCCATCACAATGCCATATGAGGAACCCAGAAAATTACTTCTATCAGGCTCTCCACAGGAGTAGAAAGAGCAGCTGAATCTGCATGTGTAATGGAATGAGGTGCTGGATCAGAGTATGACATTTCAGACTGCATGTGGCTGATGCCATTTTGGAATTTGGAATGCTCCTCTATGCTAATTCAAATAAAAACCCCCTGTAAGACAAAACTAGTATACCTGGAAGCACTGAGCTAGTTTTCGACTTGTAGTACCTTTTTCACAGAAGGGGGCATCCAAAAGTATGCGTCCTTGCCTGGTATCGGAAAGGGTGCAGTCCATTCGCCTACCTCAGAAGTCCACCAGCAATTCCAAACCTCATTCTGCCTCATGTTGTGGACTAAGTCATAACCATGCAAGATGCACAAGTTTGATACAGATTATTCACTGTTGTCTGATTCTGTCTTGTTATCTGATCCTGAAAGCCCATTCACCAAGAACATAAGGTCATCCTTGCTGTACCAGATCAATGGTCCAGTGGCTGCAAGGTTCTGCTTCCAGCAGGGACTAGACAGATTCTTCTAGGAACTCACAAGCTTCTAGATGTTTGGGGATAGATCAATATCTTGTATGCTGATCTGTACATGTGGTGTCCATTCAGCTATCCTGATTAAGCACTATTAATGGCATTATCCTCTTCTAAATTAAAAGCCTTCTAAGCGAGTGATCCTCACCATATTTTGGGAAAGTAAATCTCATAGCCTCTCTTTTGTATCCCCCCAGATGTGTTGGACTGCAATGCCCATAATTCCAAGCCATTGGTAACTGGGAATTATAGGAATTGCCATCCAACATGGCTGGAGCTGGCCTGCTTGGGGAAGATTACCATACCTATTGTAGTTCAGGTTTAGCCACAACAGGTAAATCTAAAGAACCAGGGCTGTTTTAGAAGGATTCCAGCCCTCAGAAGCAGTTCTTTTGATTTTGAAAATGTTCGTAGCTTTAATTCCTGACCTTTGCCTCCTGAAATGAAAGGGAAGAATAGTCAAGTTTGGGGAGCAAAATTCGTCCAGACAACAAAGACTCTGGCTCAACAGCCCTCCCTTTTCCCTTCCTGTCCTTCGTGATTTGTTGCTGTTCCACACAGAGGATTGGAACTGCTTCGTCTCTGTCTGGAACAGAGTTTCAGGGAAACGAACCGTAACCTGGCACAAAACAGGGAATGTTTCTTAGCCAAACAAGAGCAATGCATTCCAAATGTGTGAGAGTCAAATCCATCCTCTTTAGCCAAAATGAATTGTGTGGATACCCAGAGAATCCATTTTATATTCACCCATTACCCTTGACCGCACCCAAACCCTCAGCGCTGTACAAGACCATTTCCCCCAAATGTATGCCAGGAAATGCGTACAGCAGAAGCATCTAAACAGCTCTTGGGCTGTGCTACCTCAGACCGCAGTTGAATATTGCATGTCTGAATGCTCTCCCCTCCCCAATTATTCAAATAAAGCACTCACCTTCTTCTCAGATTGCTGACTAGCCAGATTGGGTTGGCGGTTCCCAAGACTTTCGGTTAATTTCTACAGAGTAGCTTTGTTCCTAACATCTTGTATTAATCCTAGCATCGTATCCAATAACAGCGTCTCTTTTCCCCATCCTCGGCTCCTGTATCAGGTCCAGCTCAGTAGCCATTGTGCCAAGCAATGCAGTGAAGGCCCTCTCCCACCCCCCAGCACCATTTGCACTAGAAAGAAACCCACGAGCTCACAAGTTTTGCTGGCAAATAACCTCCACCTTTCATCCTCAGCAGCACACTGTTTCTAGCTTTACTCTAAAAAGGGGGGATTTAAGCAAAAACAGTAGCAAACTGACCGCGAGCTATGCATTAAAATAGCATGTCAAATTTGTGGGTTCAAATACAGGTAATTAGGATTTGGAAATGGCCAGACCTCCCTCCCTCCCTCCCTCCCTCTGTGTGTGTGTGTGTGTGTGTGTGTGTGTGTGTGTGCTGGAAAAAAGTTGATTCTAAATGAGAGTTGTAGCAGATGTTTGTCATAAAACTGGCGACTATCCCAAATCTTCCTGAGCAATGGATTCCAACAATGCAATTTGCATGCACTGCTGAAATCTGATGATTGGGCTTCTGGAAAAAATTGGCATGGGGTCTGGCAGATGCTTGGAAAAAGAAGAAGGCACTGCAAGATTTAAGGTCACAGAAGAGAAGGGACCTGAGAGAGGCCAAAGTCAGCACGGACAGGAAGTAGGAGACCACAAGTTTGTCCTTCACTGCATCAGAAACACATACAAAGAAGCGTGTAGAAGTGAGCCATTTAAAATAGGTTAACGTTTCAATTCTATACCCATTTGACTGGCATGCAGGAGCTGAGACCCCGAGGACACACACACAGGCATAAATCTGCAAATGCTAATTTTCAAATGATCCAAGGTCTGTCTGTCTGTCTGTCTGTCTGTCTGTCTGTCTGTCTGTCTTTAAAGGACCCTGTCATCCAAGGGCACCTTTTCACCCTCAGGCAGAAAAAGCAGGTGGAGGGAAAGAACATGCAGGAAAAATGCTAGCTAACAAAGATCATCAAGGCCGTGCCTTGATTTCAACAAGTGCCTCCAGAAAACAGAGTAGTGGAGCAGATTTGGAGCCTCCAAGAGAACTGGGACCCTGGTGAAAGATTCAGGGCTCCAACCCCAGCGAGCTGCTGCACACCTGTCCTTCTGTTAGGTAGCATGGGCTGGATGGCTCAGGTAGCACATGCCCAGGTGTGGGCAGCAATGAGACTTTGGAAGACGTACCTCTGGGGGCTCTGAAGCCTTTCTTGCAGCCCGTAAGCAAGCTTGCTGTGCTCACACATAATAGAACACCATCCAGTTAGCAAGATTCAGGAACCCTGCTAGTTGGTTTCTCTGCATGGAATGGAAGGAGGCACCAGGTTCCTTTGTCATGGGCAGTGAAGCATCTTGGGCAAGCCTGGAACTCTGGGGGATTCCCTTCTGAGTGCTCATGAGCAGGATTCTGCTGTGCTTGCCACAAGACAAGCCCATGCTGAACACCTTCCCTGGCCCCCAACCTAGGAAGCTGTGCCGGGAGGGCCCATTCTAGCAGGACTCTGCATTCAGTCTCACTATGGTCCCATTGCAAGCAAACCCTGGATCTACCAGGTCCTTTGTCATGCTGAGTATAAAGTAGCCAGAAGGAAAAAAGCCGTGCGGTCATCACAGTGTGTGGCTGTAGTCTATTGAACCTGCACACAATTCATTGTGTCAGCATTGTGGTGCATTCTATATGACTTTTAAAGTTTTTTATTTGTAAGTATTCTTTTATATTACATTTTAATCTCTATTTTTTTTCTATTTTGTATTTTTTTTCTGCTGTAGCCCACCCAGGGAGCCTTATGGCTAATTGGGCAGGTTAGAAACGTGATTAATTAATTAATTCACATGGCCAAATGGTTCCATTGAGAAAGAAGGTTGAGTGAATCCGGAGTCTAATGTGGACTGGAGGGAGGGGGTGTGCTTCAAAAGAAAGGAATGCAAGGAAGAAAGCGGGTGTAGATGGACTATCTTTGAGCTTGGTTGCGTGGCTCTGAACAGCTCATCCAGGAACGGCGTCTCCTCTGCCCATCCTTTTCCTCCCAGATTGGTCCAGTTCAGTTTCCAATGTGGCAGGCAAAACAGCACCTAAGGCTGAGTCACCGTTGCCCAGTAAGTAATTTCTGCATGTGATGAGGTCATTCATTACCTCCCACAATATGCACAGAAGAATACCAGAAAGCACACTTCCATGCGCCGTATGTTAGCTGCCAGGAAGGTTCAGGTGGATCATACAGGCAGCACGCGCCTACAAAAGTGCACATAGGATGCTCAAAATGGGGCAGGTGCTGGTGAGCCTCAAGGCTTTCTTTCCTGCCAGATGTGGGGAAGGGACTGTGTGAACTGGCCCTCAAGGCCCTTGCAGAAGCCAGGCAGTGTGGTGCCTGGGAGTAGAGACCCAGCTCTTACAACATCCAGAGCAGGGCCCAATGGCTACCCTTACACTGCAAATTCACTGCATTACCAAGTACCAGCCACTGCAGAACAGTAGGCTAGGACTGTATTGCCTTCACATCCTGTTTGCCTCTTCCCAGAGGTAGCCACTCTGCAAAGTGGGATCTTCAATGGGATGCTCGAAAGGAGCAGGGCTATTCTTACGCTGAGTGAGACCTACCAAGCACCAGGAGCAGAATTCGCTAGTTGCTCAGGCAAGTGAGTAACCCTAACCTGGACATTGTTGTGAGAAGTGCCCCTGGTGCATTCTCAGCAGCTGTGAAAAGATGAGAGCTTTGTAAGCCTGTTGGACTTCCTTGAATTTGGGAATGAAGGAAAGTATTTATCTTACACCAGCTCAGCTGATTTGTGGTTATTGTTGCCTATACTGGCCAGAACTGAGGACCTGAGAGTTGTATGCCAAATTGCATGATGGGACACAAGTGGCCAGCTTTTGATCGAGCCCAGTTATCTCCCCTGGCTTCTCAGAGATGGATTAGCTGGAGAGGCAAAGAACTGAATGTGGAACCTGCTGCATGAGAAGCACAGATTCTGCCCCTGAGCTCCTGTTCCCCCATAGCTTCTGCCTGAACGTTCCCTCTTCTGATCAAAGTAAGGTTGTGATGCAGGTGCTTGACTCTCCCCATGGCATCCTTGTGGTCCATTCGGGTCCAGACTCCATCCAGTCCATAATCCCTGCTGCCAGACCTGTTTCGCCTCAGCCCATGACTCTGGAGAGTCCCTTTGGGAAAGTCCTTCAAGAGCGTTTTTGTCATTCTGGAAATTTCTCTCTCAAGTTCTCAAGGTACTTAGCTCTATGGAGAGCTATTTCCAGGAGCCATTAATAAAACTGTCTTATGAGCGGCAAGATTAATTTAATAATTCATTTAGTATGTCTGTGGAAGAGTTAGCAATTCCGACAGACTGTCTTTAGCAGACTTGGCCCATAACCTCACTGAGTTAAGTCTTTTCCTTCCTCCTGCCCCCCTTCATAGGTAAAATGACTGGATTTTAGTCGACATCTCTGCCTGTACTTATCCACTCAATGATCCGTGAATATACACAGAAAAACATGGGCCTAGCTTGTAATTGCATGCACAGTAATGGTGCACCTTGTATACCAATACACTGGCATGCATCCATAATTCAGGACCAGTTTACACCAGTGGCAGAAGAGTGTGGCAAGGTTTTGCATGAATTGTAAGAGATAATGGTGCAGGTGTGAGACCACATGTCTGAACCCTAGATGTGGGGAAGAAAACATCCCTGCACATAGAACTCTAGCATGCCAAGAAGCTCAGCACTTGTGCCTGAGCTGTTCCCAATCTGCCAGCATCCTGTGTGCAAGGAAGACTCTTGCAATTGGCGGGGGAGGGGGGCATGAAAACTGGAGTATGATTTGCATGTTAACTTGGCCACACTAATCTGCCAGTTTGTCTAACCTTTTCAATACACATCCCAGGATGCAGAGAGGCAAGAAGCTCCACACACTTCGAAGGCAAAGCAATCTGACTCTGGTTCCAGACAGGTGCAAGAGGTTTAATCCAGCTGCACCTTTCCGGCCAATGGTCAAAATTTGTGTCCCATGTCTTAAGATGTGGAAGATCATTAACTTTTCATGTCTATCAGGGCTGGGTTTGTGGAAGAGGGGGCACTCTCCCCTACAAAATGGAGCAGAATCCGGTCATCAAGAATGCATTGTAATGGAATGGTTTCCATAAATGTTTAATAGCCTGGCCTCTGGAAAATCTTAAAATGGAATTTGCAGCTTCAGAAGTTTAATTGGGGAACTTTCTCGGTTATAGCCTGGGCACCTTTACAGGAAATCATGAGATTTTCCATTTCTCTCATTAGCTACCCGCCTGCTCTTTCCTGAGCATTTGGTGGTCTACTCACATCTAATCACAAAAGTCCAACCTTGTGCTTGGAAGCTGGGAAAGGGAATCCATATCCAGGCATCTCCAGGGACCTAAATGGCATATGGGGCTGGCAAGTGGAATGACGAATAATATCAGACCCTGGGCTTAAGAGTCTTAAGCAGGTGGCGAGTTATTTGGCAATAGCAAGATTGTTTGCCTACCCAATTTTTTTAAAGAATGTATTCCACATGTGCACTTTTGCTTTAAACCCCACAGAAATAATAGCACCACATGGTGAAAAAGGAATGTTTGCTTCTGCATCTGCCATTTTCCAGGTGGTCACTGAGGTGGGTGGCTGTACTTTGGGTTCTGGACTTGGTTCAGAGGTCAGATAGCTGCACCACTGAGAGTTTTTGCTGAATGGCATAGGTATCGCAAGCATCTCCAGCTAAGGGGCATCAGGTCGAAGAACTAGGCAAAAATGACAGGTCTCTCCCTAGAGACCAAGGGTCTGAAGCCAGTGTGAACCACCTAGGCCAGCAAAACCAGCTGGGGATGAGGGGATTTGTAGTCCAACGCAACTGGACAGCACACTAAATTGAGAAAAGCTGACTCAGGTGTAGGGTGGCTGCATACCAATTGCCAAAAAGAGGAAACGAATCATGCAAAAAGTTGGCAAAATAGAGCATCAATATGCATACAGGTAATTGTGCAAATTTGGGGATTATGACTAGAATTTAAATAGCAATTCACAATACATCTTGCTATAGTGAGCAGGTGAGCTGTTTGCTTGCTTCATCTGTGGTCCATGTAAGTAGTGTTAATGGGCAGATCCAATCTGCTGAGCTCTCTCTTCCTACAATTCTTTATCTTTAAACCAGAAAGGAATCGGCTAGTCCTTCAAACAGAGAACGCCTTCAAAGAGGAAAGAACTGGGCCACTTTTTCCCGTTGACGGCCCCTTTCCCACATGCGTAACCTGTCAAAAATGAGACTGTCATACTATGAGTACATTATAGGAAGGCAAGACTCACTGGAGAAGACAATCATGCGAGGGAAAATTGAAGGCAGAAGAAAAAGAGCAACTACATGGTGGCAGATGTCAGTCCCACTTTTGCAAGGATTTTCTTCTTTATGAGATCAAGCTCATTTTGCCACAGGCTTGCGATTTTAAACAAAACTAACTCTGCACAGAGATGCATATACCTTTTTGTAATGTATGGATTCATGTAAGCATTTTGAAATGTACACACCTGGAGGTACTCAGCTATTGACAAAGGTGGGCACGAGCTTTCTGCCTGTACCATTGGGTGCAACTGAATATTTCTTCCCAGGGAGTTGTCCACAGCGTAACCGTGAATACTAGTTCTTGCCATGACCTTCTTTCTCCCCTCTGTTACCCTGGAGAAAGGAGACTCCAAGGCTCCATGCTAATTTATCAGCCTAAATGGGGAGAAGCTCCCAGTTTCCCTGTAGGCATGGATCCAATTACACTGGTGGAATAGCTGAGCAGCAGGCAAAGCAGCAAGCGGAAATCTCTTCTTTGGTCTCTGTCAGAGCCACGGATCAAACCCCAAGTCCAGATTATGAGAGGATGTTTATTCAAAAGAATATCAAAACAGGTAGAAATGATAGCACAGTACTCAATGGGGTGAGAGGATCTAGCTGCTGAGTGATGAACTTTCAGAAGTCACTTCCTCATGCACGGTGGAAAACATGGCACATCTGACCTCCTGGGCTAGGAGAGACACCTGGGTTTATTTATTTATGTATTTATTTGTTATTTTTCAATTTATATCCTGCCTTTTTCCTACAGAGAGGCAGAATTGCAGGAGCATTCTGTTATGTGGACAGGAAGAGCCAGTTCTCCCACTGCTGGGCTGAAAAGCACACCAGCAAGGGGTTAATTAAAGGAAGGTGATCTTGCACATCGCTGATGGATGTGCTGATGCACAGGGGTCTCCTGATTGTGGATTTAGAAGCCTGGGAAAGATGTGAGCAGATGGGATGCAACTCATGGAGGGCATCACAACTTGGGTGCGGATGCCTCGCTCTTTTCACCTTGCTCAAGTGTGCACATGTTGTTGAATGCGTTTGCTTTGTTCTGAGGAATGTCTCAGAAACTCCCAGATGTCTGGATTTCTGTCTGCATTTTGCATTCTGCTCTGGGACATGGAAGTTCAGTAGACCCATCCATCGATCTGTCCACCTGCCTGTCTGTTAATCTGTCTGAAACAACAACCACTCAGAGTTCATTTCTCACACCTCCCTCATTGCAACAGCACGCTTCCATGGGTTTTCTTCTTGGCCATGTGTCCATGATCGCATGTGAAGGTGCACGGGTGTGCGTGCTTTGGTATCGCTGGACGTAGCTCAAAGTCCCCAGTGTGCCCTTTTGCCGATGGACAGAGGGCAGAAGATGCTGAGGAAGATGTGCTGAGCAAACTGCAGGAGGGCCATTGTCTCCCAGAAATACTCTCTGGCCTCACACTGAAAAACCAGAAGTGACAGCCGCTCCAGGGCTAGGCTATAAATACCAGACTTGGTGTTCAGGCACTTCAACTAAGATCTTGGATTTCTCCTTTGCCCTCTCTTTTCCCCATCTGCTTTTCTTCAGCAAATCTCAAAGCAGAAGAGAAGCCTGCACAAACCTTACATTACACAAAATGCAGGTGATCTTACCAGAAGCAACTTGTCTCACAGCTAAAAGATCCAGATGTTTGGAATTTGGGATGCAGAAGCCATCAGAATATTGCTCCCAAAATTACTTTGGATATATGAGCATTTTGTTTCCGTTCAGAAATTTCTTGCAAACTGGAAGTGTGTGATCCCTGAACATGTTTATAAATTCCAAGCTTGCATTCATGTTTTCAAACATGCCCTTGAAAAATGCACAATATTCTCAAGAGGTATTTTTAAATATGGTCAGTAGTATACAAATCTATTAATATAACTAAATTAAAATCAAACAAAACACAAAGTTTCCTCTTTAAACAAACTGAAAAACAATTCACCGATGAGATCAGGAGCCAACTGAAGTGAGCTTTGAGGTACAGTTTGGAGAATTTCAATGAAACTGAGCATCCCTGCTTCTCCCATCATTAAATGGGAATGAACTCATTGGCTGGTGGTGCGGTGATTCTTTCTAACTTACATAAAATACGTCAAAGAAACCAAAGAGCACCAGTGAAGAATAGCAAGTCCTCTGTGACGAGCGGAAGGGCCAGTCTGCAATTCCGTGATTTGATGGTTAGCAAGATGCTCATGAAATTGCAGGGGGTGGGTGGGGGAGCGAGCTGCATCTTGGCTTGGCAGGGTGTTTGGAAGTCAGAACTTTCGGACATGCAAATAAGGGAGAAAGTAAGGGGTGTGATTGAGCGACCTGCTGATCCCATCGTGCATGGGGCAACCTCCTCTCGCTTCTGTTCCTAGTGGAAGCTGGCCTCTCCCCTCCTCCTCCTCCGCCCTCCCAGCTTTCCTCTTCTGCCCACACTGGTGAAGCATGCCTGGGAGAGACGAGGAATAGGAGCAAGTGGATCGACTCTCCCAGACTACTGGAATATCTTCATAGCAGATTTCAAAGTCTGCGAGCCCTCTTTTCCTGAAACGCGTCTTTGCCAGGAGTGAAGGCCCAATAGGGAAATACATATAATGCGTTGTCATGCTATATTGCATTAACTTAATTGTGAATTGCCCAGAGAAGCTTTGGCTATTGGGCACTATTGAAATGTAATAAAGGCCAATAAACAAATGTTGATTTGATGCAGATAAATCTGTACTCTGAAACCACGGGCTGGCTGCAGCACCTGGAAGCTGGATGGTCTCTCTGGGAGGTCTTAGTCCTCACCAGCCTGCCAGAGGTCACTGGCAGGAGGGCGCCGGAAGTACTTGTCTTTCTCTTAACGGCCCCAGGAGTTTTGGCCACCAGCACCATCAGGAACAGTCCTAGGCATGGTGGTGCTTTGCAAAGAGCCCGGGTCCCACTTTCCATACCCCTGCTAGGCCCTCTCTTCATGCATCCCCACAGTTCCCTTCAGATTATCTACCCTGGAAACTTCAGGAGGGAGAGGCCTGCATTTGTGGATATATCGGAGCCGTGTTTTATGTTGCTGAACCAAGCAGTCACCCCGAACCATTACCAAGGGACTGCTGAAGAAGTGGATGACTTCTGGAGAAGTCTCAGCACTGGGAGCCCAGGTGTAGAATATCTTCACCTGAGAAACTCACTTAGCGCCTACTTTGTGCCCTTCTGGAGTCTGGGGAGGGCCTTTTCATTTGTCCAGGCTTTTTTTTATGTGCCGTCACTTCCTTAGATCTTGATCGTGCTGCTGGTTTTTACTCTGGTTTCTTCCTTTGGGGTGATTCTGATTTACAAGCTTTATATTATGTTCCATCATGTTCCATTTTAGGTTTTTAATTTCTGTGAGTTACCCAGAGAGCTTTGGCTGTTGGGCAATCCAAAAATGCATTAGACAAACAAATGGACTTGCCGTACTCTACAAGGACTAGGGATTTGATATATACAAGGAAGAACTGGCCAAGGGTGCTGACAAAGCAAAAGAGGGCATTCTGCAGTTCAGCCTCCAGTGAGGGCCATCTATCTTCTCCCCAGCAGCCTGGTGGGTGAGAAGGAAAAGGGGGAGGGATGGAGAGAAAGGGGTGGGCCCCCCCTTTGAGTTCTGGCCTCCTGCAAGCAGTGCAGCTCATGCTGCCAACTTCTTGTCCCTGACAAATCCACCCTCAACAGAAGGTTGCCCACCACAACCACAAAGGTGTGGTGGTGCACTTGGGAGAGCAGGCCTCATAGTGGTCTCACCTGCACCAGGAGAAGGGCTGCTGTGAAGCTGGAAGAGCATTTCCATGGACCCTAGATAGAGCAGTGGCCTAGAGGTCTCCAGGATGCATTGGAGCTGGGGAGCTGCACCGGGATCACCCTCCCCCCTTGATGCCAAATCAGAAATACCTGGGCCAGCCACTTCTCTGGGCATTAGGGAGGAGCCGGACAGGTGACCAGGTCTTCCAGGAGAATGTGATGCATCCTGGCTGTGCTCCAACCTCCTTCCCTCCCTGTCCAAGGATGGCCTGAATCAGCCATCTAGCAGATGGGCAGGGTGGGGACAGCGGGGACATGGAGCTTGCTTCCGTGTGCCTCCTGCCCTGCAAAGGCTTCTCGTAGTGCTCCAAGTTTGGGAACTTATGGGCATCCCCACTGGGCTGGGCCCCTGATTGTCCATTCAAGACCAAGGCACCCCAGAATGCTTTGCATTTGACAGGGGAGAATATATTGCTTCTGGGCAAAGCCATTTCCTCTGAGCTACTGTGAGATTGCAGTCAAGCTCAGAGGGCTCAGGAAAGTCTCCCTGGCACGGGGTGGCAGATGGCATCAGCTAATAAAAACAGGCCAGGGCAACGTCTTGTGCACCTTGGCTCCACTTCAGCACCGCACAGCAGTGGTGTGTGAAAAGCTGTGAAATGGGGCAAGGGGAGGCTGTAACCGAACACTGGCTGCCTTCCTCAGTACTCCATGGAGAGACAAATCTTCCTTTGACAGGGCTCTGACTGAGTCCACTTACAGTTCAAAACACTGTTAAATTCAGAATCATAAATATGAGGCTGGAAAAGTGAGAAACTGAAACGAGCAGATCCACCCATCCCAGTGCTGGGATGTGCTTGTTCTTTTGAAGCGATGGCAACCTCCTTATAGCCTTAACCCCTCGCATCTCTTCTTCATTCCCCATAGAAGAGATGGGAGAAGCTGTGATTGAAAAATGGCAGGGGAGAGGCCAGAGTTGGTGGGGCATGTGAGGAAGCAGGCGACGTGTTGCTACGGCTGTTATTCAGGCACATTAACCCGATGATAAGAGAGGATTGCTGGGTTATTAATTCTCATCTCTCACTGGAATTCAGCCATAAAACCAACCAGCAAGATCAGAAACTAAGCAGGAGTAGAACCAGCAATTGACCAGAAAAAGAAAGTACCAGGCTTTCAGGGTCCACTGGAAGAAAGAAAGTAATGTGAAGGCAAGGTGTGTTTCTTGCAAGGTCTGAAAGCATCCTCTTCGATCCAAATGCACCCCTTTGTGCTCCATGAGAGGAGCAGTCCTGCAGGCTTGCAAGTCAAAGATGGGGGCAATGCTGATTAGTAGCCATGGGCAGCCATGAGTGTAATGTTGGTTTGGTTCTCATATCAATGCACACTTACCGAATTCACCCTCCACAAAACTGCACACGAACTGGAAGGCAGCTTGCCACCAAAATCTGTAAATTTCCAAAGTTTGCATCTGCAGCTCTTCTTCCAAATCCCCAGACAATGAATGCGAAAAAGAAGTGCATCAAAAGTGCTCAGTTCAGTTTATTGCTTGATAGCCAAGCAAGTATCTGCAGATACATCGGACGACAAACACAGAACAAGGCAAACATTGGGTGTCAACAATCAAGAAAATACAATACAAGCTCAATACAATACTAGGAGAATGTGCAGCAATGTAACAAAGCATCAACACTGATTTGTATACTAAAAGGTGTTTCAGTGAGCACCAAAATTGGGTATATTTCCAAAACTGCTCCATTGCTCATATTTGCAAAAGTGCACACAAAACTGCAGACACTTGAGGAAAACACATACCCAAAAATATGGATTTTGACCAGGCTGAAAAATAAATATGGATAGACAAAGTTGCACTTTGCATGTGCAAGGTCACAAATTAAAATCTTGCTTTATCTGTTGAAAGAATTGTATTTATTTATTCATATACTACCCAGTGGCCAAAGCTCTCTGGGTGGTGAGCCGAAGTTAATCTTAGGCAATTGGGAAGGGAGTGTGCAATTCCATTGCACCTACACAGGGTTCTGGACACGATCCACAAAATAGGTTCACCTCATGGAGGACCATGGATCCCTCTTATGAAGCTCAAAAAGAAAACACCAATGAATAAGGAGATCTACTGGCCAAAGAGTCACCTGCTACCCCTGCCGAATGGGCTGGGAAAAAGCCGTCCCAGAGACCCTAAAGCATTCATAGGCAACCTTTTTGGTCTGTTGGCACATCTGGCCACTTCTGTACACCACCAAGAAAGGTTGTCCTATCAGAGGCACCACAAAGAACGAGTAACGTGCTTAGAAGACCGAGTGCAAGGCAGAGGTCGGATCTGTGCTCTAACACAGGAAACAACTCCTTTGAAGCCACGGTTTTCAGCCCCAGCAGATACCGATTTCACAGCAATTGCACCTCCCAGTAAGAATGTGTATGCTGTGGTTAAGGAGAAGGGGTAGGACTGCCCAGGGGGTCCCGAAAAGTGCACACGTAGCCTGCACTGGAAAGCCACTGCCAGGCAAAATTGATGGTCTGCTAAGAGCCTGACTCAGCTTCCTATTTTCATCACTAATGCGAGCGCTCTGAATTTTCGCCTAGCCAGGACTGGCATATTTTCCACTGTGCTTTGCCCCGTGATTGGCTCATGCTCTCCGATGCTTCCTGTTGACAGCCACAAAGCCCAAGGTGGTCACAGATTTGTTGCAGCATTCTAAACCTTCAGCCCATCTTCCCCTGCCAATTTGTCTTTTAATAATGCTGCCAACATTATTTTTCATCTCTGCCTCACCGGCACTCTCGGCTCGCACTTCACCCGTCAGTCCCTTTCTTGTCTGGCCAGCTTACTCACACAAAGGTGCTCTAATGGGAAGAGACACCATGTGCTGCAGTTAATCACCGATGGCGCGGGCCGGATCATGGGTTTCATGGAGGAGCACAGTGGATTCGGCAAGTCAGGCCCAGCTCGAGAGCTGGAAGTCAAGACAGGGAGGGCTTACAGCCCCTCCAGATACATCTCAGTTGTCTCAGCAGAACTGCTTTTGCTCCCACCAAAACCCATGGGCAGTTCTTTTTGGCACGGACTTCCAGACATACAGCAGTATTTCTCCACAGAAAAAAATTGGGGGCCACTCTGGACCAACATCTTACCACCTTGGCACACTCCTGAAGAGCCCTTCTGCCAGTGCCAGGCCTGGGTCTGCACTTTGGGGCAGGCTATACAGAGGCTGAGCGCAACGGGTCAGCAGCAGGGAAGTGGGGCAGAGGCAGGGCTGTGGTCATGGAAGGGCTGGAGGTGAGAGAGTGGATCGTGCAAGGCAGAAGAGGCTGCACTGCCATTCAGAACCAGGGAACTGGCTTAGCTGGAAATGTTTTGCAAGGCCCGGTAATTCTCCACAGGTTTGTCCAGCTTCAGGCTCTGAGCTCCACTGACAATGGCTGGGACAGTGCTATAGCCAGTGTGGTGTAGTGGGAGAGCCAGTGTTGTGTAGTGGTTAAGAGCATGGGACTGGGACTCAGACGATCTGGGTTCTAGTCCCCGCTCAGCCATGGAGCCAACTGGGTGACTTTGGACCAGTCACAGACCCTCAGCCCAACCTACCTCACAGGGTTGTTGTTGTGGGGATAAGATGGAGGTGGAGAATGATGTGAGCTGCCTTGAGCCCTTTGTAGGAAAAAGGCAGGATATAAATCAGAAAATAAATACATAAATAAATAAAATAGCCGAAGGGAAGCCTTTGGCCCCCATGCCAGCCCAAGTCCTTTTGCTCCATGGAGCGAAGGACAAATTGTGCCACACACAGAAGCCTGCTGGATCAGTCGCTGAATCTTGCTTCAGTTCCAGCAATGGAAGAATGGCCTCTCCCACACCTGAGATGGTAGGCCAGCTTAGGAAGCTCGGCACAGGCTGGGAGCAGAGTGCAGAGCCTCCTCGGCAGCCCCCGACTGCCCACAGGACCCTGGCCTGGGACGGGTGGGAAGTGAAGCATAATTAAACTGTGGGGTTCATTGCCACAAGAGGTGGTGGCAGCCACCCAAAAGGGGTCTGAAAAACATCTGGAGGGGAAAGCTATCCATGGCTACTAGACCTACTGACACTCTTGCATGCTGATATGAGGGGCAGCATGCCTGCGTGCTCCAGGTGCTACAGTTGTATACATGTCCCTCCCGAGGGTTTCCCATTTGGGTAGCAGCTTGGCTACTGCGTAAAAGAAACGTTGGGCAAAGAGGAACTCTTTGCAGCATGACTTTTCTAGTGATCTCATGGCCCACATGGGCAGCTACTTCTGCAGAGTGTTTTACGTGGATCCTCGGTGGGTTGCCCCGAACCGCCGCAGATGTTCACCTAGACTTCTCAAAACTGGTCTCAGTTTCCACAGAATCCCTCGGGTGCTATTTCAGAGAAGAAACTTTCACATTCACCTCAAAAATTCTGCTGTGGACAGAATTCTGTGGTGAGTCTAGCTGGAACCTTCTGGTTCAGTCTATAGAAAAGAGTGGTGTCTCCATTCCAAACAGGTTCCCGTTGTGTCATGGCCTATTCAATCAACCAAGACTCAGGGGCCCTTATCCAAGCATAGTAATTTTCAGGGAACATTTTCAGTCTATGAAAACAAGGGATTCCATAATGTAGTCCATTTACAAGTTGTTGCTGGGAACTGTAGCAAATACTTGTGCTTTTCATTCCAGGAATGAAAATTACACACACGCACACTTTATTTTTTGAGTGAGGGCTCTTTCTGGAAATCTTTTCTGAATTTGTATGTCTCAAATTCAGAAAAGATTTCCAGAAAGAGCCCCCACTCAAGAAGATAAAGAGATGGACAGAGAGCAATAAGTGAATGATTTGCTCATCTGTTCATGTATTTAAAATACTTTTAACCTAACTATACTTTAAAAGTTTGGTTATTCCCAAAGGGTAACCAATGGCAACTCTAATCAGCATTTTATAGGGCTTTATCGGCCGAAAAAAGACACCCCCTTGAGGGAGCTGGGTGCATTTTATTTCCTCTGCCCGTTCTGCTCTCCATACGTGCTCCTTGCTTCTCTTTGTCAGTACAATGACCTGTCTCCCTCGTGTGCCAGGATGCTCGTGATAGCTGTAATAATAGCAATATAATTTGCTGGACTGATTTGAGATGTACCACAATTACTGCATGATTACAGTATTCTTACACAGCCTGTACCGGAATCACAGAAACCTGCCCTTTCTCTGCAGTCTTTTATACTTCCCTGCAAGGGCCCATCTTGCCAACATGGGCTTTGTATGCCTTGAAGGAATTCCTCTGCTCCAGCAAAATTCCTCTGCTCCAGCTACACTGCCAGATGGTCTCTAGGTATGACACATTCCGAATCCTTTCCTTGCATAGCTCAATGCACCTTAACCCTTGGGAACATGAAATCATCAGGATTTATTTACTGAATCAAATCCAAGGGCTGCCAAATTCAGTTCTTTGCCTCCATTTATCACAGCAAAAACTTGCCCACTTTCTTTGTTGGATAAACTTTCTGGTATACTAGTATTCTGTGTCTTGGATTCATAGCTGCAAAAGAGGATGTGCAATTTTGGCAGTGCCATTTGAGATTATTCCTCTGCATTGTGTATGAAGCATGATCCGAAATCAGTTTCATGGCACATCACATGCCCCATTCAAGAACAAAGATCTTTCTCTAATCGTTATAATGTATTTCTGAATCATTGGTGTGCTATATTCTTTAAGAGTATGGACGGAAGAGAAATGCATTCAGTTTGCATTTTTATGTAAATGCACCTCATTTCGTACTTTCCAACTACTATGTGAACCAAAATCCAATTATTCTTGAAAATACACTTCTCCAAATTTTGAAAGCAGGCTTTCCAAGGGGGAAAAATGTATATAAAGTTGTGTCTATTTGGGAAAATAATATTTAAATAATGCATTACATTAGAAAAATTGCTTGCAAAACTATTTGGACAGCTGCTTTGCAAAGGGTGGCTGGGGGAACACAGAGGCAACCTTCGGCTCCCCATTTCTCCTTCTCCACCAAACGTGCCCATAATCCTCCAAGTTCAGGGGACTTTGGGCATCCCCACTGGACTGAGCACTTACCTATGAACTGAATTGTGTGCATCGCATTTCAAAGATGCTTTTTAAAAATGCATGCATCTGGGTTGCCAAACACGGAGCATTTTCTCCTGTACCGTCTGGGGCACTGCAGGCTCTTCCAGCAAGAGAATTGGTTTCAGTAAAAGTCATCACCTTCCCCTCGCTTGTCACTTCAGCTTGGCAGGTGCAGCGCAGTGATAGCTGGCTGGAGCAAGCCTGTGGGAAAGAGCTCTGTGGTAATGGACTAGAAGATGCTTGCGCCGGGATTGATTGCAGTGAAAAACGATAAATTATTGTTGAGCCATTTCCTTCCTGCTGTGGCGTGAAAGAATCGATCGTCCTCCCACAGCCCCATTAGTGACTTTGAAAGAGGTCACGCACCCAGCACCCTCCGCCTCTCCCCCTGTAGTTAAGCAGGATGGACAAGCAGTCCGTGTGTTGCACAGCACAGGGTACAATCCAGCTCCCCGGTGGCTGTTGAACCAGCGTGTCCTTCCATGATGCAACAGGCCTCGTTGCTTTCTCCCACTTGGGTGCAACCTTTGTTTGAAGCAGGGGAAGGGAAGGGAAGGGAAGGGAAGGGAAGGGAAGGGAAGGGAAGGGAAGGGAAGGGAAGGGAAGGGAAGGGAAGGGAAGTTCTCATGAGCAAATGGATACAGCAGGACAGGGGGTTGGTCCTGAGAATTTTAGCTGAGCACTGGAGTTCACATTAGAGTACATCCTATATGCCAGTGTTTAGCAGCCATTCTCTCCTCTCGGAAAAGGGGGAACATGTAGAACTGAGATGGAGTAGGCAATTCTTAGCACCCCAAACTGGGCATTGTCCAGATGATGATGGTGAAGAAGACATTGACTTAAGTTTCTTCTTCTTTTCCACAAAAGGCTCCAGGGGTCTTAGGACAAGGGTTAATACACATTAAAAAGATTGAAACCATTTAAATCAGCTAAAAACAATAAAGGACCAAGGTTGTGTCTCTGCGACTGGTACAAACCTGGGTTAGGCTTGGTGTTTCTTTTCACAGTACACTGATGTGTGCTGGGTTTTTTGCTTTGGTTTCTGAATCTTTGCTATTTTTATTACGGCGTCATTTTTTCTTTATATGCATTTTATTATTGCAAGTCACCTGGAGAGGAATCCTGCCTACACCAGCCTGGAATATTCTAAATTAAAAAATAAAGGGAGAACAGTGATCCGTGTCTATCATCATCATCATCATCATCATCATCCTCATCATCATCCATGTTTCATCATCATCCATTTGGCTTCCTGGTTTGCATTTACAGCCAGCCAGGGCAGCAGGGCACACATGACCAACGACTTGATCCCCTGTGCGCTCACGCTTATGCCAGGTCTTCCATGTCCTCGAGACCTGGCCCCCGCATGTCCTGGGGCCTCTATGTTCAATCAGCAGCCCGTGCCCTCCTTCTTTCTAAGATCTGAATGTCCCTGGCTGTTGTGATGCTTCCTCCTCCCTTCATCCCTCCAGGTGCCACCCCTTCTTAGCTCTACATGCCCATGCATTGGAAATGTATTTGCATTTCCAATGCAAATTGGAGAGCCAGTGTGGAGTAGTGGTTAAGAGCATGGGACTGGGACTCAGAGGATCTGGGTTCTAGTCCCCGCTCGGCCATGGAGTCAACTGACTCTCAGCCCAACCTACCAGTCACAGACTTTCAGCCCAACCCACCTCACAGGGTTGTTGGGGTGAGGATAAGATGGAGGAGGAGAATGATGTAAGCTGCCTTGAGCCCTTTGTAGGAAAAAGGCAGGATATAAATCAGAAAATAAATACATAAATAAATAAATGTCAGCAGGAACTGTGGGACTTTGGGAATTGTAGTTAGTGAGACAGACACGTATCATTCTACTTCCCAAATTATAGTTCCTGGTCTCATGCACCAGCATCTTTTCCATGTTGCTCCACCACTTCCCTCCCTCTTCCAGAGCAGAGGGGGGCAGAGGTTCCGTCTCCAAATAATTTAGACTACAACTCCCAGTGTTCTGACCATTGGCCATGCTAGCATGGGAGCTGAAGTCCAAAACATCTAGAGAGCTACCTTCTTCCTGTCCCTGACTTAGCAATAGACTAAGTAGAATATTCCTTATTCAAATTCAACTTTTGATTGACTCCAGTAAACCTCATAATATTTTCAAGGTACAAAGTAGGGCTGAATGAAAAATGTATTGGGTTTGGGTTCACATTTCAGTGCAAACTTGGAATCATATTCACAGTTTCTTGAATTTGCAATGTGCTGTTTAAAAGCAATTGGCACAATTATGTCTATAAAAAGTGAAAAGAAAATGGTATATTCAATGAGAGAATGCATAAAAGGCATTATATTAGGTACATTCACTTATTTGGAAAAGCTTTTATAAAACGTATACATCAGAGGGAATATATATATAAATGCATACAAAATTTGATGTAGCATTAAAATAAAATTGTCAAACCGGTGTGGAAACAAGACAGAATAAACTTAATGTAGAAAAATGAGAAATCAAATTCAAAATATCTGCTCAGCCCTGGTCTATGCCTTTAGTAGAGATTGATACAGAGAAATAGAGTTTCAAAAGTAGCATCTAACATTTAGCTATGCTTCTTCCCCTTATCATAACAGGGCTACACTCTTCCTCCTAGTAGGGTGGCCATGTGTCTTATTTTATTTTAAAAAATGATCATTTTTGAAGGCTTGCCAGAGGACAGTCCTCTGCTGAAAGATGGAAAATTTGCCAGTTTAAGACCAGAGTGAAACTGATCACATGTTGGCTCAAGGTCCACAGAGCCAGAGAACTGGAAGCTTAAGGGGGCTGCCTCGGCCGGTGTGTTGCATGGTCAGTGATGATCTTGGCAACGTCACAAGCTGCACTTGCTCACACCTTGTCCTCCATGCCTAGCCATTTCTTCTTGCTCTGTCAGGCTCAAATTGGCTTGTTGGCGGGCTTGACTCCGCAAGTGCCCAGTTCACCCTTCTGCGAGTGGTGACGACCACTTGCTGAGCAGAATTGGTGGGGCTGGCTGCCAGCATTGGATTCTGCCAGGTACTCTCCAAGCAGCTATTCGGGAAAGGCTGGTTCAATACTGAGAGTAAAAGAAGTCGTTAAGGATACTCGGAGCAGTGGGTCTCATGCTCTAAGGATGCAGAACAGGTAAAAAGATGTGGGCACGTCAGGAGTGGGTCATTTAGCTTCCCGGGAGCTTTCCGGTGCTTGGTAGTCAACCAGGCAGGCATTTTCCTGCATTCCCAGGTTGCGGGGAAACACTTCCTTTAATTAAATCCTGGTGGAATCATGCATACTGCATGACGTCTCATTAAGAAACATTCCCGGCAAGGTCTCGTCAGAGTCCTTGCAATTATTCAAGCCATGCTTTCCCAAACAAGATGGATTCTGGGCCATGTTGTCAGGGCAGGCTTCCCCATGTTAGAGCCTCGTAGATCTTTTGGACTTCAACTCCCATCAGCCTCAGCCAGCATGGCCAATGGCAAGGGATACTGGGAGTAGACATCCAAAACAACTGGAGGGCACCAGCTAGGAAAAAGCTGTAGTAAGTATGTAAAATAAACAGTCCACCTTGATGTGAGCCATCCCGAGGCTATGTAGCAATGGGGATGGCATATAAAAACTTGAAATAAATAAATAGGTTCAGCACACCTGTAGCCCTTATCACCTGCCTGATAAGCTTGAAGGAGTGCTGGATTTTCCTGGTTGTTCCCTCCGCACTCAGGTTGTCCATATTCCTGGGTGTGCCCTGAGCTGGGTGTGCAGAGAAACAATCATATAACAGTTTCACGTAGTCTGTCGGATGCATCCTCGGCCCGATTCTCCACCAAGCCACATTTCCTCCTCCACAAAGGATCACATGAACTGGCTTTCTTCAGGTTGATACCAGTTGCCTTCTGTGTTCAGCAGGATGGGGCTTGGCTTCCCAGACCTGACACTTTTGTGAATATGGGAACAAGCCAGTGGAATCACTCATCACAAACGTATCATTTTGCACACCCCACCTACCACACAACTTTTTAAGACAGGTGAAACACTGACATAGGCCATGAACAAGTCCCATATAGATTTGCACAATCTGGGAGGAAGCAAAGGTATGCAGACCATGGAGAGGGTGGTTGATTACATGAGTCGACCGTAATATTGACTTGCCGCATGTTCCCCCCACGGGGCTCCTGTACCTTTAATGGCTGCATGACCAGATTCTAATCTAGTTCACGCAGCTTCTCCTTGCATGGAATTGGGAAGATGCTCCATTCCTGATTTCCTCTTGGAGGGGCAGTTTTGAAAAGCACAGGCGGGCACTCTTCCAGAAAGGAAAAATGGTACGTGTGCCCCACCCGCAAATCCTAACCCACTAATTGCATGGCCACAAAGAATCGAGTGCTCCTTCAATTTGTCAGTGTTTGTGAATTTAAAGGCATGAATTTTGCTGCCAGTATATTATCAAGACTTGCAAAGTTCCCAGTTGGAATGTGTTTGCTTTATGAATGGGCAATTTTCAGCTCCTCATTCATTATGCCCATGCACAATTAACTACTATAGCTCCTTTGTGCTACCAAATACCTGACTATTAATATTAAGATTCATGATTTCCAAAGTCATCCAGGGGAAACTGAATGGTGAATGAAGACTCAACGAATTCCCTCTATGAGCGAGTTCTTCGATTCTAGCATTTCAAAAGGTGGCAGGGGGCACTGATGTTGAAGGAATGATATCAAAACCTTAAATGTACAGGTGATTTGGGGAACACTCTTCACTCCAGCTGAGGAAATTAACCCAGTGGGTTGGATCTCCTCCAGTAGCAGTGATCATAATTATGTTTATTCAGAAGTAAGCCCCAGTGTATCAGGCCTAATCCTTAGGATTTAGATGGAGGATTACAATGTATGGGCACAATCTGATAGCCTCCCGGTATTGTTTGAGGGGAAGGGATAGAAGAAAGGTTGGAGACCCAGCTCTGATCGAAGGAAAGCACTCCAAGGGTGGAGCGGGGGTGCCAGCCTTGGAAAGGTCTACCTTGCAGGCAGCATGGTTCTTTTCACACTGACTGTGCTCTGAAGAAAGATAAATCTAGATTATGGAATGCCCCCACAGAGGAAAGGACTGAGGCATGAGGGGGAAATGTTTACACAGCCAGAATTAGCCATCTAAATGATTTGGAGGGTAAGGGGAGTGTGGAGGGAATGCCAGCCTACCTGTTCCACTGGATGCCTGTATCCCTCCACATTCTGAGGGTTTCAGACATACACATGGGATGGTGTCCTGCTTTAGTGTGCTTCTATTCTGATGGTTCCCAGAATTACCAATCCAAAGGCTGCTGTTAGCCCTTTCCTTCCTTAATGGACTATTTGTAGCATGGAGAAGTGATAGTAAATATCCCATGGAAAAGATGGGAGAAGGGATGAGACTCACAGGGAGGGATAGATAATTTCCCATTATTTTAATGTTTAGTTTGTTTTACCTGGGGCTTTTATCTTGATTGCTGGGTGCTGTGTTGTTTTGCTATTTCATTGCTGTTTATTGCAAGCTGTCCTGAGAGATCAAAGTGGTGAACGGGGTACAAAAGTTCTTAGATAGATAGATAGATAGATAGATAGATAGATAGAAATGGAATTCCCATTCCAACAAACTATGCACTGTGTAAACTGCCCAGAGAGCTTTGATTGAGGGGCAATAGAGAAATGCTGATGCTGATAATGGTAATGACTTCAGTGGACGAGGTACAGGGATCAGTTGCAAAACAAGAATCACATCTGGAAGGACCCTTAGTTGCATTTATTATGATTCTCACTGTAATCAACAGGATTTCTGTCACAACTACTCTATACCTATATACTCTATACATTGGAACTAAATGAAATTAATGTGCAGTCCAGGCTAATGCATGTCTACTCAGAAGTACCCTTATCTAGCGTTCCCAAAAGAATTCATAACTCTATTAGTATAATTCTTTTTTAAAAATTGTGCATTGATCCAATACTTCTTGCTATAGAGCATTTTCAATTTTAACAACAAGGCATGTTGGCTGTTCCAGAATGAAAACCTACAAGCTCCTCTCTTTCCCCCTGCTTTCTGGGTCCTGGCAATAAAAATGCAACAATGAAAAATTAAATGGCTAAGCATCTTACCTGCCTCCCTTTGGAAAGCCACGGGCTGCTAAAAGTGCGAACCAAACATAGTAGGTGCAGGTGAGTGCAGGTTGTTGTTGAGCCGTAAGGCGTGGGCTGTTCCTGAATCACAGACTGTCATGTTGTCTGACCCCAGCCAAAACCACAGCCAGTGGTGAACAACCCACAGTTTGCCACCCAACAGCACACTAGGGGTTTCTTCATAGGTTGTCCATGGCTGACAAGCCATGGCTTGTTGGAGCAGCTGGGTCTCGACGACAGAATCGCCCGCTTATCATCAACACATGCCTCACTGACAGCCCACACATGGTCCTTGGGTGGGGTGGCTCCCCCGTGGTCGGTGAGGGAGGGCCTCCAACACCTGGAGCTGCCGCTGAGCAAATGAAGAGTGAGAGGCTAATCTGGGATTACAGACATATACTGCATCTTTTCATGCTAACATGCCTTACATTTTTTATTAGGCTGAGTTCTTAATAAATATTTAAAATGAACCAAGAGCAGGCTCACTGTGCTCCTCCTCCCCCACTGCTGTCATGCTTTTCAGGCTCCACGATGAAAAATGAATGATGACAGCTGGTAATAGCAGCCTTCCATGAAAAAGGGTTTGAGGGAAGCTTTGCGGGGAGCGGGGGTCTACCGCACATCCTGGGGATTGGGATCGCTGTGCCCTAAGCCCTTTCAAGAATGCTGGGGCACCTCAGGGAGCAAACGAAGCCTGGGAGGCAAAGGGCAAGGTGGAGTGGGAGTGGGGGAGAGGGGCAGCATTGCAGACGGGCAGAGACACCTGGGGGTACAATGAGGGGAACCCAACCTGGAGGAGGAAAGCGAGATGGTCCTTCTCTCGATCTGCTTGAAGATCCTCTTGTAGAAGGTGGCCAGATCCATCTCTGGGGTATCTCCACATCCCTATCCTGGGGTACCAGGCTGCAGTCCAAAAACTGCCTGCTTGCCATTTCTATCCACTGCTAAAGCAGGAGTTGCACTTCTCCTCGCAACAGGCTACTGGCTTCTACGCCATTGGTGCTCCTCACCCATGGAAGCTTTTCTTTTGAGCTTTATCAGAGCTATTCATGGTGCGCCTATCTTGAGGATGGGTTCAGAGGTCCACTAAGTGATGAGAGAACTGGCAACCTTCAAGCTCACCCAGAAGTTCCCCCAATCACTTTCGAACCATGTTCCAGCTTGTTTTCAACCTGTTTGGGGCTTGTTAGACAAAGAGTGAGCATTTCAAACAGGAAAAGTACCCATTTTTAAAGTGTGCACTTTCTCTGATTGACTGAAGAGTGAAAATGCAAGCATTTCCATTTGTTTGTTTTTAAAATGCACATTCCAAAGTGTGCAAGTTTCAAAACTACGCATTTTACACTGTGATCGCAAATTCGGGGATTTGCAAACATTTCTCGAAAAGCTTCTCTGCTCGTATTTACTTTCAGGATTATGAACAGGCCAGTTCAAATGATTTGCAAACAGAAACAAAATTGCTCGAGACTATCCAGTGGCCACTTCGTTGTTTGTTATTCTTTGTCTTTCAGTCTGCCTTGCTAACTGAGCTTTGATTTAGCAATTGTTTTACATCATCCCATGCCCAGTAAAGAGGCTGATTGATCCTAAAATTCATCCCTGGCCCACAACATCCCTGCAAGATAGGAGAGGCCAGGAGGGAGACTGAGCCAGGGACATCTGGTGAATTGGTGGAGAATTTTTCCAAGATAGCTTTGCAGTGAAGGGAGTCATCCCAGTGACTTCAGGGAGACAATCCTCAAGTGAGTGTCTGTAGGATTTCATCTGAAAGGCCTGGCGCAAAAACACCTGTCCAATGACAAGATAACCTCCAAGGGTGTGCTGCCAGCTAGTGCTTAGATTTGCATATACTTTATACGGATTAAGCCAATGAATTGATTGCTGGTGCGTGTGATCTTGCTTTCCAGAAAAGGGCTTGCAATGGCAGGCTCCGCTCAAATCTTTCCCTTTTGCTGCTCTGCTGTGGCACAGTCATCTCCCCCTGCATAAGAATCTCTCTCCATGGTGAAAAGGGCAGAGGGGATATTTTAAACAGCTCAGCCCAGTTTTTCACAATGAAAAACCCCAGCAAAGTTGTTCTGGTTATATCTGGAGAGGATGAAGTAGCTGTCACCCATGTTCACTGCTGGATTGAGCAGAGCAACATGTGCAGGCATTTTGCAGCTTTCGGTGGAATCCTGGTCAGACGAATCTATCCCAAGCAGAGGACTATACCACTTTGGGTTTCAGGAAGGACATAGCAGTTTTGAATTGTGCCTCACCTAGCAAACACCCTGGAGGAAGAAAACCAGCACCTCAGGGACTAAGATTCTAATCTAGCCCTTAGCTTGCTGTGCTGAGTTTCTATTTGCAGGGTGTTTTTGTTTTGGATTGGGGGGGGGGTTCTTTAATCAAGAAAAGCATTTAAACCAATACCCTTCCCACTGCAATCATGTCTCTATAAAGTCCTTTTGAGCTCCTCAGTGGGCTGCCACTCATTTTGCAGGTGCAGCAACCCTCTGTAAAGAGAGAGGGGGTTTGTTCGCCCGCCGCAATGGTGTTTTCAAAGTCAAGAGCTCGATTCTTCCCAACAGGAGTGAATGGCAGCCACATACGTACATATCAGAAAAGGGCAGTGCTCCATAGCTATCTTCCCCAGCTGTTGGGAGGTAAGCCAGGCAGAAAAGTTATTACTGTGTACTTTGGTTCAGTTCCTCTTTCAAGGCAAGTATGCCCGTTCCGTTGCCTGTAATAACTGCACAGTAATTAGTTTCACAATTTTGCTGCTATAGTTTATAATAGCCTCCATTAAAGTTATGGGTTTTTTAGGCAGTAATGGCTTACAGAGTAATTAATGAGCATGAGGCTTTATTGCTACCTTTATTTTTGGCGGTTTCTCCAATTCTTCCCTCTCCCTGGGTTGCCGCCTCTGCCAAACTGTGAAAAAGGCAGGAGCATCCCTCCAGGAGGCAGAAAAACCACTGGGACCTGTGCCTTCCTATGAGCACACCTGCCCCTTTGATGGACCATCTGCCTGGCGTGGACTCCAGCACGCCTCGAAGCCGTCGTACCAGCAATATTTGGTGCTCTTCCTGTCTATAAGGTTCCCCTGGGAGGGCGCTCTTTGGGAAATGCAAGGCAGGGGTGGAGAAGCACTTCCAGCCTGAGGACCAAACAACTCTGGGGAAGTGTTTCCCCATTCACACACAAATGCACCTTTCACTCGCATAGTGCATGCCCTCACATCCCATTCACAGGTGCAGAGTGAGCCATGGCTTTGAGATCACTAGGCTGCAGCCCAACTCGTAGCTCTTCTCCCTCTCTCTCTACTTTCTTTGAAATGGTGGAGACTTTAGAGAGCTGGATGAGGATACCTAGCAGGCCCAGTTCAGTGGCAGGCTGGAAGTTCCCCGTCCCTCGCTTATGGGGAGCTTTCATGTCCCCCCTGTGAACTTCCCAGAGACATCAGATTGTCCCCAGTTAGATGCCCACTGCTGTCTCCTTTGGCCTGATGCACCAGAGCCATTCTTAGGATCCCTGTATGATCCAGTGCCCAGGTCTGGATCCTTTTCTTTGGATCTGCTCTGCACAGCCATGGAACATCCAGAGCAGCGGTTGCTCATTATTAGTTTGCTTGCTTGTCTGTTTATCTGGCAAATTTCTATGCTGCCCTTCAACATAAATACTTCCAGGATGGCTTAGCAATAAGATGACAAAATGCAAAGTCAAATCAATAAAACAAAAGCAGCGTCTGGGTGCAAAAACGATACAATAAACCTGAGCATTTAAAAGCTGGGAGAAATGACAAGCTCACCCTGAAGGATGTAAGAATTGGAGCTAGACAAGTGTCACCGGGGACAGCTTTCTGGCACCACCGAGAAGACATCACCCACCCACTATCTGCCTGACCTTAGGTGGTGACGGCAGCCAGATAAGAGTCTTCAAAGACATGCCGGGTGCATAGGGAGGTCCATCCAAGGGAAGGCGATCCTTTATCTTCCCCAGGCCCCAAGCTATTTAGGGCTTGAAAGACAGGCACTAGCACTGCTTGAATCCTGCCTGGAGGAAAATCGAGGAGCAGGTGCTGTTCTTTAAGCTTCGCGTGGTCCTGCCAACAGCCTAACTGCAGCATTTTGAGCTAACAGCTGTTCCCATGCAGTCTTCAAGGGCAGCCCTATGTTCAACTTATGGCAGAGCTCTAGTTCTGAACTTACCAAAGCATGGATGAGTGAAGCCGTTGGGTTATTTCTCTCTGCACAGGGCCTGCTAAGCTGTGCACCACAGACTACAGAAGCTGTGGCAAGGAGGGATCTGAGCCCAGGCTTCACATCAGTGCACGTCTTTCTGCCCATCCTGCCTTTTAATTCCTTTCCCTCCCTAAATGAACATCTCCAAGTTCAGGTTGTAGTGTTACCCTGTGGCACTGCAGCCAGTCCTGCGCATTTCTGCTTCTGTCCCGGAGGCTCTTAACCACCTCCATGCCAACACAGCATGTGCAGCCTCCACCTGCCAGAAAACCCCGGCCATGTAAAATAACCCCCACCTGCAATTTCGGCAAGGCTTTGAATCAAGTAGACAAGGACATCACCCTTTCCTGCCAAAGCATTTAAATTTAAGATGCCAAGCGACAGGGCCCATTGCTCCTCATTCCACCCCACCAACTCCCTGGGTCTGTCATTTTGCTGCTAAGGAGGCACAATAACAAATGAGACACCCACAGTGAAACAGACTGCATTGAACCTTCCCCCCGCTCCAGAAAATTAAAAAAAGTTGGAGTGGCAGACCATTGACTGGGGAGCAGTTAAACATTCTGGACCCAATTAAAGGAAATCAATACTGTATGAGGCCAGGCAGAAACGGCAAGGCCTTCCTCCCTGCTTCCCTTCTGCACAGAATGGGAAGGGAAATCTCTCTTCCCTTGCCTACATATTCCCTTCCCTTCCCTTGCCTTCCCTTGTCATATAGATTCTAGTGGCAGCCTACTCTAGAAGGGTAGGATGCAGGGAAACAAACTCTAAAATAGGAACGGGGACCCTCCAGGAATCACAATTCCATTTACCCCTTACCTTTGGCCAGACTTCCTTCATCTTGAGATTTGGAATTACTATGCAAACCCAAACTCCATTATCCTCCGAAATCCATACTTCTCTGAATTCGGCAATGGAGTTTTCCATTAAATAATAAGTGCATTAAACAATGAGTATCTTGGGAAATGTGCACACACAAAAGCACACATATCTGTGAAAACTGTGCTCAGAAATTAGGCATTTTAGGAACTTCACTTGCAATGTATATACCAGGCAAACTTACACATCAAATGCACCCATTTTTAATGCAAAGTTTAAAAAATAATGGATCACAGAGTTTGGGGTGAACCCAGCTTGAGGTTGGGAAAATGAGAAATGGAACAAAATCAAAGCACATCAATTTGTTCATCCCCACCATGGTGAATGAGGCCAGTCACTGAAGGCTGCAGCTTCCCTAGCCTTAGCATGAGCATATCTCTTGAGCGTGGCTCACAGCTTCCAAGCCATCTCCCACGTGTGGATGGTCAGTGCTCATCTCCATCTTCCAGCGTCTGGGTGACGATGGGATTGATCCATTGGTCCATGAGTGAACCAAGTCATGGGCTGACTGTACTGGCAACACACATAATTTAGCCAGCCTTTTCTGAGCGATCAGACACTTCTCTTCTTTGCCTTGAAAATCCATCTTGTGCCCGTCTAAAGTGGGCCAGTCTGTATTGCAAATAGAGGGCTGAAGCAGCAATGCGGTTGTGCGACTTGAGGCAATTCGGAGAACACGGGTGAGCTTTAAATGCTCCACCTTCAAATGGAAGTTCCATGGAGTGGGATGGTCCAAGGGTCCCGTGCTGAATAGTGCCGGAGATGTGATGCACATGGAAGGTCCCATGTTCAATCTTGGCATCATCAGGCTGGGCGGGAGAAGAAACACACCCTGAGTCTGGCACTAGCAATGGCACCAGCCTAAGCACCAGCAGCCATCTGAAATCCTGGAGAGTGGCTGCCAGGCAATGCTGACCAGCGGAGGCTGCTGGCTCCAAAGCCAGTGGCACACTATAGGTTTTCCTCTGAACTTTGGCAGTTCGGGACCACGGACAGCTCCATGGACCAACAAGCTGGACTCCAGAATGAAGCAACTGACCAGGGGAATACCTGCTTCCACTGGGGTGGGCAGTACTGAACAAGCTGGCTTGGGACCAGATTATATGGCAATGCTCTGTGTTTCTTAGAACTCAGTCCTAACAGCCCAACAGCAGATGCTCGTCAGTGCCCAAACGTGGAGGCTTATGAGCCTCTAAGAGCAGAATGAGGGGTTCAGCCCCAGCAATCTGTCACTGCTGCAGCTTATGCCCTGCGTTTTTTCTAGGCCTCTGTTTTCGGTGCTCTTGATTTGGCACAGGGGAGTAAGAGGGAAGGAGATTGGGTGGGCAGTTGGAATTGGCATGGCTCTGCTGCCCCAGAGACAGCATAGTTACTGCTGTGGGGGCTGATCCTAGGTTCTCGGACCTGGAATTCCAAAGGGGCCAATGGCCTTCTGGGAACTGTTGGAAGGCCACAGGATCATGCCCTTATGCTCTGCAGCATCACAAAAACCTTGTCCCAGGTAAACAGGGATTGTCACTAGAGGATTGTGCTGAAATGGCTGGTGAATCGCGGATCTGCAGTGGAGTGCCCTTGTGCTCTGCCGTTGGTCCCCAGAAATCAAAGCAAAGTGTCCCCCAACCGCTGGATGATGTGGCCCCCACCTCTTGCCTGCCTGCAATGCACCAATGCCATGCTTTGAGCAGTCCGTGAGCATCTCCTGCGTTCCCCATTCCCAGGTGAGGGAGCTTAACGGCTTTTCCATGTTTGCAAACTGTCCGCCCTGCGCGTTGCCATCTAAGTGATGTACGCCGTGTGCCAAGATAACTCCCCAATAAAATATGGCCTGTTTAAATCTTGTGCGTGTTCCTGTTAGAATCAGGAGTTAAGCCTGTATGGCAGCTTAATATACTTCAGCCCTGGCTACTTCAGGGAGAAGAAATGGAAGGAGGTGGAGGAGATTGCGTGAGAACAGGAACCAGCAAACAATCTTGCAGTTGTACCTGCAAAGCAGAGGTCAGAAAGGCTGTCTAATTTAAAGAGTGTTCCCAGAATCCTTGAGGAATAAGAGAAACCTACCAAGAGGCAGTGTTATATAGTGGTTAGAGCGTTGATCTTGGGCCTGGGAGATGTGGGTTCTAGTCTGCACTTAGTTGTGAAGCTCACCAATCACTGATGCTCAGCCTATGCTACCTTACAGAGTTGTTGTGGGATAAAATGGAGAGGAGGAGGAAAGTGTGGGCATAAATGGAATGCATAAAGAGCACAGAAACAGAATCCATTGCAATGTCTTCCCTGTAATGGCACAGTCAGCCCTTGTCAAGGACGAGCTCCTGGATGAGGTTGGACTAAACCTCCAGGGGTCAACCAGCCAGAATTTCATTTCCCTGGCTGCCATCTCTTTTGGTGGCCACAACAGTGGATCTCAAAACCCAATTTGTGTGGGTGCACAGGAGATCTCTGAGCCATGGTGCACTTGGGGTTCACTCTGGGGCCCAAGTTCAGGGCCCCACAGCCCAGGAAGCCCTGAGGGAACACCCCGGGAGCAGCTGGTGCTGCTCCACATGAAGCCACATTCAGAAAGCAGGATGGGCAAAGCGCTTGGTGACTGGAGTCCTAAGATGGCGGGCATGGAGACGAGCTTGCACAGCACAGGAAGGCTGCTGCAGTCGGAAGAGGAATGTGAGCAGCGTGCTTCTCAGCTGAAGCAACATGGTGTCTATCTACAGTGCCCCCACCCTGGCCAGAGGACTGTGAAGTCCAGGGTCTGCAGTTATCCAGGCACACCCCTCTCTGTTCGTAGCAACTGCGCCTCTTATTTCTCTACTCTAGGAAATATGTTTTATACAAAACTTGGGACAGAGAAAAGAAAGAAGGGCTTCCACCCATGGGCAAGAACACTGTTCTTTCCCACAGCTGCATCCCCATCCCATGGGAAGTGCACCCCACAAGTACCCTTTGTTCATACTTAAAGGGCACATGGCCTAACATACCTTTTCTATTGTTTTAATGGTGCGACCCTTGTTCATGCCCATCCTTTGACCATATGGCCCAAGCAGCCAACAGCAAGCCCACTGGCCGTTTTGGCTACTGCACTTGCCAAGCTGCCATCACCACCCTGCAGTACTTCCACTTCTTCTATCCACCAGTTTCCAAATTCCCTTCTCCGCTACCGAATGCAGAATCTCCAACATGATTATTCTCAGGTGTACAATTATTCCCAGGTAGCTAACGGAGGCAGACACTGAGCCTGCCAGGCAGTGTAGGTGCGACTCTGAACCTGACGCTCTCTCCGTGCTTCTTTCTGCCTATTCATTTCCGCTTTGCATTGCAGGCTTCCTTCCTAAAGGGACCCTGACAGCCTCGCTGGCACCTCCTGCGACACACCCGGAGAAGCCTCTCCCCTCCCCGGCGGCAGCCTGGCCCCTCCCCGGCAGCAGCTGCCCCCGCAAACCTGCTTGTGCAATGGGTGGGTTCTGAGCGCTGGTAAGACTTGGGGACGCGTTGCCTTTGCCGCTGTCTTTCTTCTCGCGCACTCGTCCCTTCTTGCCCATTTATTTCTGTTTCTCCTTGTGCTCTGCTGTTCTGTCTCTGCGGTTTTCGCTGTCAGGTAATGAGGAGCTGTGGGCCCCGTCAGTCCTGGAGATGCCGAAGCGACGAGACATCCTGGCTATCGTGCTGATAGTTCTTCCCTGGACGCTGCTCATCACCGTGTGGCACCAAAGCACCATTGCGCCAGTGCTTGCAGTGCACAAGGGTGAGGAGAACCCACCGGCCACGCCAGCTGTGCCGCCTCGTTCACCGCCATCCTCACCTCCCACGGTCACCCTGCTCATTCCATCACCGGGCAGCCCCTGCTCACACCGCGCCCGTCCAGGGTGGCGGGGCAGGGAAAGTCCTTTGCTTGGACTTGGGAGCTTCTTTTCGATCCTGCAATGGCCCAGCCACAAACACAGAATTTGACAGGGATCCTCCGCTTCTGCCATTAGCTTCATCTGCTCCCCTTACTGGAAAAAAAAAAAAAACATTTTATGGAGGATCAATGCCTCTTGGTTAGTAGCACTGGAAGCCTTCCCCAAATTGATGGTTCTGAACTCACACAGCATGAGAATTTACACTCCCTTCACTGGCCAGTACAGTATCCTGCAAGCTCAGATGTCAAAGCCATCTTGGGATGTTTGACAGTTTTCTATTTAAGGGCACGGGTTGGGTGAGAATGTGACTCTTTTTGATTTGGACCCAAAGGGGACAGAAATTATTTGAGATTTTTAAAAAATGAACTAATGGATGCAGGGAAAGCAAAACTGACCGATTTGTCTATCTCTGTTCAGAGTTATCCTGTCCTGGTACATTAAGTCTCTTATTATCGAACTTAGCTAGTATTATGGAAATCTCCCATGCATTTGTAAAATCTATCTGGACATCAATGTTGGCTTGCTGGTTGAGATCCAGGTCCCATTCGGCTCTTACCCAAAAGTCTGCTTAAACACTGGCCATCCAGATACACTTGCAAGCTGTACAAGCTGAACCTTCTCGTGTTTCCTGTTATTCAGCAATATCCTGCCTTTGTATGTGTGGGTTCCATGTTCATGATGCGTAATCTCTCTGAACTGGATCTCTAGTGGAGGTCAAAATCCCATCTGATCCAGAACCCTCTTTGCATCAACAACCAACTTGTTGAGTGCAGTCAAAGTGCAGCTGTGCTGCCCCTCAGCTTGGGTCTTGCCCCAAAGATCTGACACTCGGAGGCTCACTGCCTCTCAACATAGACTGCAGTTAATGCAAGTTAACATCAGAAGCAACCTTACCATATTCCAGATCTGATTATTTGTCCATTCAGTCATTTTTTCTACTTCAGGATGTCAAACCTTTCTCAGTCCAAGGGCCAAATCCAGTTTTAGAGAAGCTCTCAGTGATTGCTAGGCAGGAACAAAAAACCACACACACACACACACACACAGAGAGAGAGAGAGAGGCTTGTTTTAGCTTCAAGCAATTCCTGCTAGCATTTTGAGAAGTGGCGGGGGGGGGGGGCGCTATGCAGAAGCCAGGAAACCATCCTGCTGGATCAGACCTGTGCTCTTCCAGCCCAGTATTCTGTTCACACAGTGGCCAACCAGCTGCTCATGGGAAACCCATGGGTAGTACATGAGTGCAAAGCCACCCTCCTTCCCAACTAGTGCACAGGTTTATGCTGCCTCTGATGCGGGGGGATTAGTCGCCATTGATAGTCTTCTCTTCCTCAAGGAATTTCCCCAGTCCTCTTTTAAAGCCATCCAAGCTGGTGGTTTTGAGATGACCAACTGATCAGCTGTGGAGGAAGCACTCCAGTGCCAGCAGAAAAGGTATGGCCACCTGGGATCCCCAGGTGGGCTGCATTTGGTCCATGGATCTGCACATGGTGGGAGCAGGAAGCTTCTCTCTGCTTAAACATGTGTAGGATCGCAACATAGTCCTCCTATGTGCAGAAGGCAGGGTTCAAAGCTGATCCCTGCTTCCTGCAAAGTACTTCGCCTCCCTCTGAGCAAAGGTTCCTCTCCTCTTTTCCTTGCGGGGCCACGAGCTTTGATCGTTCTACCCACCACGACTCTTTTGCATATGTACTCCCGAGTATAGCAAATTCCGTGAGTTCCTTGGTTCTGGCTTTGGGGAAAGTCGGAGCTCCAGCAGCCATGATGGAGGTGAATGAAGAGCTAACGGTGATTTCTCTGCGGTGCTTTGGCCTTTCTCGGTGGCTCTGGTTGGCCGTGGATTGTACTCACAGGCAACATGGGATGGCGGGTGACTAGCGAGCCAGGCCAGGCTCTGCAACGGTGGCATGGTCACAGTTCTAGCTTCAGCCAAATGCCACTCACTCCTTATTGATTAAATAAGGCGTTTCACCAACTTCACTAGTTCATGGATGATGTAGTTGAGCCCAAGGAACTTAGAATGTTAAATAGACAATGTCGTCCTTCTTGCTAGAATGCGTGATGGGCTGCAACAATGCTGGCTTCTTTGGGAGCATGGTCCCATGCTTCCAAACCCTGTTTTTTCACATCTCGCTCTCACATGTCCTACACGCAGGGAACCCCCTTCCCATTTTCCTGACCAGCATTTTTCAGTCAATAAGCAAGACTGAGCCATGCCTCTTAAGCCTGCTTCGTGGGTAGATCTGATCTATAAATTCTAGATTAAATGTTGCAAGGCAGATCGCAGAAGAGCAGTTCCTGCTGCCCTCTTCCAGATCCAGCTAACTCCATTTGGAAACTCTTGGCTATGCCATTGTCCAAACACCCAGCTCTTGTTTCTCTCCTTCCTCTCTCTCAAACCTGCCTCTTCTTCTGCATGGAGGAGCATCACCTCCTCCGAGCTCCAATGGTTATCACCTTCAAAACACTCAAGAGAGATCTTTAAGGCAGGAGTGAACAGAAGATCTCCAGATGTTTTGGACTTTCACTCCAAGACACCCTCACCAGTATTGCCACTGGGTTGGAAAGCTGGACTTAATGGCCAAACCTTCTGGAGATCTACCTTCTGTCTACCCCAGTTCTAGGAGCTGGGACCAATTCATGCCATTAACTTCCTTTTCAATAGCCCTTCTCGATGAAACAGCAGCTGAGCATTGTGTTCTGCTAGCTTAACAGAAATAATCCAGCGGCAGTCCTGAGAATCTCGCACCTGTTTTGCCCAGCTTGGGCCGATTCCATTTGGCCTGCCCACTGTTCTTTCAGCTCTGATATTTCCCAACTGCCGCACTCTCCCATAACACACGGATTACTGCTACAAAAACAAATCCCTGTGTCCGAAATAACTTTCATGTTGCCGAAATGGGTAATGGGCCATTGCAATGACTGTGATGGTTTGTACAGCACCATCAAGGAAGTTGGCCTTTTCCCGAGCACAGGAGGATAGTTCCCTGCGCCATATGGTCTACAGTCTTGACACAGGGAAAACAAAAGGTGGGGAGGGGGTTGGGGAAGGGATCAGCAGGAAGCAGGAATAGGCAAGTATTTCAGTTCCGAATTGCAGCATTCAGACTGTGTCTGTCCAGATAGCAAAATACGCAGGCCAGGATCAATGCCCATGCTTCCTGCCATCTCCTGCTAACAGTTCCTGCTCCCTGGCTTGCTTTAACGACTCCCTGCGCCATCGCTCCCTTTCCAGACACAGGAAAGCATTGCTGCTGTTGAGCTCGGTTGCTTTCGAGGAGCGTGGCCAGTCACGGCGTCTCTGTCCTTGTCTTTCCCATGTGCTCTGCAGAGGATGGTGGAGATGCCCGGCGTGACTTCTCCCAAAGCTCAGACTCCAAGGAGTACTGCCTCTCTGACCGAGACATCGTGGAGGTGGTTAGGACAGAGTATGTCTACACCCGCCCGCCTCCATGGTCAGACGCCTTGCCCACCATCCATGTCATCACGCCCACCTACAGCCGGCCGGTCCAGAAGGCGGAGCTGACCCGTCTGGCCAACACTTTTTTACATGTTCCAAACTTGCACTGGATCTTGGTGGAGGATTCCCAGAGGAGGACCCCTTTGGTCACCAGGCTCTTGCGGGACACGGGACTGAACTACACCCACCTCAACGTGGAGACCCCGCGCAACTACAAGCTGAGGGGGGACATGAGGGACCCAAGGATTCCCCGGGGAACCATGCAACGGAACCTGGCCCTGCGGTGGCTGAGGGAAACCTTTAATAAAAACAACAGCCAGCCAGGGATTGTATACTTTGCAGATGACGATAACACGTACAGCCTGGAACTCTTTGAGGAGGTAAGTGGCCACAGGGTGGCCCGCTCTTGGCGGTCCCGAGAGCCAGTTCCTTTGTTGCAAAGATTTGGTGGCCACTCCACCAACACAGCTGGCACTGCAGAATGGAGGAAAAGTGAGGGAATATTCGGGCAAGCTCAGAGGCTTCCGCTAATGGCGCTCTGTCTTCTGTGCCAGCCAAAAGTGCATCACTTACACCAACGTGCTGGTCCTGGTTTCTGCTGTCTTTTTGGCACACTTGCAGGTTTTGGGTGTAGCTTCTAGAAGCTGCCATGTCATGACCTAAAATTGTGCAGAAGATGCCAAAATGTGTGTTGTAGGAACTGGTTGCTACCAGTTGGGCACCAGTGGTGGTACAGGGCACGGAGTTGCTTCGTTGTTGTTGTGTTGAACTGGCAACGAAACATGGTGGTGTCTTCAGCTGCTCCCAGGAGCGTTCCTCTTTGTGTACCCAGAAAGCCGCTCACGCCTTCCTCCAGGATGTTGGGAAGAACAGATCTTGTGCTGGCTTTCCACTTCCCCACATTTGCATTTCCCAGCTGGAATTCAACGGACCGCAGCTTCTGAACATACCGAGTTCTTGGTGGACTGGATTGGGGCCTTGCCCACTGGGGAGATGTGCTGGGCCTGTATCCAGGGTAGGCATGGTGGAAGCCCTGCCAAGGGCCCACATGGCAGCAGGGGGGCCACTGGCAAGGCCCCCACCCCTGCAGTTGCTTTGCCTCTTCGCCACTGCAACCTGTTATTCAATCTGTGACTCCGTGGTGGCGGTGGGAGGGACAGCAATGGGCGCCTCTGCCTTCTTGCCCACGGGGGCTTTCTGCCTCCCAGGAGCACTTGGTGCCCATGCTGAAAAAGAGGGGCAAGAACAACGCAGCAGTAGGCTTTGGGGGTGAGAAGGAGGCTCTGAGAACGCCTTTCCCAAGGGCACTCCAAGACCCCGGGCAGGTATTTGCAAGGCCAGACTGGGGCTCTCAGCCCAACCTACCTCACAGGGTTGTTGTTGTGGGGATAAGATGGAGGAGGAGAATGAGGTAAGCTGCCTTGAGCCCTTTGTAGGAAAAAGGCAGGATATAAATCGAAATAAATAAGGCAGGGAGGTGATGTGGCTGAGGGTCTCTGTGATGGAGTTCCAGGCATGATAGGGCAAGAGAGAATGGCCTTGTTATGAGGGCAGCCCTGGGTGGTGGACGTGGACGTGTTTGTTCCGTATGCCCTTTCCCTTGAGGCAGGAGTGTGCCACTTGGGGCCCTCCAGATGCTTTGGCCTAGGACACCCACCAACTCTCCGTATTGCCTGCGTTGGCAAGGATGATGGGAGTGGTAGGCTAATATCTAGAAGGCCACAGATTGCCTGCATGGGACTACAGTCAAGATTCTTAACCCTGTCTTTTAAGGGTGTTGTAATGTGTTTCTTCACATGTTTGTATATAGGATGTTTTAAGGATGTTTTTAACATTTTGCTGTTTTTATTTGATTATCATTTTTCCGATTTTCCGGGCTTTTCATAAACTGCTTGATTGGCTTCAGAACTGCCGTGTAGCAATGCAACGAACAAGAATGACAGGCCGTGATGAGGCTGGCCTTGCCCTTAGTCCATGAGAGACTGCTTCAGGCAGCAAATTTGGAAGGACAGCTAATAGCTGTGTAAATGGCTGTTCTCGTTTTGTTGTTGTTTTACTGCCAGGGATCTTTCCCTGACTGTGGTCCCATCCACTCTGACTTGAGGTGCAAGTGCAGCAAAATGTCTCAGGCTAGCTCTGGGTCGGGGTGTAACTTGGACATGCCGCTAGTTCTCTGTAAGGAAGTGTGGGTATTCCTTGCAGTTGGAGCCATTACCCCCAGAGCTGATAGGAAAAGCCCGGCGGATGGATGCATGTGAGGAGATCATGGTGGGGGCAGGGGTCACATGTTGCTTGGTATTCTGTAGTTAAAAGAAATACCGTGGGAGACGAACGTGCCCATCCCTGAAAGCCTTGCTCATTTGTATACTACAGCAGTTAAAGGGCATTAACTCTGATTCATAGCTGGCAGGGTGCAGGAGATTTTACAGAACAGAGGAATGTCACCCGCCTTTCCCAGAGGATTTACAAATGAAGTCATTTTCCACGACGACTTGGTGTTAATTAATTTAAACGCAGGGAAATTAAACACTGCCCGTTGCCCAAGTGCAGAGTCCAGGCTAAATAACATTTGCAAAGACCAATAGGCAGAGCGAAAATTGAAAGAGGAGATGGAGAAAGAAACTGACAGATAGCTTTGTAACTGGCAAGGAACCAACTCTGGATTTAGAGGCAGGAAACAGGAATCAGGTCTAATATATATGATGAGAATGACAATAATGACCGCATCCAAAAAATAAGAATTTTCAGGTTAAGTCAAGCCGTCTTTAAGATGCCCTTGCCAAGCTGATGTCCTTGCACAGTGTTACACTTAAGATCTGTGGCTCCCACAAGTACACAGGAGTGCCAAAACACCACCCAAAGAGTGCCTTCTCAGGAAGGCTACCAAATGCAGCCTTCCCGAGAACTTTCGATGAGAGCTGGAGCTCCCTGCTCCCACTACATCTGTGCAAGCTTTGTCGCATGTGTCCTCATAAAGGAGATAAGCAGTGATGGACAAACTCCTAGAAGATCAGCCTCCCAGTGGCTGGGGGTCGAGACCTCCCGTATCAGAGGCCATCCATCTCCAGAGACAAACTGCTTGTGGGCTTCCTGTTGAGGCATCTGCTTGGACTTTGCAAGAACAAAATGGCGGACTAAGTTGGCCTTGGGTCTGATCCAGCAGGGTTCTTCTTATGTGCTATGTAATTTCTCAGCAGATTGTGCCTGATTAGCCACATACGTGATGGGCTGGCAGCTCTCTTCAAGTTTTCAGGCAGGGGTCTTGGACCTCTCTGGAGATGCCAGCAGCTGAACCTGGGACCGTCCTGACAGAGTCCCCGGATTTCAGTTGGTAGAAAGAACACATGGAGTCTCAGGGAAGACCTAAATCGTCTTGAACTTCAGCAGTTTTATTGGTGAGACTCACACAGTTCCCACAGTCACTAACAACAGTGCACCCCCTGGTTAAGGTACAAAGCCTCTACAATCTTTTAGAACATACACAGAGTATTTTATAGGTTCCAAGTCACATGTAGCAGCAGTGGGCAGGTGATGACAAAATAATGAGGACACAGTGAAAAGGAATGTGAGAGATCAGCAGAGGAGGCCTAATGCAACAGCAATGATTACAAGAGATTAACTTCAGGAAGGATTATAGCTGTGAGTTTGATCATGCAAATTAAGGTGATTGCAATGCTGCTAAAAAACCTTCTCTGGCCACCTATCAGTTCTGTTGCTGTTAGCACAAGAATAGCTGCTCTCAGGCAAGCTGGGAGTTCCAGTCTCTTAAAGGAACAGCAATGCTAAACAGTAACCTGACTTGGAATTCTGTTACTTTCTGAGGAAGGGGCTCAGGTTTGCTTTTATAACACAAAGGCATATACATATAAGCAACCCTTTTCTACCAGGATGTATCAGAATTTCCCAGCATTCTGCATACAAACCCTACCGAGCCCTTTGCCGCTTACCCACTTTTTGTTGCTCTATTACAGGGGTGGCCAAACCAAGGCTCTGGAGCCACATGAGACTCTTTGAGTTTATTTCTTGTGGCACGTGGCTCACTGCCTGTAGGTGCCTGCAGGAGGCCACTTGCTGTTCACTGCTGCCCGCGGGCGCCCACTTGCCCCTCACCATCCGCCGGCATCGCCCACAGGCACCCACTTGCAGCTGTCAAACATCTGACATGTGCTGTATGTGGGCATTTCTGTTGAGCATGTCTGGCCACCCCCGCTCTGTTATGAAACACCTAGAATAGTGCAGCAGTGTACAAAAAGCTGGAAACAACACAAGCCTTGATCTCAGCCGTGCAAATCAACAAGTTAAAGGCTTGGCAAGTAGGGGAGGAAAGAAGAGTCCAAAGGAAGGAGAATCCATTGTGGCAGGAATGGTGGTCAAAACAAGCTAAGGCTGGTGAGTGGGGGACCCTTCCTCCTCGGTCCGATGGTCTGCTCTCGGAAGCCCGGAGGGTAGAGGCTGGATGGGCAAGGCTTCTGTCGGGGGACAGTCGTCTGTCTGAATGGGTGCTCTGCCGTTGAAGGATCAGGGAGAATGGAAGGGAATGGTCCATATGGAGAAGCGAGGAGCAAAGGTGCTGAAATCGCTCATGGGTAGTTACTTCCTGGGCAGCGGCTGATTGGAGGAATGGCTCACAGGGAAGCTGGCCCTGTTCATCCACTCTGTGGTGAGAGACATTTTAGTTCTGTTCAAATTGTAATGCTCTCTAAATGTGCCGCTGCGTAGATAAATCTGTGTCCTCCTTTTTGGTGATGCTTTTTCACTTTGTTAGCATTTTTTGGCCACTCAGGCCTCCCTCTGCACATGGGGAGAGTCCCCACTGGCTTCTGTGCCGACTCTCCATGCAAAGAGGGTACCTGGCTTTCCAGTCTGTCCTTTCCCTGCTGTTCCGTGGAAGTAGCGACCCATTCTCAACTGTGTCTCCAGAGGGCTTCCCATTTCTATCTGGCCTCCTCTCTCCATGCTTCCCCATTTTTCTTCAACATTCCCCCTGCCTTTCATCTTTTCTCTCAGCACTTCTTACGCTCACTGGCTGCCAAAGACCCCCAGTGCGCTCTCTGCAAGCTTGGGGCATCCATTAAGGTAAGGAAAGCCCCTGCTATGCAGTCGTACTTGCGGGGTGGCTTGCTCAGGGCCACTGGACATGTCGTTGATTCTTCGGGCTTTGCACTGCGGCGGCATGAAAACTGGATATTGTCAATACTTGTTTGGAGGTTTTATTATGCATAGGAAACCGCTTCTGCCGTGGTAGCCAAGCTTAAAGGTGCTTCAGCTCTCATAGCTGGAATAAGATCACAGCTGTCTTGCTCCCTTTGAGTATTAATACACCTGTAAATGGTCCTGAGATTACTCTTGCAAGGTCTGCAGCTCCAGTCACATCTCAGCGCTGAGCGCACACCACTGCCAACTCTTGGCATGATCAGCAATGGCTGGCAGCCTCCGGATGTTTAAGGCTTCTTGGAAATGGCCCTAGGAAGGGGGCCCTTTGCAGTGAAGGGCCCTCTTATGTGAAGGCATGCAGCTTGAGGGACCTCCCTTTCTGATGTTCTCATGATTTGTGACTTGATCCAGCAGAGTTCTTCCTACGCTCATGCTTTTTGTTCTGTAAATAGCCTTCTCCCAAAGGATTTCTCGTTCTTTCCTACTCCCACCCCAGTGTGTTGGGGGAGATGGCTTTGGGTCCATATTTGCAGGGAAGAACTTGGGAAGGTCAACCAGTGGCCAACTTAAACCGGAGGCTCAGGTTCAAATTCCCCTTGAGCCATGGATTACCCGAGCCAGAAACATGACACTAGCCTAACCGACCACACCGGGTTCTTGTGAAGATAAACAAGTGGGTGTTTGTGGCCCTTACCTCTTTGGAGTTGGGGGTGGAATACACAAGGCAATAAAAATGATTCCAAATGAATGTCCACCACCTTTCCCATCTGGTTTTTCCTTTCATTCTCTTCACAAGACAAACCTTCCATGCTCTTCCATGCTATGGGCTCAGGAGCAAGTCTTGAGTTCTAATGTGTAAGATGGTAAGTACCATCACTTCCTATTGTCCAAAGACAGCCACTGCTTTCTGCTCCCTTTTCCCGCTTATCATTCTCCCTATTTTCTCCCTTTGGGGATGTGCCTGATTAAAATGCTGCTAGAATGAGTTGTTTGGCATGGCACTTTTCAAGGTTAGAAGTGTCCAGAAATCAACATTTCCTCTCCTGACAAATTAACTTGCATTAGGGATGTCAGTGAAATCCTTTACAGAATTAAATTAGTTCAAATTTCTAAGAATTCAGCTGACAGATTCTACAGCAGATCAGTTTTTCCCAGGTTCTGCAGATTCTACAAACTTGCAGACTGGGTTTTATGTTTTAATTTTCTTTCATTCCATTTAAATTAGCCATAAAATATCCCAAAATTAAAAACGGTTCCCAGCACATTTCCTCCGTAGGCCAAAATAGGAAAGCACACATTTTGGAGAGATTTGCTTTTTGGGGGTGTATCTGTGCATTTTCTCATACAAATGTATTTGCAAAAAATCGTTTCCACTGATGAGCAGACAATGGAAGGAAAACTGAAAGCTGCAAAACCTACTGGATGGATTGGCTCTTATAACATCTGCAAGTCCTTTCTTTGGTGGAGTGAGCGGGATTTTTGTCGGGACTGCAGTGGAGGGACAGTTTAACCACTTTTCCCGTGCCACATTAACAGCAATTACATTGTTGCTATTGCTATTGAAATGAAAATATTTCTAATTTGACCAGAAACCTGTACACAAGAATCCTAGATATACACATATGCCAATCAATGGGGTAGACACACGTAAGGCATTCTTGTCAATGTGCTGTAATTCAGAGAAGTCTCTTTCAATTTTTCCAGTCTATTTGTGAGCACAGAAATTTGGGGACCTTCACCTCCAGTGGAAGGAGTAATTCTCCCACAGGGCCTCCAAGCTGAGGAGTCACCACTTACAGTGCCAGGTCCATCCGCCTTTTATTTATTATTCACTTATTCATTTATTTGGAGTTTTTATATGCCGTCCCATTGCTTAACGCCTCGGGATGGCTTACATCGATAAACATAAATAAACAACATAGTGCCCAATACAAATACAAAAATACAAATTACACAAATTAAAAACCCCAATTCATTCTGGCTGGAAGTTAAAACCAATAGATAATATTAAACATTGTTAAAATATTGTTTAAATAAAAAGGTCTTAGCCTGGCGCCAAAAAACAAATAACCACGGTGCCAGGCGGACCTCTCTGGGGAGCGCATTCCATAGATGGGGACTTTTCCCCCCAAGCCTGCCCATTTCTCCCTTTTTGCTGCCTCTGCAAGTAACAATCGCGGCAGCTATCAAGTTGGCAGTGGCGCTTTGCATCCCTCGCAGTGCTGCCAAACTGAGCATCGTTCCGGGGTGTGCACAAGAAGTGGTGGCTGCCACTAAAACAGACATTTAGTGATAACATTTTGCAAAGTTGCTCTTGGGGTGGGACAGAGAGCTGGTGAGGCAGGGGAGAGTCTCAGAGATTTCCCTCTCCTCCCGGCTCCCACCACATGACACGCACCGGGGTCTCCTTGAGGCCACTGCACATCATCAGTCCATGCTGGGTGGTTTTGGGGTGATGCAAAGAGTTGAAAAGTGTTGTGCTTCTGTGTAGGGTTCACCTCACCCCTCACCCTCTTATTGGCACTCAACTACTGACAACTGTATTGGAGGAAATGGGGAAAGGGGGAAAGGGGGAAAGGGACAAGGGACAAGGGGAAAGTAAAAAGGGGACAAGGGGAAAGATGCATTTCTTATCCAAAAAGCCTCCTGGAAGTACTCAGCTGAGGAATGCATGCTCCAGCTACCTTAAGGGACAGCACGACACTTCGACCATCCCCACCCGCTCCGGCCCTTCCAGTAAATGCCTTCTTACTACACCTTCGGTTCTCTCTCTCTCACCCTCAGATGAGGACCACCAGGAAAGTGTCGGTGTGGCCAGTGGCCTTCGTGGGAGGCTTGCGCTATGAGTCGCCCAAAGTGAACGCAGCCGGGAAGGTGTATGGCTGGAAGACCGTCTTCGACCCTCACCGGCCGTTCGCCATTGACATGGCGGGCTTTGCTGTGAACCTCAGGCTTATCCTCCAGCGACCTCAGGCGTACTTCAAGCTCCGCGGGGTGAAGGGGGGCTACCAGGAGAGCAGCCTGCTCCGGGAGCTGGTGACCCTCAATGACCTTGAGCCGAAAGCCGCCAATTGCACTAAGGTGTGGCTTCCTTCCAGTTCTTCGGCCAGTGGGCATATTTGTGAGGTGGCCTCCTCTCATTTCGGCTTGAAAGGATCTATCTCTGTGGCCCTGCAGGCAGGTGTGAGGGAAGCCTCCCCCGCAACATCTCCCTGTCCCAGAAAACAAGTCACCAACTCTGTGCCCTCCATGACTGGGCAAAGGGTCCATGGATGGATGACTTTGTTAAGAGAGACCCAGGTTTGAGGGCTGATTACATCTGTCTTATGGTGCCTACCAGATGCTTGGGACTGCAACCCCCATCATTCCCAGGCAGCATGCTGGGTAGCAGAGTTGGGGAGGTACGCATGCCTGTATCAGCCCAAAGGGGGAATTCCATTGCAGAGAAGCTGTCCAAAGGAATGTGCCCCAAAACACCAGCATAAAGTTTTCCCTGCTGCCACTAAGTCTTGGGAGAGGCAGCTCAGCCATTCAGAAGTGCGGGGGAATCAATAAAAAGGCTAAGAAACAGGTGGGGTCAAGGGGATGAGCATGGGGGAAGAGAGTTTGGTTCTCTGGAGAACTGCAGAGGGGCGGATTTGGATCCTGGGTGCATCAGATTTGGATCTTGGGTGCGTCAGAAGCTGGGGCTCAGCACCCTGCTATACACACAGGGTGAAGCATGCATTCCGTTTTGACTGGGGAGCAAGCAACACCGCATCCCAGGTGTCAAAAGTTGGGAATCGCGAATTCCGCCCCACAAGCGATAAGAAAAGGCTCCACTTTTTGTCCTCTGCAAGCAGAACCTGCTCTTGTTTCCAGCCAGGCAAAAATGAGCCCACAGCTTTGAGTATGAAACAGGATCGATTAAACATGCAGCCCATTGTCATAGCAACAAGACAAGAGGCCTGTCAAGGTGAGGAGAATCAAGAGGACGTGCTGATGAGGAGCAGGATGGTGTTGCTCCGAAAGGTTGCGATGCCTGCAGCAGAGGCTGGCGGAGGCTCTCGCAAAGACCTGCACAGCTTGCTGCAGACATCCATGCAGGGAGGGAAATGAACGAAGCGGCTGGGCCTGTAGACTAGGCCAGGGAGGTCTCATTTCTGACTGGCAGAAAATAAAATGTGCTGTCCTCAAACAGGTATAGCCAGCTTACCAGGAGAAGTTGGTTTGCCACTGTGTGTAATGAGGGCTGGACTAGATGCAGCTTTGGCTTGATTCAAGGCTTAAGTTCTTAAGCAGAGAGGTAGATGGGTAGGTATTTACCTGGATAAAAATGTAACATTCCTCCCTCCTATATACCAAGTTGCTACGTGCTTTTCAGTGCGGTACAAATGAGAGTCCATTTTTCAGTCACCAACACCAGTGGAGGACTATTTCCAAATGTGTCTTACTTCTATCAAGCTTCCCTTCATCACAGGCAATGTTGCAGCCCTGGCACTTCAAGGAAAGATTTTCAGGAAATGATCTTGTAGGGCGTTGACTATTAACCTCAATCGAGTTCAGTAATCAAGATAAGGGATCATACGACTCCTGTACTTGGCGAGGGGTCATGTGACGTAGAGACCAGCAGGTTGTGGCCATAGTTAAACTGCCACGGGAGGGCAGTGTGCCTGGTCCCACTGCATCAGCAACTCAAAAACAAGTGAGAGGGGCACCTGTGGTCAGCTTGGCCACAGAAGCTCCCTTCTGCACATCCAGGACTACAGGGTGGTAGGTGGATATCCATCAGGCCTGAAAACATGACTCGTGGTGACATCGCATAAGTCGATTCCAGTCTAGTCCAGCTTGCTGGCAACCCTACCTGAGACATGAGTCACTGAGGTTTATCTTCTCCTCGGCTCATGAGTCTTCTGGACAATGCCTCAGGGCCTCTTGCTGGACTGCATCCATCTCTCTGCACAGCAAATTATCATCTATTGATCCACATTTATATGCTACCTATAACTCCCAGAATGGCCTCCCAGGCGGCTCACACAACCAATTATGTGTCCAAAGAGAATACTGGGTGCATGGATTGTCTGTCTGGGGAGGGAAGGATGTATAACTCCAAGGACTGTGAATGTTGATGGAGCTACAGAACAGGCCAGTTAATCCAGTCCTTTGGTTAATCCCAAGAAACGCAGCATCCTAAAATAGATCCTTTCTATGCATGTGACATTTCTCCAGCTTCCTGGCTCAGAAGAAGCAGCAAGGCTTTTCACCAACCAGCCCCAAGGTTTGCAGGGGCTTGTTGGCCTCTGAGGAATATGGTCAGCTGTGGTATTAGTAATTTAATAATGCAGGGCAGTAGATGGATTTAAAACTTCTACTTCTTTCCTTATTCAGATTCTTGTCTGGCACACAAGGACAGAGAAACCCGTGTTGGTGAATGAAGGGAAAAAGGGTTTCACAGATCCCAACGTGGAAATCTGACCCCACAAAAACAGAGAAAATATAAACAGGTTTGTCAACTTGAAGTAACAAGTAGCGGGAAAGAAAAAACTTGGAAAATTCTTGGTGCAAGATGAGGTATAAACCAAACACAGACACACACACACATGCGCGCCTGCTCCACAAGGTGGGTTCCTTGGGCCATATACTGTCATTGCTTTGCAGGGAGAATGCTAGGTACGAAACATCAAATGCATCGAGGTGGAAAAGCCTGAATTTGACTTGTTTGAAACCAGTCACTTATTAGCCACAGTTTGCCAGATTCAGATGACACGGCAAGCTGTGCTTAATCAAAACTGGCCCATTAGCCACACAAGTGGAGACCACAAGCCTCCATGCCAGTCATCCCATTTCGCCCTACCTGGGAGGGACAAGCTGAGGCCTTGCTGTTTTGGCCAGCATTTCCTACTTTTCCTTCACCACTGCTATGCCAGCCAAGGCTGATGGGGCCTGTGGTCCTTGCCTGCTGGATGAATACAAGTTGCCTACCCCCACTAAACCGTAGCTTTGTGCATGATGTCAAGATGTGTGTTGGAACAGTTATGGAACTGGGTTTTGGTTATTTCTTATCCTCGTATATCCTTTAAAGGGGGTGAGGGGTGCGAGCAGTGCAAGGTCTGAGTCCATCAGGGAAGGATCAGAGCTCAGCCGCTTTGCATACAGATGGTCACAGGTTCAAGCCATGGCTTCTCCAGGGAGGGGGAGGAAAGTGGCCATCATGGCCAGCAGCCTGGAGAGCCACTGCCAGTCAGTGTCAACAATATTGGGCTAGGAGCAGCAAGTGCCTCGCTCACTTTAAGGCAGCTTCGGATATTTGACTGCACTGGGGGCAAAGGGGAAGGCAAGAAATCCAATGTCTTCACAATGCCCTCCTCCAACTCTTACTCCATCCCTGGATGGTTAGAATCTAGTGACTGATGGTAGATTTAGGTATGCTGGCAATTCTAGACACATTTTGTGAATCCATGTAACTTGGCATCTTTAGTCTCCACTGTCTGGATGTAACTGAGCAAATGTTGACAGACATGTTTGGGCAACTGCTAACATTTGCTGATGGCACTCTGGATTTGTGTCTTATTTACAGAACGTGCGTAAGACCGACAGCTTTCATCCACCTGTGCATTTCAGTAGGGGCAAGTGTTTCAGTCTTCCTTGTCTTCATTTAAGCTTTGTACAGCTTACCTTGGGTCATGATGGAGCCTAACTCAGGGAACCAAGGTTCAGTTGGGATGCCAGGAAGCACTTCCTGACAGTTGGGACCCCAGGGGTATGGAATGGGCTTCCACAGGAGGTGGTTGAGGCCCCATCGGGGAGGGTGACCAAGGATAGGCTAGATGTGCACATGGTAGGCATGCGGTGAGCAGAGCCAGCTAAAGCCAGGGGTCAGACTAGATGGCCCGGGAGACCCCTTCTGACTCGCTCTGTTTCTGTTTCTATGATGACACAGTGCCATGTCTCCCCATTTCCTGGCTGCTGGTGGTGGGGGAACAGCACCTTGGTGCTTGTACGTACGATAGGAGCAGAATGAGATGTGTGGCTAACCGTTTTCAGTGGTGATGTTTCACAAGTAGATCTTGGCCATACGTTTGCCCATAACAGAGATGATGACCGAATAGGCTTAGAAGGCGGAGAAAAGTATCTTGCCATAATGCAGCAAATATGTGACATGAAGTTGGTGCTTTAATTTGCAGTGTATTCCCTCTTGTGCGGTTCTCGAGTCAGGTATCCAGTCTCCAGGCACAAATCTGGACCCTGTTAACACATTGAGAGTAACTGGGCTGAATCACCAAACCAAAAGAAACTGCTCAGATTCTCCTTGCAGACTCTTGAGTGAAGAAGGAAAACAACACAACTGATCCTCTGAAAAGAAAGAAAGAAAGAAAGAAAGAAAGAAAGAAAGAAAGAAAGAAAAGCAACAGGGAGGGGAAAAAGCACAGCAGCTGTGGAGTTGGCAGCATAACATTTTGGCCAGAGGTGCAAGGACCCATGGGATACTGTGGGTGGAATATATGGACAATGCAGGCAGAAGCAAGTTTGCCTGGAAAGCCTCTTTCAGAAGCCAACATTCAACTAGGAGGCTGGCTTCCACAGGACGTTAGTACGGACAAGGTCACCATTTTGACCCACGACCAATTTTTGTTTTCCTCCTCCTCTCCCAACCCAACCCAACCCAACAAGCATGAACTACTTCTTTGGGCACTAGACAAAGCAGCCTTTGAGTTACAGGGGAACATTGCCTTTGGCAGTGGCACCTTTACTCTTTAAAATGTATTTATTACACTGTAAAAGATGGTAAGGTTTCACAAAGGTATGGGGGGGGGGAGTGGGGAGAAAGGGGGAAGAGACTGCCATTTTTTGAACTAGTAAATATCCATTAAAACCTCCATTCCTGAAATCCATACCTCTTTCATCAGCTCCGGGGGGACTGGGGAGCAGGGCGTGACCTCCTGTGCCATATTTAACCAAACCCGTATTAGGGCTTTTCTCACTTGAACCTTCAAACTCACTGTTTGGATCACTCGGCCAATCATTTTGAGCTGGTCCTATCCAGATGCACCTATCACCCAAAGGATCAGGCTTGCCGAACTCAAACAAGTCATAAGAAGATGTGTGAGCTTACTGGGCCACCCCCAAACTCACAGACTATGTTTGCATTTCATGCTAAAGCCTTCCCGAAGCAGGTATCTTCTAGATGTGCTGGATTGCATCTCCCAGATATCATGGTGGGTGGGATTTCTGGGAGGTAGTTCAACATATCTGGAGGAGGGCAGGTTGGAGAAGGCTGTGCTAAGCTGTTTTTTGTTAAATAGGTTTTATTTGCTTTACACATGGATTGTCTTGCAAATAAGCAAGAGTGACTTCCTTTCCCCTTTTCTGGTTTATTTTTCTCCTGCCAATTGGCCACTTTACAGAGTGGTTTTGATTTCAGGCTGCTCTTGCCAGGAACCTCTATTTCAGTGTGGGCAGCAGTGCAAATGATCCAGAGGCAAACCACAGTTCTGAGTCCATGACAAGCCATAGTTTAGACAAACTATGGTTTAGCCACAGGCAGAATTGCATACCCTCGTGCTCTGTGGTTTACAGCTGGTTAAGCAGTCATCATTCGTTAGAATACAAGAAGCATGAACACAACAAGCCAAATTCCCACAAACCACACCACGGCTTGGCATGACATGCAAACTAGAACTCTGCAGACACATAAACACCACCAAACAACACTGCCAAGGATCCAGAAATTGGCTGACTACTGTCTTTTGGTCCCACAAGAAAGGAGCAGAGAAGGGGTACTAGGCAAACCTCTTTGGGGAGCCAATTCCAAAGTTGGGGGTGCCACCATTGTTCCGTTTTCTTCAGAAGGATCTTAGATGATGATTGTGGGATCCAAGTAGGTGCATAAGAGGCAGTCCTGGAGGTAGCCTGGCCACAAGCCATTTAGGGCCTTGAATATTAATGTTAACACTTTGAATCGGGCCTGGACTACAATTGTTAATCACAGACGTTGACAGAGGACTGGTGTTATAGGTTCATATTGGCTAGTCCTTGCCAGCGGCCTTGCTGCCCTATTCTGAACCAACTGGCATGTCTGGACCACCCTTAAAGGCAGCCCCACACAGAGCGTAATCCCCATTAAAGGTTACCACAGCATGGATTACTTTTGCTAGGTTGTCCACCTGCCCAGACAGGGTCACAGTTGGTGAAACAGCCCGAGACGACAGAAGGTGCTCCAGGCCACTGAATCCACCTGAGATTCCAGTGACAATTCAGGATCCAGGGGCACCTCTTTATTAGGAACCTCGTCCTTTGGGGGAGTGCAACCCCACCCAGGCCAGGTGTATTGTCACCCATTCGGGCGTAAGATTCCCCCCACCAACAGCACCTCCACCTGATGTGGACTCTGTCTCAATTTACTGGCCCTCATGTAATCCATGATTGAGCCCAGCGCTGGTTCAGAACAGCCGCTGCATCATGAGCTCCCTGCCAAAGTTCAGTAAGGCGCATTGCTTTGACTTTGGATTTATGTTCTTTGCTTCAAGATAGTTTTGCAGACTCCTGGGGTATTGACAAGACTGCTGAAAAACCAATGAGGGTTTGGGAGTGGGCAAAGTCCAAAGCTGCAGCCAGCAGCTCACTATGAATTTAACCACTGCATAGATGGGCATATTAAAAGTATGTATCTGGGAGGAGGAGAGAATGACCAACATAATGCGATATCCTACAGTATACGAGGACTGTCTTCCTTTCGGAAGCATACCTGAGTTACCTTGGTTCAAAATCTGGGAATTTTGGGGAACAGAATAGAGATGGTGCTGCTTAAAAATGCTGCTCATGATATTCAACCATACAAAGATCATTTTGTGTAGCTCTTCTATGAAGAATACTGGGCCAAATCCCAGCAGGGATGACTGGTGCTTTAACTCATCCCAGGACATTAATCACTAATACGGCAGTCTATGTTGAAGGTGGACCACTGAAGACTAATCCACTCTGTCCCTAATGTGTTGACATGCAGCTAAGCCCAGCAGCCTGCCTAAATATTAACAGGAGAGAACATATAGGGCCAGTTGAACAAGATTGGCGCAAGTTATGAATTGTGCTCAGGGTTGTACAGATCCAACATGCGGGAGAGGTGAAAAACGCATTTGTATTTGTATGCCTCTGTTCTAGTTGGCGAACAGGAAGCAGGCTTCACACCATGCTCCTGACTTGCCCAAATATCAGGGAAAGGAATGGTTTGCACAAGTGAAGAACTACCCTGAATGCTTCCTTCTTCCCCATTCGCAACACAAAATCCCTGCTCAAGGGAAACAAAAAACCATTTTTGTCTAAATATATAATCTTTTATGTGGCAAGCTTTGGGATTTTTTTTTTAAATTGTTAATTGCAAAAGCAATTAGTCAGTGATTCCTGGATCTTCCAGCTGAAGTGGTACAGTTCAGTCATAGCCTTGCCGCATGACGTGGTGGTAGAGGTGTATTTTAGCACTTCTGGCTGGAGGCAGATTATCACCATGATTCAATGCATCCCTGTCCTTCAAGACCCTGAATATCTTGTCAGACTTTCAACTGCCAGCTAAAGATAAGAGAAATAAACTAATCCAAGGCATGCCTCTGTGCTGGGTTCGAATAAAGCTGCAAGTGGGATGGTGAGAGCAGGAGGATGGGAGAGCTCAAAGGAAAGTGCGGTTTGTGATTCAAGGCGTTCTTTTTTGAATATCACCTGGGTTAAACTTCTGCGAAATCAAAAACCAAAGAAAGATCTACCCATCCTGCCTGTCCTGTCCAAATTTTCTTTTCTTTTCTTTTTCTAAAAATTGCCTCTCTAGATTCTGGATTTCTTTAAACATCGAAGCAACCCCATTATATCTTGGCTTTTCAAAGATAATAAAATAAAATAAAATAAAATAAAATAAAATAAAATAAAATAAAGCACAACTGTATCTGAGACCTGAAGGGAAAGCAATGTAATCCTGTACAGGAAAATGCACTTATTTTTTTAATCCTTAACATAACTAGTTAAGATGTGTAGACAGTGTGGCATCAAATTATTCTTCAGACTAATAACAGATCTCTCTATATATTGTGATATTTAAAATAATGATCATAATCATAACACGACTATTTTTATTTTTTGTCCATTTATGGCACTATTTATCAAAACAATCAACTAGGAAAAAGACACAAATAAACAGGCCTTCAAACTGGCAAGGCTCTTGTTTCCAACTACAAAAAACTGTGTCCTCACTTTTATTTTGGTGGTGGGAGGAATTCGACTGCAATTCCAAATCTGACAGCATGGAAGTCGGAAGACTAGAGCATCTCATGCAGGCTGTTACCCACCTGGAGCCGTCAAAAATGGGGCCCAGATTGAGCTTATAAAGAGGAACTGAGAGGCATATATTTGTTCGTTTATTTTAAAGGCTTTCATTTTCACAATGCAAGAGTTGTTTCCAGTGGCCACCCTCTCCTATTTGCATGTCTGCCTCTTTTATTTACAGTAATTCTTCTAGATTGCAATGAGTCATGGAGAAAAAGCAACCAATCCATCAAAAGGATGCTTCCCATTTTCTGCAAAGGTGCTTTGTTTTCTGCAAAGGTGTTGCGAAGTGGGCTTCAAGCCCCCAGGCCTTTGCCATAAATGCAACAGGAACACATTGGCTCCGAGAGCCCATGCAGGGGGGGGGGGGGTGGAAAAACTGTGGGTCAGCAGCCCACAATCCAAATGGAGGATGGGAGGGGGGTTGCTTTGTTTTTTACAGCTGCACTGTCTGTTCTCAAGTTTTAATTCAACTGTATTTAATTTGTTAAATAAAACTAAATATGGTTTTTAACGGCCAGAAGTCCTTCGATCTTTTTTGTGGCTTTAGTCATCAGGTGGTTTCTCTAAGGGAAGCAGAACTGCACTAAGATGGCGGCAAAAGGTCTCCTTGGATAATGGCTGGAGCAATAGTGGGGAGCCCGGATGCAAAGGGCAATTATTTCCTCATGAAAGGGAGAGGAAGCCTGCAAGAGACAGCCAGGTACAGGATAGAGGCAGGAGGGCTTATCTGAGCAGGTGGGGAGAAGGCCACTAGCACAGCTTCTGGTGGTTTCACACTAGCATTGGGCTCATGAATAAAACCTTGACACAAAACCACCAAGTTCTTGGAAGATTTCAAAAGGGAAAAAAAGCAGAGCTCGGGCAGAATGCAGATTTACTTTTCCAGATTCTTCCCCTTTCTCTCCATTAACTAAAAGCTGCTTTTACAAACGGCCTCCCTCATGCTGGAACTGCCCTGGTGTTCCAGGCCAGGCATAGATAGTGCCTCCCTCCATTGCCACCTGCACCATCTTCACAGCCTCACTATTTCAAAATGGAGGAGGGGATGGAGATGCCCAGAACTTCCTCCTTCAAACTGACTCCCAGGTAGCCAGTCCTGCCCTCAGTCCCGCTGGACAGCACCAGGAACTGGGGAGAGATTGGTTGACAACACAGAGGCTCCCTCCCCACATGCAGAATGTGTAGACCTGAGGAATATGCAGAGGAAGGATGGATGTCTATCTATAGGAGATGCAGTCCAAGGCTGAATTCTAGACCGCACCACTCCGTATTCTGCCACACTTCCAGTGTGTAATGGTTCCCAATGTAGGGAGCGCCTTTGATGTAGCAAAGAGAGAACAGTCAAGTTGGCTTCTGCCCTAGTTAATGCATACAGGGACAGTGTTCAAAAATATGACCCTTTCTTTCACCACTGCATTTCCTTTCAAGTGCTAATGTCCAGAATTTTATTGCCCTGTTCTTTGGCCATATGCAGAGAAGCTCTGATGTTTCCCATAGCTTTATGAAGAGGGCAACAGTTGGTGTATATCCCTTGCATAGAGTACAGATGACTACAGGATCCCAGGTCCTGGTAGCTGTGAGGACCATGCATGTTGTGTTTTGACTGGGTGCACCTAAGGAGCTCCAGCGTCCCTCGGTCTCCTCCTGGGGCTCTGTGTGCGCTGCCGCATGCGGTACATTCATCACTGGTCAGAAACGGCCTGGCAAGAACTTCCCGCTTCGCTTTCAAAGTCAACCAGATGCTTTGCATGTAGGAAAGCCCCCATAAACACCCTCTTTCCAGCAGCTGCAAGTAGTGGGCTAGCCGAAGTTCTCAGTGCAATGGCAGCTAAAAAAAATCCATGTAGTTAGCTGCTCACGATAGTATGCCAACAGAATACCTCTTCCTCCAGAGTGTTCTGAGCACCCAGAGGTCAGCCTGAGGTACAGCCCCAAATGTACAAGATGCCTCTGTGTTGTTCAAGAGCAGCTTCCACCTGCTTCCACCTGGCTTCCACAGGCTCCTCTGCCTGTTGCTGATATTTATTGGAGAAAAGGAACAACAGCCCTTTGGGTGCCTGCATTTAACAATCAAGAGCCTATGGCCTGAGCTGTGGGTTCAAGCAGAAATTACATTCCTACCTAGCCTGGCAAACCAATGACCAAGCCAGGCACCTAAGAAAATAAGACGTTCCCTTTTCATCACAGTAAAAAAAGACTTCAGTTGCCCCAAAAGCTGAGTAGGACCCACGTTCAACGATATTGCAGGTGCCAAAAATAACATTCCTCTCCAGGAGCACAAAAAGGTGGTGTCCAATTACAGTCAAATCATTTGAGATCAGCTTCTTGGATCCAGTGGATCCCGAGGGCCCTTGCACATGAATTACCTTGCAAGATTCTTAGCATCTTGTGCTCAGGAAACAGAACAAGCGGTGGAGTTGAACCTCATTGGAAAACAAAAAAAAAGTCTCAATCGTCTCGGTTACTTCAGCGCTTCTGGTATTCAGAATCAGCTCCCAAAATTAACTGACAAGATGAGCCTTCACTCTTTCAAAACCCAGGACATTCATTGGCAAGGGGCAAATCTTTTGCATGGGTCTAGAGGAAGAGAGGATTCGCCTGCATCGAGACTCTGAACCCACCCTGCAAATTCATTTTGGGACTAAAGCGCAAACTAGTGCTCAAGGAACCACGTGTTGTGCGGAAGGGAGTCGCCAGGGAGCTCAGCCCCAGCTCAGCTCACAAACTGGATCCTTCCTAGGAAAGGCAAATCCATGGACCGGATGATTCGGCCGGCAACCCGCTCTTCAAAGATGATGATCTGGGGAAGGAATGGGAAGAAAGGGAATAGCTTTGCACAGGTGTCAAAATAGGGTTCTTTTTTCTCGACTTTGCAAGTACAACAAATGCCATGCAACAACTGTAAGCCGTCCTGAGCTGTTCATCGGAAAGGACGGGATATAAATGTCTAAATTAAATTAAATTAAAATTAAACAAGGCTGTGGCTGCAGACAAAGGAAGGGATGGCCCACAGAGATTATTAAGAGGTGGTTCATGTTTGTGGAGGGTGAGGAAATGCTATCAGTTTTGGCTTCTCTTGGTTTCTCTCTCCACCCCCGGACTTAAGTTCAGTTTGTTCCATTTCTCCACCAGTCTGCAATTTCTTAAATGTGAGCTCCTAGCTTTGCAGACTCACGAGAGGAGTTCTGTGTGATCATGCCGATTCCACAGTCCAGCTGTGAGCCTATGAGAGCAGCCTTTAGATACAGACAATGCTTACAAATTGTGGACCCCGCTCACCTCATTGGGCCCCTGCTGGAGCCATGTTCCTGGGAGATAGAGAGTTTCCTGGGGACCGATCTCCCAGTAGCGGCCGAGGTTGCGTCTGTTGACAAACACAACTCCCTTCTCCCAGCCCTAGGAAAGAAAGAAGGGGCAGGACTGCAGCAGGACAATACAATGACGTTCCACCCCACAAAGAGCCTGTGATCGACCTTCTGCCTACACACAAAAGCCCTTCTGCCTACATCTTTTTGTGGGACCTTTGAAAGAAAGAAGCAGCGGCTCACCTCCGGCTTCAAGAAGGTGTCCTCCGGCATATGTTGTAGTTGCAGGGTTCCTCGGAAGAATGCCGGGCCCACCGCAGAGTCTGGGAGGGCACTCCACAAAGAGGAGCTCTGTAGGCTGTTGGGAGACATGCATGGCTGGGAGAAGAGGTCCCTCCCAGCAGTCAAAGACCCCCACTGGAGAATCCAGGGACAATCCATACCGATGGTTTTGATATGATGGGATCCTTACACACTTACGCTTTGCCTGAGGAACCGCTTCCTGCACATTTCTGGAGCAACTGAATGCATTGAGGGGGGCCTTCATCCCCACGCTGGGCTGAGGCAAGCTGGCTTGAGGATCCGCCTTCACCCATACCAGCCTGCACACAGTCTGGGACCAGCACGGGAGGCCCTTTGCGCAAGAGTAATGAGACCAGTGGCAACGAGGGGTGGGGCCTTCTCAGTGCAGAACTTTTGCCTGTGCAATTTGGCTCCAATCAGTCTCTGCTGAACCCTGTCATCACAAGCTTCCAAGCAGGAGCTCAAGGCTCAATGGTTTACTTAGGGGGAGGGTTCTAAGACCCTTGCCCCTGGCCGTAGGAGGTACAATGTCTCCCTCATCCCCACTCTAAAAGGCCTCTCCCAGCCTTGGCTACTTACACTAAGAGCTTTGAGCTTCAACAGAATGAGGATGCTCACACTTTGGTCCTGCATCAGCCCCACCCATCACGGAATTTGGCCCTGGAGGTCTTTTCCAAGATTGCATTCAGCCCTCAGGCTGGAAGAGGCTCAGCACCCTGGTCCCCAAGGGACAGTCCCCTCACCTCTGGCCTGCTCCTTTAATACACCAGGAGAAGGTGTTGGTGGAGGGTGGCGCCGTTTACTCAGGTATCCTGGAAGCAGTTTTCTCTTCTACCTCTGCTATATCTAACAGCATGACTAGATTGCCATGCAAGCCCCCAGGTTACTATCAAGATGGTAGGATCTATGAAATAGTTTATTGTGGTCAACAAACCACAATAGGTAGGAATTCTGTGTTGGCAGGAATTATGCTATCAGTAGGATACCCTGAGAATTTGCATAGGGATCCCAACTTTCATGGAACAGAATTAGCATTCCTAAAGAGACACACACACACACACACACACACACACACAAGCCCTCTCAACAACCAGCATCCTCCTCTTCAAGGGAACAATGGGATAGTGGTTACTTCTGTGGGCGAGGGAATGTCACTTCATATCTCGTCTAATTGGTTTCATTTCTCCCAGGCTGTGTGCATTTCCTTATTAAAAGGCCTCACACATGCCCTGAGGCAACAGGACTGTAACCAACTCCAGGGCCCTAATGCAATGAAGGGCTTCCCCGAGAGGCCAAGTCTTGGCTGCTGAATTGGGAGATGCTACTGGAAGAGTGAGGCTGCTGGCGCAGCAGAATCTCGGCTCCTTGTGCATTTACAGCACAAACAGGTTCGGCAACTGCAAATGTATTCGGTAACGTGATTTTGAGAAGAGAGAAAGAGAGCCTAGCTGGGCCTTGGGCACGGAGGTGGGGCTTCCCTTTGGATGCCCCCCACATGCTGGGGGAGACTTTGCTTCCCTACGAGCTCTTTTCTGGGGCTGTCCATCATCTCTCCCTCTGCACCTCTTGAAGACCCCGCATAAACGGGGAAAGAGGGGATAAAAATGTTTTAAATAAATAAATAAATAAAATGAACAAAACTGGGCAAGAATCTCTGCTATACGTTGAACAACACAAATGGTTTAGAATGCAGCCAGTCATGAATGAATGGAAAAGAAAAGCTGGAGTAGCTGTTACAATGCTGGACTAGGGCTGGGAAAACGCGGGTTCAAATTCCCATTCAGCCATGAAGCTCCCGAAATGACTCTGGGACATTCACTCTCTCTCCGCCTAGGTTAAAGGAAGGACGGGGGCAGCGGGAGGTAACGATTTACCCCCTTTTGACCTCCTTGAGGAAAGATGGGACGGAATGTAATAATTAAAGTTTCCTTCAATCTGTCCCCCATTTCAGCACAACTCACTCTCTAAATACCGGAGAGAAAGCCTGTTTGAAGCCCACTGGTTTTCTGCATGCAGTTTTCTCACTGACTCTGCCATTTTGAGAGGGTGCAGTCTGTGCTAGAGAACGAACGTTCTCGCACGGGCGGCACCCTGAACGGCAGAGTCGATGAAATGCCACACACGGTATACCCTGCCCCTTCCTGTCAGGGTTCTCGCACGCAGCACCTCTGTATGCCTTTCTCTCGGAAGAGCATCACTGAGGGAGACCATGCACAGGAAAGAGATGCATAGAGTGTTAAAAGGCCTCCCCAGCATGTGCCACCAGCCACGTGGGATAATAAGCTCTCTTTGATTCAGAGGAATTATAGGCCTGACGCGGCTGAAGGAATGGCAGATTCATTATATCAGCTAAGCCTGGGACAATCATGCTGCAACGGTACATGCACCAGCCTCCCACACAGACATTTCTACCTTATATTTCTTTACTAATAGTCGGTACCCAGTAAGCAATTGCACCACCAGCTCATCTGGCTCTCTTTCTGCACAGCAGCTCCCTCTCGCTTTCCCTCTCACTTTTAGTTGGCCAAGTGCAGCTGCAAAGAGCTTAAGGGTCAGGAAGCAGACAATGCCCTCTTTGTTGCTGGGTCATTTCTCTGGCTGGTCAAGAAAGAAGCAGGCTGCATTTCCTGGACAGCATGTCATGATAGGCAAGGTGGGGGGATGCCGCTCCCTGGACTATTTGGCTGCCGCCTTCTTGCAAAAGGAGCAGGAGTACAATATGCTCATATACAACAATCCAGGATTTTTAAAAGTCCTGGGTTGCTGAGATGTGTGAACTGGGCCACTGGCACCGTGTCTTCCTACATGCTGCTGAGTGCCCAACCCAGATGAATCTTTGGTCTTACGCTGTCAAGGTTCTTCCTATGTTTTAGCAGCAATGATGCCTCTTTGGAACATCTGTGTGCGAGCAGCTGGAGGTAGGGAATATTGCCTTGAGGTTATGCTTTTGGGATTCCCAAGGACATGCGATTAGCCCACACAGCAAAGAAGATGCTGGACTGATTGGTGGACTGTCAGTCTGACCCAGCAGCGACCTTCTGAAAGAGGGAATTTCCAGGCCGTGCCTGCACGACGTATCAGCCATTGAGTGAACATCACCTCACCACCCAAGCACGGCGGGCTGCCAGACACACAAAGCTGTAGCAGAATGCAGCTGCGTGCTTCCCGACAGGATGATGGGTTTTATTCCACCTATTCCACATCACCTGTGCTGGTTTCCTGTTTGCTGCCAGGGCCAGTTCAAGGGGCTGATCTTAATCCTGAAAGGACTTGAAGTCCACACAGAGAAGGAGCACCTGCCCCTGGATGGACCCACACGTCGGCTCAACAGCGGTTGCTGGCTGTGCCATCACCCCCAGGTGCAGGTTTACTGCCGGCTTGCAAGCACTGGATACAGGAATCCCCAGCAGAAGTTTACATATTGGCTCAAATCGAAACAGGGAAAAGCTGAAGAGAGTAAGGAGGGGCCGCCGCAGGGCTCTGTGCGTTTCCACTTGAGCTCTCTGATGGCTGGGATTTGTCAGCCCGATCTTTTGCCAGATGCTGCCTCGCTGGCAGGTGGGGTTGCTAACTAGGCTTTGTACCCATGCCAAATGTGCTTGCTGCACATGAGGGGGAAAGGGAAACAAATAAATTTGGCGGGGGAAGGGCGGGAACCACACAGCAAACCTTTCTATGAAGCTAGGTTTCATCTCCAGGCTGTAAATCTTGAAGTTCCTCAAGGAGGTATTGTTGAGAAAGATGTCCCCAATTATGCCTGCAAGAGAAGAAGAGTAAATGGCAGGCTGAGCTGCCGCAAGGCTGATGGATCGCCTTTGGAAGCCGAGGGAACGCGGAATGGCCAGAAGCAGCGCTCCTTGACAGGAGAGTCAGGGACCTGGAAGTCCCCAGACGCAAAGAGGAGGCTTTCGCCATGTTTGGGGGCTGCTTTGCTCCAGCAGCAGCACTCACTGCACAGCAAAGTCCTGCTGCCTTTTGTTCTCCCCGGCTGGAGCCCCTAAGCTGGATTTTGAGTTCTGCTACTGGCGTACGGTTTATGCTTTCCTTAGAAAGAGCAGATTAACCAGCTTGTATGTCATAAAGAAAACACAGAGCCACTGCTGACATCCACGACGCCGCTTTCGCCCAAATGCTTTAGCATGCCCTGGTGGGGATTTTCAATTTTCCCTGCCCTTTAAAATGACAAGATTGCTCTTCCACATCTCAGGTCGTGGTAGTGGCGGGTAACAGGGGAATCACAGGGGGGATGCTGCTATTCAAGAAACGCAAGTCCAAAGCCTCTTTTCAGGAGCAGCTGGTTGTGCAGTTCTGTCAGCCCTGCCTCCTGCTTTCTTGCAGACATTCCCAAGCCAGAAGGAAGTGTGCCTCACACCCAAGACAAGAAAAATAGGGAGAAGACAGGAAAAGGACTTTGGGTGTAAATCTGATAGGATGCATTTTGGCAAAAAACCACCTAAATGCAAAATATCACTCATAAATGCAAAAGAAATATTTATAAGATTCCCTATGCTACTCTGAAAATGGCGCTTCTCATTCCAGGTTAACCCACATTATCCAAAAAAGCCAACCAAGGGCCTGAATGCCTAAAGCAGACTCGTAATCACAGCAATATATTTGAGACCTTCACATTAGATCGCAGCGAATCGGGCATCGCAATGCAAGCTGTACCACACCCCAAAGGAGAGGCTCCATACGGCTTGCTGTTCTCTCGACTTCTGCTCATTGGTTTTCACAGCCAGCTTCAAATGTGAGAGCATGGACCAGGCAGTAGGTAACAAAGCAAAATCAGTTTTAAAAAATGCTAATTTGGTAGGCCTGCCACATCAAACCTTTGTAGGGTCTTTCCGGTGGTGGCACCCTAGCTGTGAAACATTTTACTGTGGAAGATCTGCCTGATGTCTAATCTATCCTGTTTACTTGGACCTTTGGTAGGTTATTTTGTTGTTAATTGTAATTTGCTGTTTGGGGTGGCGACAGGTAATGGCTGGTCTGACTCTATGATAAGTTGGATTTTGAGGGTTCGAATGATTGTGAGTGAAGTTTTTATCTACTGTGGATACAGCCAACCAAGAATGAATGGCAAACCCCCTCTGTAGGACTGCTAGATGGAGACCTACTGGGGTGATGGGTATCGTTATTGTCCAGTCTCAGTACTCCATGTGTAAATTTGACAAAACAACACCTACTTTACAAGGCATGATCAAGTGGTGGATGCCATAATCCTTACTAAATGCTAGCTATAAAAAAGGCATTGTATGCTGGCATTCTGACAGAGAGCATGGGAAGTGCAGAAAGGTATACCAGGCACAGAATCCAAATTGCTGAAAATTTCAGCCCTTATTTTTACAAGTTTCTAACCCTTAGGAAAGGAAACATATACATGTAAGTAGGTGGGCAACATCTCTTGAAACCTTGAGGAGAGAGAGAAAAGGTGGAGTAAGATTTCCTGAGGCTGAGGTCAGGGTTTGACTAACATTATGCAAACTAAGAACAATTATGCAAATATACACGAATTATTTGCTTCATTTAGAACAGGCCACAGGATTCAGCTTTGGATAGCAATATTTTTCAGCACAGAGTAAACCACAGCCATATTTATTAACTATTTGTAAGGGGGAATACACTATGAAATACTGCTGTAGAAATGATTCTTTGGTGTTAAGATAGTGACAGAAAAAAATAGCACAGCTCACCTTTCCGCTGATCGTTCAGCTTAGGCCCATAGTTAACTCGTCCACAGTTCTCTACGAGGAGCTGAAGTTGCCTGTATCCCTGCACGGAATAGCAATAGACAGAGTGGGATCCAAGAAACAGTAGCTAGAGAGAGATGAAGAAATACGGGCAAGGAGAGAAGCCAGCCAAATTATTCTAGGGGGGACAGCACCAGATGGCTGCTCCGTAGCTTAGGGTGAAGACAGATGTTAACATTGGATTGATCTTAGTGAGGATATTTCAAGAGCAACCTCACTGCATTTAAAATGTTAGATTTGTCTTCAGCCTAATTAATACAAAACGCTGAATCTGTCTTCACCTTAATGCACCTATTCCGCTCCAGGACTGAACTGCAAAATTCAAGAAGCTTAAGGTGCTGGCGACGGTGGCATCTTCCTCCTGTCAGCTGAGCAGTTTTGGACTCAGCACCTACTGTTTTTCTTTACCAAAAACAAAAACGGAAACCTTCTGGAATACGCGAAACGATCAATATATGAGCGTCCATGCTGGGCTTCTACAAACAAACTGAGATGGTGGACGGCCTGTTTGAAGCACAGCAAAAAGGTACAGCACAGCACAGATCAGCTCACTGGGCACACACAGCGATCCTTTTGGCACTGCCCGTGGCAGGCCTGTACCGCGGACTCTCTTCTTACACAGGGTGGGCCAAAAGTACGTACACAGTACCAGTCGGGTCACACTTAGTCTCTTAGGTGCTTGAAACGTCCTCTGTCAACATTGCAACCTGACCCTGACAGAGTGACACAAATTCTGGACAGCACCAATTCTGGATAGCATCCCAACTGAAGGGAGGAGCGCCTTCAATTTGTCCAGTGTGTGAAGTCCTCCATGACCTGACCAGTGCTACTTATTTTCAATTTATATCCTGCCTTTTTCCTACAAAGGGCTCAAGGCAGCTCACATCTCCTCCTCCATCTTATCCCCACAACAATAACCCTGTGAGGCAGGTTGGGCTGGGAGTCTGTGACTGGCCCAAAGTCACCCAGTGGGCTCCATGGCTGAGCGGGGACTCGAACCCAGATCGCCTGAGTCCCAGTCCCAGGCGCTTAACCACTACACCACACTGGCTCTCTTCTGGTCCACTCTGTGTTACATCAGTCAGGGGACTAGAACTGGGGAGCCATGACAGCTGACGATGTAAGTTTTAGACCAGGGCAGTGAGTTGCAATGGTTTGCAGTTGGTAAATTAACCAGCACAGTGTTTTGCTAATCGGTCTTGGGGATGTGGGGATTTTAGCCAGCAGTTTACCAGGGTTAAGTCTGCAATCCTAAAGACAATACATGCAATGTACCAGGAGGACCATCCTTCTTGGAAAAGTAGTTTAGAATTGTGCTGTGTGTACACGATGTTTTGGGGAATGTTTTATTTTTGGGACTCAGTTTTATTCCAGCTCCTCCTCCAACAGCAGAGAGATTTCTTGGCACTGAACATATTTGGGTAAAATATACAAAGGCACTTTTGCTTGTAATTCACACGCTGCATTCTCCCAACTGCTTACCTGTCCATTAGGAATTGACAGTTCTTGCGTGGTATAATCAAGGTAGCCAATATACAGAGTATTAACAAACACCTGCAGGAAAAGAAAATGAGAGCCTCATTTGTCAATCAGAAAAGGCCAAAGGATTAGAGGGGGATTTAGGGGGGAGCAGGACTACCAAGCATGAATTGGGACTGCTGGGGTTTCTTCCAAGCTTTGACTGTAAGCTTATTATAATAATCATTTTAGCGGCACCATTTACAATGAGAAGAAAAAAGCGGTAATGACGAATCCAGATTATCCAGCATCAATCGTTACGTCTAGATGGCTACATTCCCCCCATAGAAATATATGGTGAATAAAATATATTCATCATTTCAAACACATAAGTGGACAAGTGCTTTTCAAATGATGCTCAGAGGCACCTGTGGATTTTTCAGAAGTTAAAGGAGGGGATTTTTTTGGGGGGTTTTTTGGAAGGATGTACACAAATTAATGGGGGATAGACTGACTTACACCTGTTAGCTGTGATCACTGAACAAAACCTGTGTCCAGAGGCAACGAATCTCTGAAGACTAGAATCTGAGGACCAACCATAGGGGAAGGTCACTATTTTTAGGAGCTGTCTCTCTGAAGTTTAGCATCATAAAAAGTATCTTCTGGAGCACACGGACGGCTGTGACTTGAACGCAGACTGCTAGATCAGCAGGCCCTCAATCTGATCCACTGCACCGGTTTTTAGATTCATATCTTTCACTTAGTGGCTGTGGAGCGATAGCCGGTGGATCTGCTCAGCTTAGGCCCATGTTAAACTGATGGTGTTCATGTGCCGATGCAAGCTGAGCTTAGGCCATGCATGGAATGGAAGGAACCACACCTGGAAAGCTAGCGAGACGTCCGTGATTCAACACACCGTTACTCCAAGACAGTCACCTCAGGGCAGGGGTGACTTTAAAAGTTCCGGCGTTAGCCAGGACGACGCCAGCATCTCTTCCCCTCCCCAGCCCCCAGGATTAGCTACATTTGCTACGTTCTCCACCTGTGCTCTGTCCCGTATGTAGCCTTGGGAATGCAGCGTTCCTCCGCCGGGTATGACCACCTCGTAAAGTGTGTAACCAAAGGCCTGTCCATTGCCATCATTCACTGGGAGGTTCTCCATGTTTATGGGATGTTCTGACTTGATAGGCTGTCCAGAAGAAATCACAAATGTATAACAAGACCCTCAGCATGTTTACTCAGAAGTAAGCCGCACTCGGTTCACTGAGGCTTATTCAAAAAATGAGTGTGTGTAGGTTTGCACCTGGGAAGGGAGGGGAGAGCAGATGGAATCCACACGGGCCACTCCATTCCCGTTGCTTGGCTGACCAGTCAAACCAGATGCTTGGATAACGGCTAGCACACACTCAGACACGGGGGCCTTTGCTCGCAAACGTTCGCCTCCTTCTAGAAGGGATCAGAAGGATGCACCTATGTCCTACCAGGGGAGTGCCCAAAGCTGACTCTGCTGCATTTCCCTTCCCCAGGCTTTGAGTAACTTTCTAGATTGTTCTTGGGTAAGGGAAAGGTGAAGCAGGGGCTCAGCACAGCAGGCGGATGGTGCCCCCGCGCTCCTCCCCAGCCAGTGCTCAACTGGACACTGAGCGCTTGCAACATCTCCTACCAACTCACTTTTGCTGATGGCTGTGTGCATGCACAAGAGTGCGCCCAGTTCAGTGGGTGGAAAGCTACCAGCAAGTAAAAAGATTTAAGAATGGCATGTGCACATGTTGAACTCACATTAATGTACCGTGCACAGGCAAATCTCTCTCACACACTCATCCCTCAGTGTTTCTGCAGTCTGAGCTGCACCGTGCAACATCAGCCTGGAAGGTCAAAGGCCTCCGCCGCAGGCATGCGGACCCGGCTGCATGGCGTCAGGCTGGTGTATGAGCTGCAGGAGCTTGTCGACCACTCCAGGACACATCAGTCACCGGCCACCCGATTTAACCCAATCGCTCTCACCAGGCGCAGCTCAATGTGATGCCCAAACCTGGGCGGAGGGTGTCACTTAGGGGGGACCCCGGAAGAGGCCATGACTTTGCTCGCACCAAAATCTGGCGGGGTGAACCCCGCAGCCCTCTTCCGTGCAGCACAGTACTTACCTCCCCCAGAGACGGCAGCACGTCCCATAAGGAAATATACTGCTCCATCAGGATCGCCCCATAGGACGCCTTATTTAACACTAAGGGAGGAAGAGGCTCTGTGGTCCCTTAAAGCAAACAGACAAAGGACAGAAATAACTTGCTCAGCCGGATGTTGTATCAGCTGAATAGCTTCTCACATGTAGGGCGGGCTTAACTGGCGACTGGCTCAAAATTAGCCCATGTGAAATATCAGAGCTAATTATCATGAAAATATCTCCAATCATGTCTGCTTCCTCGATGCCGTTCAGAGCCCTTCTGTTCCCCATTTATTCATGCAGCCATTTGCCCTCGTTCCTGGTTAATCAGAGGGGCTGTGGAGAGGGGCATGGCTGTGTTTACAGGCATCGGCAGTGTTGCCAAATCAGGAGCTGTACCTGCAATTTTGCTTCATGTGGAAACGGCGCACGGGATCTCTGCAGACAATCAAATTAAAGGGCAGGGAGGGCAAATGAGGGTAGGAACACGGCGAGCAGGAAAGAATGAAAATGGAAGTGGCACAGAAGCAGCAGCAGCCGGGGGAACAAAACGATCCAAAATGGAAAGGGCCTCTGGAAGGATGCATCCTGAGGGCAGAGTCCAGGAGTGGGCAGCCCCACCGATCCCATTCTACCAGTGGCGCACAATGCTCATGCAGGGGGATTCAGCTCTTCTGGGGGCAGCCGCAAACTCACACCAGTGGCGAAAGCTGGGTAATGGCTTTAGTGGGACTGGCTGCTGGTGGAACGGAAGAGGCGGTGGGCCCTGTTAACAGACGGACCGGCCACTGCAGGCCGTCTCCGTTCAGCAGGCTCAGAGAGCCTGTCTACGGGCTGCGAGGCTGTCTTGAGCCACCCCCTCCCAAAGGCTCAGAGGAAAAGCTTGCCCACAGCCTGAGCCTGGCGGGTAAAGGACACACGCGTTCGCCGGTGAAGCAGCGGAAAGACGTGCAGGTGGGCGAAGAGAGGGGGCAAAGCATCTGGCTCTTGCCCCTCTGCGTTAAGTTTAAGTTCGCTGGCACAGAATGTACCCAGGAAGGGGGAGCTGTGAGCAGCACCCCCCCCCCCGCCGGGAAATGAGCTGAAGGGCCGCCTCTGCAGCAAGAGGCACCGCCTTGTCCCCAGCTCATCAGCAGGACATAAGTCAGTGTGGCGTAGTGGTTGAGAGTGTGGGACAGGGACTCAGGCGATCCGGGTTCAAGTCCCCGCTCGGCCATGGAGCCCATTGGGTGACTCTGGGCCAGTCACAGACTCTCAGCCCAGCCTGCCTCACAGGGTTGTTGTTGTGGGGTAAGATGGAGGAGGAGAATGATGTCAGCTGCCTTGAGCCCTTCGTAGGAAAAGGGCAGGATATAAACCACAAGCAAGCTAGACAGCAAGCAGCAGGGGTTCCCCACATGCTCCAGGAAGCCCCTGCCCTTTTTGGTGCCTGGGAGGCGGCCGAGAGGCTTCTCTTGGCTGGTTCCATCTCATTACCCATGATTTTGGTGAAAAGCTGGCGTAGTTTGAGGTACTTGGAGGTGTAGTCTCCTGATTCGGTCAGCACGGCATCGTAGTCTGAGAAACAAGGGTGCAGAAGTTACGGGCAGGAAGGTAACCACAATTATTGCTGCAGAAACTGCTAGGAAGCACCGTCAGAGCGCTTTTTCCATGCATGCCACTGGAATTACTACAAAAGCGCAAAGACAGAGAAAACACTTATGCAGTGACTCTCAGAGGAGGCATGTGCCTCATATACTGAAGTCCCAAGTTTATTTCCTGGTATCTCTCTTAGATTTCCTGCAAGCTAGATGAAGAAACAGTCTGAAACAGATTCCTTGTCTTCCTAACAGAGTTTAGTATGGATAATTGGCTGGGAATGTTCATTTAGATGAGTCAAATAGTCCAAAAACCTTTTGTGGGGTGGGGTGGGGTGGGGTGGGGTGAGCATAGGAAGATGATGGGGACGTCATCAGATCTTTGGTCTAGTTATCCCAAGGATGGCCCCCTCCAACAAGCAGTGAGAAGTGGAGTAGAGGGTCTTTTGTCTTGTCCAGCTCTTTCACCCCAGACCTTTTTGTGTGTCAAGCCAGGGTGCTATCCCTAAAGCAGTTGCCCTGCCCATGCTATTTGGAGTAGTGACCTCTTTTATTCTGGTCTCCAGGCAAAAGAAATCCAATTCCCCCTCCCCCAGCAGCCTGTAGTCTCCACCAAAAGCGGGACACCTGAGGCCAATATATTTTCCGCTCAAGAAACAGAGCTCAAAGAAACAGGCTTTCTGTGGAAGGACCAGAGCTTCAAGAATGTCCACCCACTTGCCCTCTTTTTCTCCTCTGTCTCGTCCCAGGGCTACAATTTTCCCAGGGTTGGCGTAGCAACCAGTCTGTCCCGCAAATGGAAGCTTCAGTTGGTGCAGAACAGGGCAGTGTGACGGCTGACGCAAGCCAGGCCATGCACCCACATTAACCTGACATTCCATCCCATGCACTGGCCACCAGTTGAGCCCCAAGCCCAAGTTAAGTTGCTTGTTCTAACATATAAAGCCCTAAATGGTTTGGGACCAGGATACCTGAAGGACTGCCTGCTCCTGGATGTACCTACACGATCCTGAACATCAGGTGAGCAGGCCCTTCTGACAGAGCCGCCCTCCAAGGAGGTACGGGGGATGGCAACAGAAGGGGGCCTTCCCAGTGGCTGTGCCTCATCAACAGAGCAGCCTGCCGAGAGCAGTTCCGCTGGCGCCATCATTACAATCTTTTCGGCGACAGGCAAAAAACAATGCTGTTCTCCAGATTTTTTAAGAACTGATTTTATATTGTTCAGTTTTAAGGCATTTAATTTTATATTGTGTTTAGTACTATGGTCCATGGAGTCAAGAAGAGTCGAGCACGACTTTGAGACTGAACCTGTCCCCCTCCACCACAAAATGGGGAGGAGGGCAGACTGTTCCCTGGAGACTCCCCACCCACCAGTAGCTGCCACTTTCCTTCACTCGGACATTCTTTTCTTCAGGTGATAAATTAATATTATGCACATGGCGGGCATGTCGTGAGTGGAGCTGGCTGGAGTCGGGGGTCAGACTAGATGGCCCGGGATGCCCCTTCTGACTCGCTCTGTTTCTATGTTTCTAATAGACACCATCCCTGTATGAAACCTGTAGACATATTAACATATGGCAATTAACTTGCTTTTCCTCAAAGGAGCACACTGTCTTATCTGCCATTTCTCATCCCTGTCCCTTGAGACCGGGAGCCTGGCCCATGGTCAGAGTGGGGTAGGAAGGGACTTGGAATCTGGCCCTTTCCAGTCCCAGCCTGATGCATCATTGCAGCCTTCTGAAGCCTGCTGACTTTCAGATGCAACATTCCACCTTCCCACATTTCCAGGCAGTGCCATTCACGTTCACCTGACTCTAACTACTCGGACTCTCCTGCCTCTGCCGGAATAGGGAGCCAGTCACTCCTCGCAACTCGTCCAGACCAGCAATGCAGCCTTACCGTAGCTGGAGATGGTTGGCTTGTACACCTCAAAATGCACAGCGCCATTCAAAAAGCCGAAGTTTGTGCCTCCGTGGAACATGTAGAGATTAAGGGATGCTCCTGCTCTGATGATCTCTTCGACCGTTTGTACCATTTCTGCACAGGGAAGCGGAAGGTTTAGAGGGCCTCGAAACCAGCAGTCACGCTACGGTGCATGACTGCACGACAAAGAAGGGGCACCCCAAGAAGGATCTGGAGCGGAGGAACCCTGTGTGCAGAACGGCAAGGTCCGGCCTGGCAATAATTTTCGGTGGGGGACTTCCACCACTTGTGTTGTGCACCGTGTTTTGTCCTGACTTGGCAAAACTTAAATTCTTAAAGCGAACAAAACCAAAAGAAAATCCACAGCTTCCCTGAGGAGCAGCTTTTACTTTTCCCACTCTCTTTCAGCATCCATGGAAAAATACTGCTTTATGAAGGCATTCTGACTCACTTTTCAATGTAGGGGTCTTCTAACATTGCCTTAAATGAACGAGAACACAGAGCGACAGGAAACAAAACAGAACAAGGATACAGTGGCTGCTGTTAGTTTGGAGCAAGGAGAAATAACTCTGCTGGCCAAGGAGGGAGGGTCCCCGAGGGCCGGGTGGCCGTGGTGGGGAATGTGCTGGGCGGGCAGGAGGAGCAGGAGCGTCAGCTGGCTGGGCAGAACAGTGACTCACCTTCTGCATCAAAGATATGATGGGGTCCTCCCCAGCTGTCAAACCAGCCGGTCCAGTATTCCATCACCATCTTCGGCATGCCTTGCTGTTCGGAGGCAAAACACAAGAACGGGTTGGGTAAAATCCAGCAAGCGAAGGCAGGTGGCCAGTGAAGGGCCTTTTCTCAGGTGGCATCCAAACTGCCTCATGGCACCCTTGCTATTGTTTGGCACTGAGAAAAGTCTGCCTGGTTTTTCCACACTTTTAAAATAGTACTGGAGATCCTTTTCTTGGTTGTTAGCGGCTTTTCTGTCTGCAGGCTCTGCTGCTTTTAGTTTGTGGCTTCATTACCGAGCAGTTGTGCATTTCATTGGCTTTGTTAAAAATAATTTTTAAAAAACACAATCAGCAAGGCAGACTTAAGACAAAGAATAGGAGACCTGAGTTTGTCTGGTTTGACAGAGAGAGAGACTAAGAGAGAGCAGTGATTACACAGCAAAAGCACCATACACATAAGTCAACATGCGGCAGATTTAGTCCTAAAGCCACATAATCCCCTGATATTTAGTACTAGTTCAAGACTTTCCCTCTTTTTCACGCACACCACCCTCTTACATAATGCTCACAGGTGAGATCATCCAGCTTTCCGGGACTGTTAGCAAGGAGAGCTGGACTTGCATGCAGGAACCCAGGAGAAGGGATGGCCAAGATCTTTCCTGCTGCTCGTCTTGCTGTGCAGACGCCAAGGGAAGAAAGGGTGGGGATACTGCCAGACAATACTCCCAGCTGGCTGCAAAACACCTAGCAAGACAGGCCCTGTTCAGCGCAGCAGACGGCCAGTTACGCAGGACTGCTCCAAGGCTGAACGAGGGAGCGAGGGAGTCTCTGACGAGTCTCTGAGCAAGCAGCAGTGCCTGCAGAGTGATTTCGCCAGCTCTTCTACAACTTACTTTGCTCTCTCAAAGCCAGTCCCTTCTCACCCCAGGGGAGCAAACAAGCAGCCAGTTACAAGCTTTGCAACAAGCCTAACTGTAAGTGCAAGTGAGGGCGAAAGCAGAGTGTATATGCTGCCTCCATATACCCAAGTAACGGCCCCTGTCTGTTTCTTATCTTTCTGTCCCCAATACACTGCCTTTCTCCTCAATCCACATGGGCAAGGAATGTTTTGGTCTATGGCCGAGACCATAAACAGAGCCAAATTGGTAACAGCAGGAAGTCTGAGAGCAGAGGGCCGTTGGAACGGAAGAAGCAAACGGTGGCCCACAGTGCAAGAGTCTGCCTCTCAGCCTTGGGGGTCTGGAGTGGCCCTCCCTGCCTCCTGTCTCCCCACACTCACCAAAGCAGGCGGGGAAGGTCCCACCTGCCAGAAAAAGGAAACTCCATTGCCCCAGCCGCCTCCTGCCAAGGCTTGTTCCCCTTAATTGCTAAATCGATTGCTCAGTATTAGAAAAGGAATTACCAGCCACTCAAGTATGTTAAACACTAAAACACAGGCCTCATGTTGCAGATTCAGCTCAGGCAAGGGGAATGATTTAATCACACCTTGCTGGTAGCTTTGCGACAGAACCAATCTACCCTGAGAAGGCCAGGTTCATCTGCAGCAATCTTTCCTCCTGTGCAGCCATAAAAAATATGCAGCTGAGCCTCTACTTCCTGCCCAAATTGCTGAGCAAAGAGCCACAACCCAAGGATCCGGAGTGTTCTATTCCACTAACTTTTCTTCTGTGCCATCCCGTGAGAGCTCGGTACAGTTCAAGAAGGGCACAGAGTAGCCTTCGCCCCCAGCCAGGTGCCCCCCAAGTGAATGCCACTGGGAGCAATCGGAGAGCCAAGCTTGCCCAAATGCTCCGCAAATCACTCATTGAGGCTTACTCTCGGTTTCATGTTCAACCTCTTCTCTGGCTCATTCAAATAGGGAAAGTATGCATTTCTGTTCATATTTGTCAAACATGCATACTTTCCATAGATAAAAGTGCGAAAATGCAGTTTCTTAAAATCCCATTTTTTCAAACGCAATTGCAAATTCAGGAATGCATGTCTACTTTTTCTTTTGTTGGAGGGGGAAAGTGGGGAAACCTTCTGCTCCCTTTTGGAATTGCAACAGGGCAGAATCAACATTCTCATGCATCTCTAGTCAGTGGCCAGGCAATGAGGGGGCGATGGCAGCTGGGGTCCAACACATTTGGTGGAACCCAGATTGGAAAAAGTGGGGCCTCCCCTCCTCCCTTTCTTCCTCCTCCTCCTCCTCCTCCTCACTCATAACATTGCATTTATCTCCCACCTTTTTTTCCTCTTGTGAGGAACCCAAGTCTGTTTTAACAGGCCAGTTTTTATCCTCACAACAACTACCGCGATCAGCTTGAACAACGCAACACTGAGTTGCTTCAGCAGATTCAAATAGTGCTGGAAGCCCCTGAAGGAGGGTCTTTTCCTCTGGAAGATTCAGTGAGCAAGACACATTAGTAAATAAGCACCATTGTGATTATTCTCACTTATATTTCTTTTCTCAGTACTGGTGCTGCTCTCATGTTTTGGAATTTGGAATGTTGCTTATGACAAAGGTGACTACTTAAGCATTTTACCTCTTTACATTTATTTTATGAAGCTTGCCAAACTCAACAGATACTTCTCTAGGCAGGCAGAGTACCCCTCCCTCACTTTGTGCCTCTCTTTTTGGTCAGGGTCAATGGCAGACCATAAAGCATGTAACAAAGACTAATCCAGCAACTTTCCCCCCTTACCTGTATCTTATCAAGATTGAGGAAGATATCAGGTTCCATCTTCTGAAAGTTAATAGTGGCCAGAGCTATTGGAGGCAGAAGGGAGTCAAAAAAGAGAGAAATTTCAAGTAGGCTTAAGTAGCAAGACATGCATACCTTAGCTTCCAAAGACAACTCATAGCATTAACCACAGGAAGGAGGATCACTCAGGCTCTATCACGCTGCTCGTGTTCTTCCTCCACGTAGTTCACACATGTTTGCGCAACCCAGGATTATAGTGTGCTTAATGACTAGTGACAGAAAACAAGAGCTGATACCACAGGAAATCTCCTGTTGGAGATGCTAAGGGATGGCGTGCATGTCTGAATCTGACATCAACAGATGCTTGTAATGTGTGAACCAGTCCAGAGAAAATGCCAAGGGAGGACAGGGCCAAACAGAAAAGCTACTCCGGCCAAAGGACCTAGGCTGGACTGAATCTATCAGTTGTATTCCAGGTCACTTTTCCCCCTGTCCTCCCTTTCTTGAACCCTATAAATTACAGTCTGGCAAAGCACCATGAGCTCTGTTATAAATCCCCCCTTCCTCTCCAGTCTACCACTCCTGGGGCAACTTGGGGAGGAAATTACGGCTAAAAACCTGGGTCCGTGGCGCAGCTTTGCCCTTGTATTTCTCGCTGCAGGTGTTCAGTACTGCCAGCTCCCACACGGGGGGTGGGAGGGAAGAGAGAGAGAGCTGGCAGAGTTGGATGCCACCGGGCACAATTAGCACAGGTGGAACAATTAGGGGTGCCAGAGTGAAAGGCTGCATGCCAAAGCAGCCCATTAGCATTTGAAGCTGTGTGGAGGAGCCACACCAATCTCATCAGCTTTAGCCATGGGCACGTCAGTTGGTCGCAGGGGCTTCCCGAGTCTGTGTAAGAAGGAAGCGGGTTTAAGATTGCAACAGGAGTGAGCTGGCCAGATCTTCCCCTTCAGGTACACATGCGTGCACCCGCACACACGCACGCACGCACTAGCAACAATCTGGGTCTGTTTCCGAGTGGTAAATGGGCACCTTTTACAAGCCAAAAAATGGGCACCTACTTTTAGGCCTATGAAAGCGCCCACACAAGTGGAATGTGGTCCACACACTTGTCCTGGGCCAGCTTGCTGGGCGAGGACAAGGGACGCCCTGTTGCAACTATCCCAATTCACTTCCGGTAGACCTTCTCCTTCCCAATGGGTTTGTCCCATCCCTGTTCAAGGCCACGGACGCCCATGGCCTTCACACCGCAAGGCAGTGAATTCCATCAATCCAGGGGTCTTGCATTTCTGAAATGCAGAAACGACCTTGCAAAGGGCAACGATGGGCAACTTTTCTGTCCCAAGGCCATTTCCCCTCACAGCCAGGTATTGCATTAGATGGACTGACCACCTCTGTGAGCTTGTATGGGCAGCAAGGAGCACAATGCCCCTTTTTGGGGGAGGAAACCTAAAGGACTAGAAGCTTGCCCTTAAAAAGCAAGTGCTCATGCTCGGAAAAGTCTGTTTCCGTGGAAACTGCACGTGCAATTTTAAAACACAGGGCTCATTAAGATGGTCCTGCCCGCAACCTCCTTGAGGTCACTGAGAATCGGCGAAACAGAGGGGCAGCAGCAGAATCATGCCGAGCCGAGCCGGCACAGGCAGCGTCTTCTTCCTTCAGGCAGTCGGCATCTGCCGCCCCTCCTCTCCGAGCCTGCATCCTATTACCTCCGCTCTGTGCGTTCTCACAGCCACCTTGCCTCCTCCACCATCGCATCACTCAGAGCCCTAGTTATTCCGCCTTCCTGATTACTTGACATGTTGACTCTAATGAGCAGACTGTTGTGACATCTGAGGCATGAGCTGGGATCAAGGCGCTCTCGTCATACAAGCCCGCCGGAGAAGACAACTCCAAACAAGAAAACGAGTGCACACTCACAGGCGGTAAACACATCCAGGCAGGAACAAGAGCGGCGCGCAGCCGCTTCCCCCGCCTCTCCAAATTGCCTCCCATCTCCCACTGGCAGGGAGGGAGCGCCTCCATGCGGCCACACGCACAATGCCGCCAGGCCGAGCGGAGCCCCAGGACAGAATGCCCCAGGAGGCAGACGGTGCCATCCGTGCTGGGAGGTCACCAAGCCGAGTACAGCAGGGAAGGAATTAAGCCCACTAGATTCTTAAAATTAGTATGATTAATATGAGTACATCAGGATCTCAAGCAATCATGCGTTTCAGCAAACATGTGGCAGTTCAGGACTGGATCCGATGAGCCAGATCCAAGCAAATGTCTTTTTTTAAGGAAGTCTTCTGGAAAGGCCAGACTAGGTTGTCATGATAGAGCTACTTCCGATGCTGGCATCCTCACTGAAGGGCAGAAGCAAAGAGAACCTGGGGAGGTGTGTTGTGTGAACACTGTCACCCTTACGCCTGCAAGGGTGGAGCGAGGAAGAGGAGGGGAATTCAGACTTGACGATGTCATTCCTGTTTGTGCAACTCAGTGCAGCTTTGGAAAAATAACTCCCCCTGCCCAACTTCCCCTGGAGGCTATGCTTCCTGCTGATTGCCTTCACTTTTAGACTCTGAAAGAAGAAGACATTCCATCGCAGCCCACAAGTTCCATTTGTGCAACTCTAATTAAGCCTTTGGGGTTTAAAACTTCAAGTTAATAATAAAAAGGATGTGTCAAGGGTTTTTTAATATATTTAAGTGGTGTGCAGATGAGGAAAACAGGTTGATTTTAAAATACAAAATTGATTTCAGCACATCAAAATTAATCCTGAGAGTTTTTGAGAACTTCAGCCTCTCTGCTAAAAATTGGTTGAATAGATGCAGCCTGTGCTCAATTAAGACATTATTACCCACTTAAAAAAAAAGATCATAGCACTTTTATTTCAAATAACAGCGATGCAATGAAATAATTGTTATTCCACCATGTCCAGTGTATTCTGAATTTCCCACTTCTTGTTCCAAGTTGTCCAACTGTTCCCCGTGAAGCATTCAGTCCATACTGAATTTCCACCCTCACCCCAGGACACCCAGACCACGTAGGACACCATTAGCCGAATGAAGAAACCAAGAAGAGTGAAGAGAGTAAGAGACAGATTAAAATAAAATTAAAAGATAGCAGGAAATAAGAGGAGTGCCTTTTTTTAATTTGAAAAAGGAAAATCTAATATAATCTCTGATAGAAGTCTCTCCCTTTTGGAATGGATTCAGACCACCAGGGACCAGTGTGTTCCTGTACTGCAGGGGGCTGGTGAAATTTATTTACACCACTGTACCACAATGGGTCATGAATCAATTGCAAAATGGAACCAAAATGCTTTAATATGAGTTACAAAGGATCAGTCCAGGATAGTCATATTTGAAGGATAGTCATATTTGAAATACACTTCTTGAAATCAATCGGGCAAGTTAGTAATGACTGATTCGAGTCCTGTAGATTTCAGTGGGTATATGCGACTCATAACAATGGGGAAATCTGGACCCAAAACCGATGCATTAAAACAAATAAAGGCAGCAGTGCTTATGAATGAACCATTCAACCCCCTCAGGATTTACTCTCTGGCTGGACAGACGTTCTGATCTAGTCTCTGCAGCAGCACAAGCAAGATTTGCTAGCTAATACATTAACTGAACCGTTTTCTCTGTCCCTCCACTTGAGTCTGCGCAAGCCAGTTACAAGCCCGCTGTTCCACCTCTAATTTCTGGCCATGCAGCTTCACCACCCATATTCCTTAGGATACAAGCGAGTGTGAAAGGGGAGGGGGGAACAAGAATAAGGGGGATTCCTGATTTCTACCGCTGGGCTGAAGGATACGCATGGAAGCTTGTGCCAAAGGCCACATTCCTGCAGGAGTAATCTGTCAGGGGCTGTAGTGCTCCCTCCTTGCCATGCTTCCCCTGTCTGTCTGCTGCTTTTTCCTCTGCCTCCTTTGTTTGCTCTCTGCCCCCTTCTCTCTCTCTGTTGCCCTTTTCCTATGTGGCCCCCTTCCTGCATCTGTCACCCCCTTTCTCCCTGCCATTCCCTTTTCTCTGTTCCCCAGCCGCACCCTCTCGCTCGCTCTCCTGCATCACTCCCTTCCTTCCTCTCTCTGCCACCCCTTCACCCCTCCCCTTCACTCCTCCTGCCCAGCGTCTCGCTGTCAATGCGTCAGGCCCAGTCTCCATGGGGCGCTCAGTGGAAAAAATCCCTTTCAAAGCTCAAAAGACGGGCAGGGGCCAGAAGCACAAGCCAACAGTCCAAGCGCAAGGGTCGTATCCGAGATCAGCAGCATGAGAGCTCAGTCTAAAGGAGCAAAAGAGGGAAGCTAACGCATATGATAGCGGGGACTGACATGGACTCCCTGTTGCATCCCAGGATGCAGCTGCAGCTCATCAGAAGCTTCTGAAGGAAGTCCTCCTTGTAAGGAAGGGTCCACTCATGAAAAGTCGTTTACTCATCAGGAACCTTCCCCTGCAAATGTTCGCACAAGCTTGCCTCTTGCCATGCTGCCATGGCTGCTCTTCTGCACTAGGGGGCTGAAGTCCGGAGGCCCAGGCCCATCCTTTTGTGGGGATGGACCCACAACTGCCTCCTTCCGAAGTTTGGACTTCCTGGGCTGCTGGCGTGGGCTGTTCCCGGAGGCAGCTTGTCTCTGGGACCTCAAATCCCTTCCCTGAAGAGGATTTCTCCTGCGGTGAAAGGAGAGGCCAGTCCCTCTTGCCAGACACCTGAAATGTTCCCTTGCAGAGGGTCTGAAGTTATGCAGAGGGCTACCAATTGGCCACCCCCGTTTTAAATAGGGAGGAATTCAAGAAATGGAAGACCTACGCCTAGGACTGGCAGCATCACCGACTGCCCCAGCAGAACGGGGCAGCAAGGGCAGCCTCCCCTCTGGATGACCCCCCCTCCGGGGGGAAGGGGGCTCGCTGCTATTCCCCTTTTCTATCAAAGCATAGCCTTATTTGCCTAAGGTGCTTCGCTTCCTGTTATCAGTTTGTTTTGGTTTCGTGTAAGTAGTTTCTGCATTTTTTTTACTGAACTGCTTGCCTTTAGCGTGTTAATGGAGTGAAGAAATAAATGTTTAATAAGCACACCCTTTTTTGTTTTAAAGGCACTCGCATCCCAGAAGCAGCAAGTACAAATTATGCACTCATCATTCGCATGGATGCCTGGCTACCTAATGAACGAAGGGGTAGCAGGAAGAGAGTATCGGAAAACACCGGGAGCGGCGGATGGAAACGTGGAGGCAACGCACACAGTACAGCGTCAGACAACAGTGTGAAGCTTATAGTCCACCAACTCAGGACCATGGATCTGGAAGCGACACTCAGATTTGCTTCTTTTTACCCCTTTAAAAGCCTCCAGAGCCTTTAGACCTGCCAGCTTCGTCTACCACAAAGATAGCGTCTACCACTTTTTTTGACCAAAGGAAAGGAAGAAGAGAGAAAGAGAAATTCTTGGCATTCCCGCAAACCCACCGCATTCTTTCATAGAATGTTGAATGTCACAGTCACAACTATACTATGAGCTGTGTAGCAGGCATTGTTGGGACTCTAGGGATGTTGGCTTTAGTCTCCTCCCCATCCCCAAAACCATTCCCCAGTCTTCTAAAAATTAGGGAACAAGGAAGGCTAAGTCTTGCCATCTGAGGCATCCAGACTACAGGGCAGAGGTTTCTTGCTTTAATACAAATGGAAGAAGTTCAATTATCACAAGAAAGAAACTATACCAAATATTGTGTTTAAAAAAACAAACAAACAAATGGAGTGCATCGACTGAAGGAAAGGTGGGGGATGAGTTTAAATGAGAGGCTAATAAATGAAAACTAAAAGTGAAAACCACAGAAGCACTTCTTTGGTTCTCAGGTGGGCAAAAGAAGAGGGAAAGTGAACCAAGGTGAATTATGAGATCTTGACAGTGCGGGAGAGAAAGCCTTGAAACCCAGAGTGTGAAAGGCCCTTGGCTCTGATAATATTCCACCAGAAGAGCTATAAATCCAAAACCTTTTCAGGTTGAATACGCACATGAATTCTGTACCAAAAAGATAAGGTAACGTAAGAACTCTTCCCCGCAACACAAGTCCAAACTGACAGTGTAACAAAGCTGGTAAGAAACCCCCACCCCCTGCCACAGTGCTTCCAAGCATCCACGGCTGTTCAGTAGTTATCTTATCCTCTTTCGATTTTATAAATTGCTTTAGTAATTCTTCTAAACCTGGGTCCTCCAATGCCATATCTATCTTTACCTCTCCTGATTTTTACTGCAGTTCTTAAGATTAAAAAATACTTTTAAAAAAACCTGGGATGCAGGCACACTAGAAAGCAAAGGGGTTCCTTCCATCGCCATCTTTGAGTTTCAAAGAGTGGCTTTGTCCTTAGCTCAGAACGCATCTTTGCCTTGCACTTAGGTTTTTGGGTAGGCTACTGCTCCTTTAGTCTCAGCAGTACGCCTTGCAGGAGGTGGCTATTTTGCGACTGGACACGACGGCCATTTCATGAGAGCACCCATAACAATCTCTCAAAATTCCAAATATGCCCACCAACCCAAAAACGCCAGGGACCTCGCTTGCAGAGGGAAGCAGCCTCCACTCAGGTAGGCAGACGGTGCCATTGACACTGTTCAAGCACAGCCGTGGCTTCAGCTGCCGCTTCGCTCTCCTCCACTCCTAATGCACCACGGTGCCACATACCTCCTTCCACGAAGCCATAGGACAGTCCATCTTTATTGTCAGAGGTCATCAACAGCTCCACCACCTTCCTCTTCACCAGGGCCTGTGCAAAGAGAACGGTCACTGTATTGGGGTTCAGGGCTGATACAGAAGAGGTTGCTTGCCCCCGGAGCCGGCCAAGGACCCAAGGAAGTGTAAGAATAAGATAAGCCACGCTGGGCCAGGCCAAGGGTCCATTGCACCCACCCACCAGTGGGACAGGAGGACAACACAGCCTTGCCACTCCTCCTCCCAAGCAGCTGGAACACATGTCACTCCTCTGCCAGGATGCCTAGCTGGAAGGAAGAAGGTGACTTTGACCAGGCCTAAACCTGCTAATGCGTTAGCAGCCTAGATACTGAAAAGCTTCAGAAGAAGCTGCATCAAAGGCCTAGGTTTAAAATTGAAAGGTATTTCAAACACTGTGCACCAAAAATATGTACCGGCACATATGCAGGTGTGAATAGGGCTAGGCTCACCAATGGTGGTGCCTAAAGTCACCTCTCTTCACACCAACCAGCTTCCCTGCTACACCCAACTTTAATTTTATTTTTAAGTTTGGGTGTATTTGCTTTTTCTAGAAGCAAAGTGTTGACTTGCAGCACTACCTTTGTTTGTATTAAATCAATTAGGTTTTGCTGTTCTGGAATTTCACCCCCACCGGCAATCCCTAATGCTCTTGTGCGAGTTCCTTTCCTTTCAGTCTCACCAGACTGCCTTCTGGAAAATTAATGTTTTCTGACAAACCGTGCTCGCCATGGAAGCCATTAGAGGAATGAGCAGTGCCTTCCCAAGGCTTCCATTCTGTGAGAGCGCCCACAATACTCCCTCAATGTTGCAGATGTGCAAACTAGCCCCAAAAAGATCACAGACCCCTGAGGTAGGGGCAAGGTTCCATTCCCAAACGTGTGCACCATGCGCATGCGCTTATTAGGAAGCCGGGCTGGCTGCAGCTTCCTCTTGCTCCAGTAGCAAACCTAAGTTCAACAGTCTTTCGCACACCATGCGCCAGTAAACCAGGGTCTGCCCAGGACACCCATTAGCTGCACTGGCCAATTTCAGCAAACGAGCCTTGGGGCACCTTAAAGACTCAGAAGAAGACTCCGTCCTGCCTTAAAGTAAAACTCTTAGAATGTTATTGGGTGTCATGCATTTGTTTGTTTGTTAGTTACGCTGTTCTGTTTTTGTTCTGTTTTGTTTGGTCCATGGACTATATAACCAAGTGTGGTGGTTATACAGAGCCAGTATGGTGCCACTGGAGAGCCAGTGTGGTGTAGTGGTTAAGAGCATGGGACTGGGACTCAGGCGATCTGGGTTCGAGTCTCCGCTCAGCCATGGAGCCAACTGGGTGGCTTTGGGCCAGACACAGACTCTCAGCCCAACCTACCTCTCAGGGTTGTTGTTGTGGGGATAAGATGGAGGAGGGGAATGATGCAAGCTGCCTTGAGCCCTTTGCAGGAAAAAGGCAGGATATAAATCAAATCAAATCAAATCAAATCAAATCAAATCAAATCAAATCAAAAATAAAATAAAATAAAATAAAAGCCAAGGCTTAAGGGTTGATGTCTGAGGGCACTCTCTTCATGCCATGTCATTCCGGGTATCGGTATCAGACAGGGCAATGGCCAGGCTGGCTGGGAGGTGCGGACAAAAACAGCTGGAGGACACCTGTCTGAGGGACCTGTCTTATACCAATGGCAGAATGCTAGGCAGACGGCTCCCCTGGGCAGGCCTCCTCCACCACCGGAGCCACTGCTTCCCCTCCCTCTCAAGACAGCGCTCAGCAAAACAACTGGCGCAGATGTAACCAGCTTCCCGGCGATTCTTCTCCTGCAGTGCCACTGCGTCGGAACTAGTTAAGAGAGACAGCGAGGATTTGCTCAGCTAAAAATGGATTCCTCTGGGTGCCTGCCAGCCCCAGCTGGCCACCCCAATGGAGGCAGGGCGACACAAAGCTCTTTGCTGGAGCAGGCGCTGGCGGAAGGCATTAGGAACGGTGGCCGGGCGCAGGTTGAGCTTCCGATTAGAGGAGTTCTCAAGGCAGCTTAGACCTGGTCTGAAACGTCATTCTTCACACAGAAGGCTTAGTCTGCCCCCTGGGACAAATGCCATTTCCCTGCTTTTGCCCTCCTCTGCTCAGAAGACCAGAAATGGGCCTAGAAGATCGGAAAACCTCTTTCCTTAAACTGGGGTGCCTCCATCTCGCTTTTTGACTCAGCTGTGGGATCCCTGACTTCTAATTTATTCTCTTCTAACGGGGTGCCTTCGGGATACTGCTGGATTCCAACTCCCATCATCTCCAGCCAGCACAGCTGTTGGACATGTTGGCAGTTTTAGCCCAGGACATCTGGACAGCACCAGATTGGGGAAGGGCGTTTTAACAGAAGAGTGAAAACTCTAAGAAGGTAGAATACTTTACTGCTGATAAGCTGCTTTGCCACTTCTTCTTATACTGCATTTATATCCTACCCATTTCCCTCCTGAGATGCGCTTAGCCCTGCCCTCACATTGCATTTTTTATTGTTTTATTGTGTGGACTCATTTTGACAATGGTTGATGGTAAACAGAACAAATTATTTTTAAATAAATTAATCATTATTATTATCGTGGAGGTTTAGTGAAAAAATTGGCATGCTTAAGGTACAATCTGATGCATGTTTAGACTTAAAAAATCCTAACATTCAGCACCCTCCAGTCGGCATGGAGAAAATTAATATACCTTAAATACATGGCTTGCTGGGTAATATGAGGAGCTGTAGGGCGTTTTCCAGTCAAAATATGCATAGAACTGTACCTTTAGCCAACTGAAAATACCAGAAGATTGTTGTTAATTGTATTATTTTTAACAGAAGTATTTCTATTTTAAGAATCCTGCAGATGGAAGCTACCAGTCTAGAAGAGGCAGTCTTTGCTCCTCATTCATACAAGAGGGTCCTTCTTCCAAGATGGTATTGCCACAAGTCCACAGGGGCATAATCACAACTATTGTTTAACTCAAATGTAAATTTACAATGCCATCACTTTAGAAGGGAGCCTCAAACAAATGAATGGGATTGACTTTCAGCCATGCAGGCCTGGAAATCATGCAACACAGAAAACCAAGGATGCGGGGGAAAGGAGAGGGGAAGGCAAGCGAATAAAAGCAGAAACACTATTAAAAGAAGAGGCAGGGGGAAAACTGTACCTCTTCTATAAGTGTCATGTAATGTTCGTCTTCTGCATAGGAGCCATATTCATTCTCTACTTGCATGGCAATGATTGGTCCTCCTTTCTTGAACTAAAAAAGAAAAGGGACAAGTGAATACGAGCAGCAGCGTCTGGAACTAGTGAGCCTCATCCAAATGCAAAGGTTCACAGGGAGGAGAAGGGGTGGATGCAGGCAAAGCCAAGGAGTCGTGTGATCGACTCGGTCTGGTGGGCTTGGCCCAGGAAGGCCTGGTTTGAATTTCCAGCTCAGTGCCATTCTAGAAAAAGTCCTCTTGGCCCCATACTTTTTCTGATGAAGGCAGGAGGAAAGTGGGTGTCCAAAGGCTTCCCGCACACAGAAATTTAGCACAATGCAGAGCGGCGCAGTTTCTGCCTCTTCCTGGGGCTCAAGAAGAGAGCGGGTTGGGCTGGCGGATTCGGGAGGGCTCTTCCCAGCATGCCCTGCGCCACTCCAGCTGACGAGCACGAAGGCGCTCCGGAGCTGGGCTATGCGGAAAGCCTTTTTTGTAAAGTGATGGGGAACATGCTGCATGTAGTGACATGCCTACTTTAGAGTAGGTGCCACAATCATTTAAAAAGAGGCAACCTGCAAAATACATGCCAACATTCCCTAGGATGATGAGGCCGTACATCACCTGCTTCCAAGGAATGCATGAAACCTTGTTATTTTCCTAATATTTTAATATTTAATTGGTTTTATCTTTGATTTTATCACTAAATGGTCAGATGCAGTGTGTCGTTTGTTGGTAGGCTGTTGTCTTTTTGCTTGTATTTTGTAAGCCATCCAGAAACCCTGGTATTGGATGGCATATAAAAACTTGAAATAAACAAACTTGAAATAAATAAATAAAAAACATCTGGCAAGAGGCAATCTACCACACAATGGCTGGCACAACCTCCCAGACCCTTGGCAGCTGCACCAAGAGAAAGGGAGGGTTTCCTGAGTTCAAAGAGAAAGGAATTTTTTCTAGGGGAGTGATGCTCATTCACAGAGAAAACCAAAATGTCACACTTTTGATGTGAAAAGCAGGACCCAGGATACCCTCGAAAAATAAAAGTATTCGGCAGTCATCATAACACTGCTGTCTAAAATGCAGGTGACACAGCAAGACAGACCAACTATCTTATTTACCTGAAGATGGACCACCTCTGGGATCAGATGATCGAAATACTGATATACGGCATCCATGAAGCCCTTATAGGTTGTCCTCAGCTGCATCTTAGGGTCTCGGAGCAACCAGCTAAGAAAGAACAGAAAGGAGGAAGATGTTGGCAAAGGGTAAAAACACAAAAAGAGACATAGAAACATA
>JAIXND010000621.1:6354637-6422682 GCA_023646645.1 Varanus salvator macromaculatus
CACAATCTTCAAAATTATTTAGCATGCTTTTCTGATTGCAGGATTTGGCTTTTAAATCACAGAATACTAGCTCCCCTGATACATACTGCAGGTCTAAATTTCCACTGAAGTCGAACTTCCCTCTTTCTGCCTCGTGAAGATTCCACGGCACGTAGCTGGAACACAGAATTAACACACTGGAAGTCGAAATGCCACTTTCATGGGTCAAGACAGCAAAGCAGGAAATTGGCTAACTATACCCAGCCCTTTAACATGCGACTTTTTTAGAGCAGAAATTGCTGACTGATTGTTCACAAGCTAGATCTGACCCTGGAAGAAATGGATGAAGGCCTTTGAAAGCCACACCTAATTTCAGTCAGGGTATGGCAGCTTCAGTAGGTCACCTGATGGCTTGTGAGCAGGTCAGTTTCTGCAGCCAAGAATACTGTGCTGGAGCAAAAGCCTATTTGAACCCCCTTATGCAGCAACTTACCCTCAGCAGTGCCGACATAAAATGCACTGATAATGTTTCTAAGTGCTTAGGCCATGTGTGAAGCGAACATCTTTCTGGGGTCATGCTCACAAACCTCAGTCACATGCCTTCCATCCAAATCGCAAGAAAAAATACATTTATTACAGCCCCTGGGTCTCCAAGAAGCAGCCACTCCATATCCTTTTATCAGGGCTAGATAAAGGAGACATATAGACACGCATACACATACCTACCCCTCTCATATCCCACCAAGCTCCTCATTAGCTGGCACATACCAGCTCCTCCTTAGGCTGGACGAATGCAGCCAGCTATCAATTAAGGAGAGATATTTGACCCACTTGCAATGTGCAAAGCGTCTCAGAGGAGATCTAATAGAAGAAACCGGGTGTGGAAAGGTAGCCCCATAGCACATGTTCCTTGGAATCCAGTCTGTGGTGGCTCCCAAGTCTATAGCAATGGCCAGTTCCATCTGGAAAGTTGTCAGGCCGAGCATGAGGTTCCATGCTTGACCTTGCATATAGGGCTGGGAAAATGCCCTTTCTGGGGAGCCACCTCCAGCCAGGGCAGGTGACAATGAGCTGGCCAACCTGAGAGGCAACTTGGGAGAAGGGCAGCAGCTGCTGCGAGTGGAGGGACAGAAGCCATGGCTTCTGTGAAGCCAAAACTGGACCGAGCCTGCAGCCCAGGCGAGACTTACGTTGTGAGGGTGTTCATGCCGCAAGCCTTCATCTTCATCAGTCGGTCCTTCCAGTATTCTCGGGGGACACGGAAGTAGTGCACCGAGCCACTAAAAATGCGAAATGGCTTGCCCTCCAGTAGGAACTTTGAGTTCTCAGCCTGCAAGCCCCGGGATCTGCCCCTCAACCCCAGAGGGAGAATCTCGCTCAAGTTAAACCTAGGATGGAAGGGGGAAATGAGTGGAGACACAGCAGAAAGCAAGAAGGGGTAATTTCCCAGAAAGCAGTGACCCACTGAATCATTCAAGGGCGGCTCACAGACTACCAGGCCAGCCTCCCTCACAGGAGTGTTGTTATAAAACGGAGCTCAATAAGCTGCCTTGGGTTCCTTACAAATGACAAAAGGCAGGATTCAAAGGTAATGCAACAATAACAATAACAGTATTGCAAATTGGGAAACCAAGATGGATTTATGGGTCTTCTATGCTCAATCAGATATGGTTTTCTGTCTCATCAGCCAGTTTCTGTGAGAAACTACTGCGTGCAGAAAACCAGTACATCAAAGAGAAGGCGAAGGCGAAGGAGGGAGCCTTTGTCTCCGAGTTCCTGGCTTTCTGCGGGCAAATAACAGCACTGCACAGATTTTGAAGCACTTGCTTCAGCACAGTCGATTAAATTTGTATTGCCATCTTTCTCCTGCAGCTCGCCAGGGCCCCCCTCAGGGATGCACCAGCTGCAGGCCAGGGGCCACCTGCATCCCCCAGAGGGTGCACCAGCCCACCTCTACTCATTCCCCTGCTGTCTGTACTCTCTGCTTCCTCTGTGTAGATTACTCTTTGCCTGCCACAGCTGCCAAGGAGGAAGGAGTAACCTAGATCGAGTGTGTGTGTGTGTGTGTGTGTGTGTGTAGTGGGCCCTGCAAGTCTAAAACTGCCCATGGCAGGTGATGCCCTAGACCAGTCTTCCCCAGCCTGGTGCTCCCCTGATAGTTTGGACTGTAGCTCCCATCCTCCCCAGCCAGCATGGCAAGTGGTCAGGGAAGCTAGAAGTAATAGTCCAAAACTACAGGGGGCACCCAGTTGAGAGAGGCTGCCCTGGAAAGGTGACTCTTGGAACTGAAGATGGCCAGAACTCTTGCTACTCACAAGACACCAATGTCACACAGTTGAAGCATTTGCTGAAGACTAATCCGAGTGGGCAGATAATTCTGTACAATGCATTTTCTCATTTCGTCCCTCTCACCTGCCCCTTTGCTGGTCCTTTCCTTTGCCTTTTCTTTCACACATTCGGTTCATGCCCACTGGCCTCTCCATTCGCAGAGCTGCTGCCCAACGTCTCCCCCACAGCCCTTCATTACTCCCCTCACGGTCTGTTGTTCTAAGTGACCTTTTCTTTGCTCTGTATCCATTAAACTTTGGCTTCTCAAGCTCAACATCAGTCAGTCTCCTGCTGTTTTCCTATATCGCCTATGTCATCTCTCAGTCACTCAAAAACAAACACAAACACAAACACACACTGTGCCAAACAGACTTGCAGCTGCAGGACTCCGACCCAGGTTCTAACAGCCTAAAGAAGGACCACTTGCAGTCCATGGAGAAAGAGGATCCGTTTCAGGGTCATAGCTCTCTGAAAGCTTGATAACGGGAACAGAGTTTCAAGCCACAAGCGTTTCAAATATGCTGTGCATACCTAGATTCTGGCAGCATCAAACTGTCCTTCCAGACAAGAAGCAAACAGAGAGAGAAGGTGGGCTTCTGTCACGTTTTCTCTCGGTTGTTTTCATTGCATGGGGGAAAACCACCCAAAAAGCTCCAAAGGATCTTGGCTACTGAAAACCTGCCTGTTTACCGAAATGGTATAGACAGACAAGGGTTGAAGGAGCTGTGATATAAGCTTCCAGCCCTCTGGGCTCCCTGTTCCACTGCAGGCTCTCGCCGTCACCAAAGAGCCTTCCCTGGGCATCAGGAGGATCCACCAGATGGGCCTTCTGATGCCGAGTCAGAAACGGGAAGTAAGGGCAATTCCTCCGAGTTCTCAGCGGGTGTCCAAGGAAACCCTTTGGGGTCTGGTGTTCCTATTTAACACAAGGCCTTTCCCTAAGAGCCCCAAACAGAAGGCTGAGCAGGAAGGTTATCCCCCCACTGAAGCCAGGGAAGGCCAAGAGAATGCCTGCTTACCTGAAGGCCATCCATTATGCTCCTGCTCCAAGTGGGTGTGAACCGGGGCACTTCCTGCCATGCAAGAGAGGTGCACAAGCCGCCCAAAAACAAATGCCTGAGAAACTGGAGTGCCTGTGCTTGTACTTTCCTCCCCACCGAACGGGCAGGCTCCCCAAGGAACGGCACGTGCATTCTCCTGCGTGCCGGCAGCGCGCATGCGTGCTGCCAAATGCTCTTCCACCATGTGCAGGCCAGCCAACAGGGCAGCCTTCTCCAAGCCAGAGCCCCCCAGATGGATTGCTGTCTGGGGAACGATGGGAGCTGGAGTACAACCCATCTGGGCGGGTGCGGGTAGGGGAAGATTGCCTGTTCACTGAGGCTGGGCGCACAATCCTCTTTTCAAAGAGGGTAAGAGAAATAGGAGAGGGAGTGAGCATGTGTGTTATCACAGGTGTGGCTCTCTTTGGCCTCCCAGGTCCTATGAGATGAAGCTGCACAAACACACGCGCCGAGAACGAGCTACAGTGCACACTGCAAGGCCGAGTGCAAGGTACACAGACTCACTCTAGGCTAAGCTCACGGGGAAAGCAGAACACCGCTAGCAAGAGGAGGCTAGCAAGGAGCACGAGGTGGCCTCTTCAGGGCTGGCTGGGCAAGGGACATGGAGGACGACGGCTGAACTACAGCACCGCACTACAGAAGCCAGCTGCAGACGGCATGGGCAGTACCTCTGTACCGCATCGTCCCCACAGGCCTCTGAACAAATGAGCAGGCAGGGGTAATACCTGGAAAAGGAAGCCTGGATTAAGCACAGGGCAGCGGAATCGTGGCGGACCTCAACAAGAAGTCTAGAGCCGTTTCACCTCCAGAGGTCAGCCACCAAATGGCAAATTAGCATTCTCCTGTTAACTCAGCACTTTGTCCATGTTCCGGGTGCTGCTGGTGCACGGAAACCATCTCGGGCAGGTGGGTGCAAATCCGACAGCATCTTGAAGTCCAAATGATTTACTTAAAAGTGACGTGTTGTCTGGGAAATCTTTCAAGATCCACAAACGTAATGAGTGCCACAACAAAGAGAAGGCCCCAGATAACCCACATAAAACTGATGCAGGGCAGCTAGCAAGAGTCAGCTTTGAAGAAGCGGCATCAAAGACCATTTCGATCTGGGATAAAGAATGACTGATGGAAGACAGTCATGTTATCCATCAGAGAGTTTTTGTGGCTATTTATATATACACCACCTATGTGCTCCAAGGTCAGCGCAAGCTACTATTAGCCTAAAGCAGGAGCTGATTTATAGCACAGGCGATCCGTCTTTCCTTGCCCATTACTTTTTATGATGGACAAGGAATAGCTATATTATGTGCAACACTTGTTTAAAGGCTTTAAATCATACCCAGCTAGACCGTGGCATCGCTCTCCCAGCACCTCCCGTCCCTCCCGCTTAAGCCTGTGGGGGAAAATCTTCCCCTGGCAATGACTGATTTGGCCTGGCGCTCTCCCCTTCTCGCTAGCTGTTTCGGTGCTGCCGCATCTCAGTTTTGCAGAATTAAATGCAAAGAGCACCTACAGCCCCTTGCAAAATGTGCCTGGAGACACCCAGCTGTCAAGGTAAACTTGCTGAATCATCTTTGTTCGAATGCAAATCACATCACCTGCAAGGCTTGATGACAGTCAAACTTGAGATGCACTTTAGAATAAAAGGAACACCTACAGCAACCCGTTTTGCAGGCCCAGATCACGCTTCCCCCAACAAACCCAGAATGTTGCCATGTGTGGCTGTTCCTAAATTGTTTGTTTATTCTTTACTTATTTGCTTCAACTTTTTATAGACCGTCAGGAGAGCCACAAGGCTCTCTGGATGGTTTAAAGCAGTTAAGAGACAATCGCACAAAAACATAAACATTCTTGGACATTTATCAACAGATTCAATAAATTACTCAATGGATTTCATGGCTGAGCAGCAACCTAAGCCTGAGCTGCTCCACTCCTATTTTGACCCCCTAATAATTGCATCATATTGGTTTTCATTGGCTTGTTGGCTTATTCCCAAGTCCTGGTTTATTCCCAAATTATTGATGAGGGGAACTGAAGTATAGTAACAGTTCCCAGAGGGGTAGCCTTGCTCATCTGTTGCGGCAAAAACAACCAAGTGCTTTGTGGTTGTCTTAAAGAGTAAGACATTTATTCTGGCATGAGCTTTTGTGGACACTCTTTTTCGTCAGCTGCATCTGCTGAACAGCATCCATACCACACGGTACTTCATTGTTGTGAGCAATTAAGAGTACAGATTCCCTTGAAGAGGAATCCCATGGGAAAGAACCTGCAATATTAGAAAATGAAGTAAAATGCTCTAAAAACACTTGGAAAGAAAGAATCAAGCAGCTGGATTAGACCGGGTACCCAGAGAACTATTTATTGCAAGCTGCAGAGACAGAATTGCACCAAATCTTGATAAAACTATCCCAACAAGTAAGGAAAACAAAACAATGGCACACAGGTGGGAAATATTCAGTCTACATTCCAATCCCCAAGAATGGAGATGCTAAAGAGTACAGCAAATATATGACAATTGTACTGGAGAAGACAACCATGCTAGGGAAAGCTGAAGGCAGAAGAAGACTGCCAAATACGAGATGGATTGATTCCATAAAGGAAGCCACAGCCTGTAGTTTATGAAGGCTGAACAGGACTGTCAAAAACTAGAAATTCTGGATCCATCAAGTCACCATATTTCAAAGACTTGACAGCACATAACAATAAATACTATCCAGACATTCTGCAGGTGAGTGGGGAATTATGCCAGGTGTTTCCTGACTCACAGTCTATTTCTGCAGCCTATAGCATCTTGTACCCTCCAGATCTGGGAACTGCAATCCAACCCACCTGGAAGGCATCAGGCTGCAGAACACTTGATTATAGTACAGAACTCCCAGGGGACAGCTACCCAGGAGACCTACTGATGCCAGCTAAATGGCCATTTCTTCCTCCGACAAATCATGGGGTGGTTGAGGTTGCTGCGAACTCTCTATGACAAACTGCTAGTCGTCCTCTCACAGAACTACAGATTGGAATCTTTGCAGAATGCACAATCTTTGCGCGGTGGAGAGATGGCAACAGCTGTCACAAGCAAGCTCTGGAAGGCAATCCCTGTGGGTTAAGCCACCCCAGAAACATACATCTATTGATACAACCAGATTCAGAAAAAGAAAACAAAGAAAAAGAAAGCAGTGTTGAATATAGACCCAGTCATGTAAACCCCAGACAGGAAGCTCAGCCAGGCAGCTTTGGGACAGTCCCAGTATCAGAGCTTGGCCAACCTCACAGTGTTGCAGCAAGAACTGAAGGTGCAACAATGACCACAGAGGCCACGTGAACATCCCGAAAATAAAAAAGCAATAAGCAAAATTCTACTGATAAACCACACTCACTCAACAATCTAATCGTGCTATCCAAGCTTTAAAAAACACAGATATTGATCATTTATAATGAAAGTGTAATAATATGCATTATAACCACACATGCTTATGTACTGAGCGTCTTAGGAGCCAGCAAAAGTACCAGAATGTTATTCCTCAGCAGTGGTGGATGCCCTCAGGGGCGGAACTGCACTGACTGATTGAACCTTGGATTTCCCCACAGACCACAGGGCTCTGCTTATTACTCAGCTTCAACAGGAGAACACAGGCAAGGGTGCCTGCAACATCTTTCCTTGGAGGAGAATAGATCCAGAAGAGATGACAACTGGCAAGTGTAAGAGAACAAACAGGGCGAGGACAGTGGGCAAAGAGGAAGAACCGGACAGGCTGGCCTCAGGCACTTCCCAGTCTAAGAAGGGAATCCACAGGAATAAAGAAATCCATGCCTCAGTTCAGATCAGGAACATTTGGCATAAATCAGATATGCATCCATATGCATGTGTGAATGATGATATGTTTGACCCACACTGCATTGCTCTGAATGGGATTTGCATTCAAACAAAGGCTCGTCTCCATTAATGCAACTACTCTCATATTCATGTCTTGTTTACATGATGCGTCTACAGATGAATCAAAGCTTAAAATTCTTGGAAGGTTGGTGGGAAGGGAAATAGATCAGAGGGCTGAGACTGCAGCAGTATCCTAGGGTATATCAAACAATATGCTAAATTAGCATCATCTGTCTCCACTTTCCCCATTTTGATCATGTTATTCCCTTCCTGGGGTCAAGTTAAATCGAAGTCCCCAAAGTCTGGAAGAAAGGCCAGTCAATTAAAAAAAACTCTGAAGGAACCATGCAAACGAGTGTCTTCACTCAGAAATGAGGCTATGCCAACAATATTCAGAAAATGAGGTTCAGGGAATAGAGGCCAACGTTTTCCACTTCTGCTCTCATGCTGGTAGAGGAGTAAGCCCTCTTCCTTCTCCTCTATTTTTCCTGAATACTTTTCTAGTACCAGACAGCAAGTTCAGAAAAGCTACATGAAGCTTCATAAAAGGGTGTAATACTGCACATATTTAGATGGGGAAAAATAATCCTACAAGCCTCAGCACGGCTGACTGAACCCACAGCTTGCTCGGACTTTATGAACAGGTTCCGCATTGCTATGCAGAATAATGGCAGAAAAAGTACAAATTATGTATTAGTTATCTGTAAGTGCTTTGAGCCGAGGACAGGGCGAGACAATGTCTTGAAAAGCCAGTCTGCAGATCTAAAACTAGCGCACAGGTCTGTCATATGGCAGCAGGTGAGAGAGCCTTCTTTTTAAAAACATCACCGCAAGGATGCCAGAAATAGCAGGATGACACATAGCCATAGCATGCCCCGAGCTTCAAAATGAACTGCTCTGAGCAACCATCAATCAATCTGCGGATGGACTTCTTAATTACACTGCTGCTAAGTTGAAACTTTAAAAACTTCAACCAAGCTAATTTACTAGCACTGTCTCCTTGAATTATAGCTAAGAAAATCATATTATAAACCCACATAATCAGTAAGCATAAATGATCAGATCATAAATAACCAAAGATGACCCTCATCTTTTCTTTCATCACCCAGCCTCAATGAAAAGAGGACTGATTCTTTGATTGATATATAATATCACATGCCATTTTACTTCAGATTAATCTAAGCCAAAGTAGCTAGCACTACAATCTTCTAACTCAGTTTAGAGTCATATTCCACAATCATGCTCTGAAAGCTGGGGGGGGGGGGGAGATTTTCCTTTTCTCAATGTGATTATCTGAGATAATTTAAACTGCAATACTATACCAACTAATTTGGGAGTAAATCTCTCTGAAGTCCATGGTGGTTTCTTCTAAGTGAATTTATTTAGGATTACACTTCTGGGAAGTCACATCCTAGAAGCTGACAAATTGTGTTACCCAATTGACTGTTTCAAAAAGTTTTTCCTAAATTAAATGCATCCACTTATATGGAATCTGTCTATGTTTAAACTGAGTTAAAGCTAATTAAGCTAATTAAGTTTCATCAGTATGGGACTAAGGAGATCTGGGTTCTAGTTACAACCCACCCATGAAGCTCACTGGGTGGTGACTTTGGGCCAGCCACAGACTCTCAGCCCAACCTACTACACAGGATTGTTGTTATGAGGATAAGATGGAGATGAGGAGAAGAATCATGTAAGTTTCCTTGATTCCTTGAAAGGAAAAAAAGGGAGGGCATAAATAGACTGAATAATAAATCATGTTAATATAAGTGATTCTGTAAACTTCACAATGCAAAATTAAAAAAGAAATATCCATTAACATTTTCACTCCCAAATAATTACAACTTTCAGAATATCAAATAGTAAGCAGAAAATTGGGGAGAAATCCTGCTAGATCACAGCTTGGAAGGAAGGGATTACTTGTCCCTTTTGACACACTGATGCAGAAAAACAACCTGTGGCTGCTGACCGCAGGTCACTCACCCTCCTGTCCTGCCTGCTGTTTCATAATCAAAAATCCGGGTTGGAACAGAAGCGAGCAGGAGAGGAAGGCCTGGGAGATGACCAAGGCAGAAATGCAACGTCAGCAAGGACTTTGGGCTGCAACCTGGATGGGTGACAGGTGTTGTACCTCGGACCACTCAGCATGCTTCAACTGTCGCACAGAAATGAAATGGATGATGATGATGATGATGATGATAATGGCATCAAGAATACACCGTCCTTCCCAATTCCACGGTTTTATTTCTAGGGATCACGGTGCTGGTGGACAAATGAAAGCTGGGGGGGGGGGGGGATCATTTTTAAAGCAACTTGCAGATGCCATATTTTCATCAAGGTGCCTGTAAAACAAGTGCTCCCTGCCTCCTCGAGACAACCTGTTATTCTGGAACATGCCTTCTGCATGAGCTGCAAGGCACTTCATGAGATTTATTTATTTAAAACATTTTTATGCCGCCCCCATCGCAACAAAGCCTTGGGGCGGCTCACAATATGATGCACAAAGGGGGACGCACAAAGGCGGTAGGAATATCCTTAGGGTCAGCTTCAAACCAGACTTGGGCCAGCCATCACGGAACTTTTTCTAATTCAGAACAGTCCTCTGCAACCCTCCAAGCAGAGAGCATTCCCCCGAATATGAGACACCTGGCCAACCTATGGCGAGCAAATCCATCCCAGAAAGAACTTTTACCGTTGCAGCTCTCGCCTTTGCTAAAACCACCAGGCGCGCCGGAGGAAAAAGGGATCGGTGGGGAACGCTTGCAGCACGCTGCTCTCTTTGGGGGGCGGAAAAACCTTCCCGCATGCACTCGAATAAGAATATATTATTACATGCACTCTAATGGTCCCGAACGCAGCTTGCATCGAGGGTGGAGGCGAAGGCTTGCCTGCATTTATTCGCGCTGAGTACACAAGAGGCAAACCCGCACTTTAATCGACGGCCCACCCGATCGGCGGCACGTGCGCAGGTGAGGTCCCCCCCCCCCCCAGGAGGCACCGATTTGGCAACCGGTGCAGGTGAGTTGGGCAGGGCGGGGAAGGGTCCCCAGGCTTGAACCCGGGACAGAGGCGCGGTCCTCCCTCTGAAGCCCCCTCCCCGAAAGCCGCGGGGGGAAGCCGGGCTCTGCGCCCCCCTCCAGCCCGGGGGGGGGGGCTCGCGCGGGGAAGGGTCTCGCCTGCCCCTCCCGCGGGGAGGAGCCCTCCGAGGGGCGTGCCCGCCGGGAGGGAGGGCCTCATTAGCATAGCATGCCCCGCCCCGCCGCCGCCCCCTCACCTGCGCAGCACCACGGCGGCCAGCAGCAGCAGGAAGAGCCCCCCCAGCAGGCGCCGCCGCCGGCGCCCCCCGCAGCTCCACATGGCTGGGACGACGCCCGGCCCGCCGCCGGCCCCGTTGCCACGGTCTCCGGCGTCCGCCACCATTGGCGCACCGTTACTAGCACGGGCTCCTCCCATTGGAGGAGGGCGGCCCTGCGCTCGGCCGCCATTGGTCTCCGCCGCCGACGGGGCGGAGCTCCGCGCGGCCGCGGCCGCCCTTCTCGATTGGCCGGGCTCCGCGTCGATCAGCCTTCGCTGCCCTCCCCACCTGTTTCCCGCGACCGCTGCGGCCGGGCGGCGCTTTCTGCACATGCTCAGGAGCTGGACTGGAGCAGGGAGCTCTGCCCCGGAGCGGTTGCAGTAGTGCACGCTGCAAGGTACAGCCGTGGTTCATTCTGCCTGGAGCGGCCCCAAAAGGGCCCTCTGCGTAGGGTCAGCAGCTGGGCTTGACCGGGGACCTGCTCCTGGAGTGCAATCGTTACACTTACGGTCAGGCTGAGGTGGAGCTGCTGCAGCCCCACAGCCAAAACAGAAGTTCTTGGGGGTCCGAACAGTAGTGGGGGAGATTCTTCTGGTTTGCAGGCCTTTTATAGACAACAATTTTCATTATTTAAAAATTACTAGCTAAAAAGGGGCAACAGAAAAAATAATAGGAGGGCAGATCTCCAGAGCCCATCCCTGGCGACACGCAGGGCATGCTGCTCATGCGCAGAGGGAACCCGCTCATTTCAGCACTGTACTTTCTTTCTTAATATGTTTACCAGGCAGTTCAATGGGACTCACGCCCAGTTGATGCAGTCAACAGATTCCCATGGCACCACTTCTCCTGCAAAGGTTAGCGAGGGAAAGTGCAAGATTCCCATGCTTTGCAGATAATGCTAGAATTGTTTCCTTAGAGAGCTTTCATGCACACAGGGTCATTTAAATATGCAAGCTACAAATTCCAGTCTCAAGCATGCCTTCCAGGAAACTGAAATCTTCCAATTAAATGGGTCATAACTCCATAGCAAGTCTGCTTGGGCAGGGAGGGGGAGTACCATCATGATGAGAACGGATGCATCTTTGCTACCCAGAAGAAGCCATTCCTGAAAGAAAGCTTAAAATCTCACCTGATCTGATTTGCTCAGATTTTGGCTGGTAGTTCTACAATCATCTTGAACAGTTATTGTCTGAATGAAGAAGGTCCATGTTAATTTCTGCATATTCACTCCAGTTCAGTGTGAATATGGTTTACTGACTGATATCTAGGGTTTTACATTGTTTGCTGCTCTGGAAACCCTTTGAGGGCTCATATAAATGAAACATGAGATCTGCAACCAAAGATTTCCATGCAGAATACTTCAGTTCAGGATCCCAGTCATGCCCCCTTCCAGGATATTCCATTCCACCATGGTCTTCATCCCTTGCTCCACCCATCCATCAGTATTCTGTACCCACGGACATCTCCACCTTCACAGGGCTAGTTCAGTTCCCCACCCCGAGAGATGTGGTCTCCTTCCACAAACCAACCTCAAGCCTGCAGATACTGCCTTCTTGTGCAAGGAAGACACCATCCAAGTTACATCAGGGTCCATTCCTGGTTAAGGTGCCTCCTCTTAGTATTTAGGATTCTTGGTAAATTTATCCAAACTGTACAAACTCTTCATAAATTGCTCTACCTAACTGTGTTCAGAGGAGAGACTTAAATTGTGTTAATGCACATGAGTAACTCTTATCATTTCCTTTTCCATTATTGTATTACATGTATGCACCACTGTTTCAAAGCTGAAAGAACTTCCATAGATTTTGACCACCTTCCAGGCACTCTGGGAAGGACAATGGGAGTGGTGAAGGATTCCCCAGAGAGGTCTGCCTGGCGCGTCGTTATTTGTTTTTCGGCGCCAGGCTAAGACCTTTTTATTTAAACAATATTTTAACAATTTTTAATATCAACGATAGGTTTTAATTCACAGCCAGGGTGAATCTGGATTTTATTTGCACTATTTGTATTATGTTTATTTATTGTATGTAAGCCATCCCGAGGCTCATGCGATGGGATGGCATACAAAAATTCAAAATAATAATAATTCTCATGCTGAATCGCTGAAAATTCTGATGCGCCTGCTTGAAGCTGCAGGAGAGGCCGATCTGAATGTAGTCCAAGAGTTGGCCTTGCTCTCTCGAACGCAGCCTTCCTCAGTCTGATGCCCTTCGGGTGTGTTGGCCTTCAGTCCTCATAATTCCCTGCCAGCACGGCCAATGGATACTTGAAACATTTCGGGAGGGAAGAGCTGGTGTGAGGGGTGGGAACTGATGTTCGTTCGTTCACAAGTTTGGAATGTGGCTGTGCTGGACTAAAGGAAGTAATGAGTGGGAAGGGCAAAGCTGACAAGGATCCTGACTAAGAAGAGGCTATTGCAAGGGGCGGCATATAAATTTTTAAATAAATAAAAATAAATAAATAAATGCCCCTTTGCAGTGAACTGGAGGACTTGCACGCGTGTGCTTCTGCCAGGTCGCCAATGCAAAAAAAAGTTCTGAAATAATCGGAAGAAATGTCAAGATTCCACCTGTGCAAATTGCAACCCTTAAAAACTATTTCCAGTCTGTACCTTGTCTCAACTTGCTATGGATCAAATTGATGCTGGGCAGGAGAGAGAGCAGGAAGCAAAACAGAATAACATCTACAAGGTTGAACCAGAAAAATCTGTTGAGTTTTCAGTCTCCAAAGCAAAGTTCTTACATTCTTATATTTTCAAGGCAAAAAAACACTAAAAAGAGCAGCAAATACAACTCCTTTGCTAAAGTTGATCTCTTCCAAAAAAAGAAAGAAAAAATCAAAGTGTGCATTTATTGATTCTAGCATTGACAAGAAAAAGACAGAAAAACAGTCCAGATCAGCACCTCTGATTTGCTGCATTATTGGATGGTTGCATTTTGTGAGGCTGAGTCTCTTGTGCATCAAAAGACTTCTGTGCTGGGACCCAACAAGTCTGATGTTAAGATTAATTTGCACTGCATGGTGGGAAGGCAAGCCCTTTCACTAGGGCTGGAGGCAGACTGCCTGCTAGCAAATGGATCTACTCTCCCCAGTTCCTGCCACTTGACCTAAAAAGAGAAGATGCGTCTCGCGCGGGGGGAAAGGCAGAGCTTAAATGGTCTTTTTCATTTCGTGAGCCTTCCTCCCAGGATCATCTCCAGAAAATGTGGCTTTAACAAGCTTACCCTCTTCTCAGCCCGTACAGAACCCAGGATGGATAAGTGTAGATGGACTGGCCATCCAGTCCCATCAAAGACCATACCCATCTCTGATGCAGAAGGTGGCAAGGGTCCAGGCTGGAGAAATTCGACCTGCATTGCGTTTGTTTTCCCCAGGAGCCACAGCAGATCAGGCCATGTGGCCTAAGGGTGGGATTTCAGGCACAAAAGAGTTCAATTTAGGTTGGTCATCTTGCCTTCCTGGGGTAAACTCTTACCATGGCCCGGCACAGGAAGATGCGTGTCTAGCTGTGTCCATTGGACCTGAGGTTGGAGGGGCTGGGCAAGAAGAAGGCTGTCCCCAGCACACGTCCCTGTCTTCTTCCTGGCCCATGATCATGAAAGCCACGTGCAGCTACTGGAGTGCAGAGAGTCTGAAGGCCAGCTCCAAACATCACGCTTGCAGTAGACTCCTGGCCACAATCATCCTCATGACTTCATTGGTGCCTTTAGCCAGAGAGAAAAGAAAAGAGAGAGGTGTCTTTGTTAGTAAGGAATAAGGCTGCGTGTGTTTGGGTGTGGATTTTACATGCATTGTAAAAACGGGGAATGCAGACAAGGACATGGAAACCTAAGGATCTCAACTTTCTTGCTGTTTTCTTTCTTTTACATATAAAGAGAGAGGGAATCAAGTCTGTAGTCCTCATGGAGGCAAAGCTTGAAAGTACATAGGCAGTATCCATTTTACTCTCTGTTGCCGGCTAGCAGCAAACCTTTTAAAGCAGACCGTTTTATAGCAATCGAGTCAGAATCAAGTCCCCCAAGTGCCAAGTCTCACAAGAGTCTAATTTGGCAGCTTTGTGCAGAGTTCGGAACACAGTGACATCTTTATGCAATGAGTTCACGGCACGATGCGGGTTGCACTTAACTCACGTTAAGCTGGCTGTCAGCGCATGGAAAGAGCGAGAGCAAGTGGCTGCAATTCCAGCAACCCATGAAGAGCTATGGGAATGAGGCAACCCAGTGGCCAAGGCTGCAGACAGTGTCTCACAGTTTACCTTCCAAAATCTGGTGCACTCGGATGTCTCGCACAAACTGCTGCACTGCGTAGTCCTTCAGGTACCCGTAGCCACCGTGCATTTGCAGGGCCTGGTTGCAAATCTGTACAAGAGCGGACAAACTGGGTCAGGCCCTAGAGTGGCAAGACTGGCCTCTGGGACTCCACAGCAAGATGGAGCAGGGACAGAAGTCTTGGAGTTAAACACTTTAAAAACAACAGACTCTTCTTAAAGCAGAGGGTTGGTAAGTCTTACCTTGCAACCCTCATACAGAGCTTTAGCTAATTGGAGCTAATGGAAGTGTACTAAATTAAATACAATACCGTGCACTAAGCCTAGCACAACTTGACTTTGCTCATATCCTACTAGTTTTGTTTTTGATTGCTTATTGATCGTATTGCTTTCTATTGTGCAATGCATCTGGAGGGCACCAAGCTGGGGGAGTTTGTTCTATTGTTCGCACACCATTGGGGGGCATCTTTATCTGCTTTTAAACAGAGAAGCCACCTCTCTTGATCAAAATGCAAGGTTGACATCTAGTGGCCAACTCTAGTATCGAATCAATCTTTCCAGGACTTGCGTAGGTATATTCTGCTTTTTTTTTTCCCCTGCTCTCCTCTCCCTAAAATAGCAACCACAAGCAGAAGCTGTAGACAGCAATAATAAACTTAGTACTCTCTCCATCTTGCTGCCTGCTATTGCTTACCGCAACAGTCAACACAGAGCGTGGCTGCAAGCAACACTAGCGAGCAAAAATCCGGTGCCCAAAAGTTACTACAACCCTGCACTTGCTTGCTGTTGCAAGGTGTAGAACAGAGAAGTGGAAGTGGGGCTGAACTCTCGCTCAGGGGTAGAACACGGGCTTTGCAAGCAGCATGCCCCATCCCCGGCATCTCTGCTGGGCTAGGGAAAGAATCCAGATGGAAGCCCGGAGACCACTTACTGCCAGTCAGTACTGAGCAGGACAGAACTGTCAATCGATCTGCCCTTGCCCATCATTATTATGGCACACAAACTAAGCTATGGGGGAAGCCCCAAGTTCCTGGAAGGCAATGTGCGAACCCCTGATTCAAGCAACGGGGTCGGATCGGCAGGTCCTTCGGGTCAGCGTGCAGCGCAGGGGGCTTCCTCGCCACCTCCGGTGACGGCACCCAGAAGGGCTCCACCTACCGCAAAACACTCGTCCGTGGCAAACAGCTTGGCCATGGAGCACAGAGCCACGGCGTCCTCCCGCTCCTCCTGCAACGCCTGGGCCGCGCCGCGCACCATCAGCCGCGATGCCACCAGGCGAGTCGCCATCTCAGCCAGCCGGAACTGCAGGTACTGTTGAGCGAGAGAGGAGGGTGAGCCGGGGCTGGTTCTGGAGATCGATTCGCCAGGAGGCCTGCTGGGAGCCACCCGGCTCCCCCAGCCATTCCCGCCTTCCACTTCCCCCGGAGCCAAGTCAGGGCCTACCCCACTGTCCAAAGCAGCACAGCGGCCGAGCACGTACGTCACAAGCCGTTGAATGTCCACAGCTTCAATCCCAAGCCTTTCCAGGGAAAGGCCTGGAGACAAAACCCTGGAGAGGCTTTGCCATCAGCACAGAGGGCGTGCTGGGCAGCTTACAGCTTGCCAGGGGTTGTCGGACCCAGAACCCCTCCTGCTAAGCCGGCTAAGCGGTGTATTGGTGTCATTTTGCCTCCAGGCAGCAAGAGGCTTGACGAGGGGGGCAGATGGGCCAGGTAGTGTCACCAAGAACTGCCCTTTTGAACACACAACTCCATTGCTGAGCACCTCCACTGGCTGCCTGTTTGCTGGTGGGCCAGCACCAGCCTGTAAATGTCCCGGTAGCAGCACCAGAAAGCTGGCAGGGAATGAAGGAATAGTTGCAGCAACTGTATTACTCGACGTTTGCTAGCAGACGAGGGCAAAGGGACATGGGCTCTCCACTGTGACCAAAAAGGTGGTGCAGATTCAGGAGCGAGAGGCGTTTGCAAGAATAATTCACCTGATTGCTCGCCAGGGGCTCCCCAAACTGCTTGCGGACATTCAGATGGTCCCGAGCCAAAAGAACCGAGGCATGAGCTGCACCCAGAGAACAAGACGCTGCAGGAGGAAACAGGCAGGGCTCTGTTATGCACTGGTCTCCAGCAGCCCATCCCTCCTTTTCCGGCCCTCTTGCCACTCTTAACGGCAGCTTCAAAGTAACTACGAATGAATAAAGGCGGAAGCATTACCGATGTTAATCCTCCCTCCATTCAGGCCTTTCATGGCGATGTTGAAGCCCTGCCCTTCCTCTCCTAGCCGGTTGGCCACCGGAACGACGCAGTCCTCAAACATCACGGCTCGGGTCGGCTGTGAGTTCCAGCCCACCTGCATGGAGGGAAATCCAAGAGGCCCTTCATGTTTCACCTGTCCCCAGATGCCACCATCCACCTGCTGCCCGTGTGCCGCTGCCCCTGAGCTGTGCCACATCCTACACCACCAAACTGCTTTCGTCGATTTGAAGCGGACACGAGAACCTGCTGTATCGCCATACCTTCTTCTCTTTTTTGCCAAAACTCAAGCCCAGCATCCCTCTCTCCAGCACCAGGCACGAGATGCCCTTGGGGCCTGGCCCCCCCGTACGGCACATCACCACGTACAGGTCTGTATCGCCACCACCGCTGATGAAGGCCTGCAGGGGAAGTCCAAGGGAAAAGTCACCACTCAAGGGAAGGCGGCGAGAGACGGCAGGCTCTCGGCACCCGCTCCTTCCTTCAGATAAAAACATTGCCTGGCAGTTTTACAGAGGGAGGTGAAGGCCAAAGAGGGGCCATCTGAAAGGGTGGCTGTTTGCCCCCTCTTCCCTCTCCATCCCGTCTTTCCTGGGTGCCATGTCTTGAAACTGGCAGGGATGGTCATTTTTCTGATTTCATGCAGACTGGTCTGGGAACCTTTCCGGCTGGATGCAAATACTTCATATAAATAAGGAAATGGGAGTTTGCCCTTTTCTGATCTGCAGTTATTATCGTTTGGAGCCCAGAAGAAACTACATAGGAGCATTCCAAAAGGATCTCTCACAGTAAGGACTCCCAGACTCCTGTGCTAGGGACTAAAAAGCATTGTGGGGCAGGGAAAACTGAAGGAGGAAGGGGCGGCCCCTTTCACGGGGAGTGGGGAGGTCTGGTACCTTGGAACCATTAAGGATGTAATTGTCGCCTTGCCTCTTGGCTGAAGTTAGCAAAGCAGCAGCATCACTCCCACTTCCTGTTTGCGAAGGAAAGAACGGCAATTAAAATGCAGATAAAATAACAGAGCATGCCACTCATCATTCTAGTTACCCCTGCTAATATTCCAAACTTGCTCCTCCCCCTTGATAGCTAAGCCTTGCAGACAGAACTCTTGGCTCCCAGTTTCTCATCTCTGAGCAGATCACCGTCTTTGGCAACTGTTCATCTCGTCACCAGCTTGCCTTTCCTAGGCCTTGCTTCCCCCGCACTCGCACTATTGACCCAAACTCACAAGGTGGCCTCAGGCAAGCCTCTTCCCCTCTCAGCCTCAGTCCCCCCTTCTGCAATATGGGGAGAAGAATCCTGACTTACCTTGCAGGGTTGTTCTTTGGGTTAATCCGCACACTTGACAGTTAATAAAAGTTTCTGTCATCACCATCATGATTAATTTTGTTATGCCTCAGAATAAAATATACTTTCACCCATTTTCTCCTTGCAACTGCCTTAAGAATTTGGTTAGGCTGAGACAGAGTGATAGGCCTACGACCTGTGAGCAAGCCTTGTGCGGTCTGAATCTAGATCCCTCTTGCTTAACTCAAATGTTCTCATCCAGTGTCCCACACAGGTTTTTATTTATTTTGTTTATAAACATTTGTGTATACTATTCACTTAGCTATGATGGGTCTTTGAACAGTTTACATTCAATAAAATCCCAAACGTAATACAATATATGACAACAAAGTGACAATCGGTAAACATTCCAATTAAACAATAAGCAAGGCAAACTGAAACAATTTACAATATAAACAAACAAGTGATGAATACAAAATCCCAATAAAAGCAAATAAAAACAAGAACTGGACCAAAAGGGAAAACAAAGCCCTAACAGTAGATATTAACAAAACTTCGCTTGAACATTAACATAAATAGGAAAGCTTTGCCTGATGCTGGAACATGAACAGCACTGGCTGGGAAGCATATTCCCTAAATGAGGCGCCACTACCAAAAATGCCCTTTCCCAAGTAGCCACCCTCTTTACACCCTTGAAAGGCGGCTCCCAGGAAAGGACCTCCAAAGATGATCTTAAGGCACAGGCAGGCACATATGGTTCCTTCAAGCTGTTCAGGGCTTTGTATGTTATTACAAGCACCCTGAAGGTTCACAGGATCCTCTCATTAACTTGGCTAGATCTAACACTGAGGAGGAAGATCCTGATGCCTTGGCCAGGAATCCCGTTTGGGGTTGTGGGCATCACGTTCCTCCCCGCGTCCCTCACCTGGCTCAGTCAGGCAGTACGAGGCGAGCTTTTCCATGCTGCACAGCGAAGGACAGTATTTGTGTCTCTGCTCCTCGTTGCCAAAAGTGTCGATCATCCAAGCGCACATGCTGCGGACGCAAGAAAGGCAGGGCGGATCACAGCGTGGACCTTCCAACCTCAGCGCGAACCCTCAGCCCGATACTCACTTGTGAATGCTGATATACGCTGTGGTACTGACACATCCCGTGGACAGAGCCTCAAAGATGATGGAAGTGTCGAGCCGGGAGAGTCCGGAGCCCCCGACGTCCGGTCTCACGTAAATCCCACCAAAGCCCAGCTGGGCTGCTTTCCGCATGGTTTCCATGGGGAATATTTCCTGTCAATGCAGATGGAGGGAGATGGCGCAATTGCATCTGCTGGCATAGCTAAGTTTATTGACTTGGTTTTTGAAGCGGATTCCCGTTTTTCTGTCCCATCGAATCAGCAGAATCAGCCTGTAAAAAACGTGCTTGCCAATACTGCCTTACGAGTTTATCTTTCTCAGACTAAAATCACAGCTACGCTTACCTAAAACTATTCCCTGCTTAATTCAATATGGCTTCATTTTGAGATACCTCTGAAGCCAGGCGAGGCGATATTCAGCATCATCTTTATATGTTCTAGCAACCAGATGCAGCACAACTAAGCAGTGCTACAGTTACGGCAGGCTGGGGAAGAGGAAATGTCCTCCCAGATCTTTTCTATAATCTTTGGAAAAATCACGTCTCCTCCTCAAATTTTCTGGGGGGGAAATGTTTTTGCTTTTATTTCATTCTGCTTTGTAATTTTATTCCCCCCATGCCACTTTGCCCTTCGCATCTGTAGGCAGATCCAAGCGATGCCAGCCAAGAGCAACGCGCTCCCATCCTCTTTCGTGGCGGCGGATTAGGCAGCTGCTGCGTATTACAGGTGTGGCTTGGTCGCTCACGCACCTTTTCATCCCACTCAGCCATGTGGGGGGCCATTTCTTTGGCAGCAAAGTCAAAGGCCACTTTCTGGAATTCCTTCTGCTCCTCGGTCAAGCCTACGGAGGCTGGAAGAGAAAAGGCTTTCAAAGACAGTCCAGGAGGAAGGGAAGGGAAGGCATGGCTTCCAAGGTCCAGTTGGGTTAAAAACCTCCACCCCATCCACGCACTAACGATCATGCTTATCCAAATTACTGGGTGGCTTCAGGTATTTTTTAAGACGTTGCAAACTCGGGTCAGCCTCTTTCTCCCTTTGCTGCCACCACGTGCACACCTGGACTGCTTCAGCCATGTAATACCAGGGGGCGGCCACATCTGGATTTATATCCCACGCTTTTTTTGGCTAAAGAACTCAACAGGCATTTAACAGAACCTGACGCATCCCCTCCCTGGAAGTAAGGTTCACTGTTTGCAATGACGCTTCTTCCTTCCCAGGTAGGGTCGTAGAACAGTATCCTGTGAATGCTCACCCAGAAGTGCATCCGCCTATATGAGGCTCACTTCTCGGTAAGAGGGCTCGTCCCTCCCACCCTTTCCAAGACGCTCACTTGAAAATCCGATCAGGCTATATACACAATTTCCTGAAAACTCCTTCAAGTGTACCCGGAAGGGACAGCACTTAATGAACACTCCACGCGCGCAAGCTCTGGCAAGGGTCCTTGAGTGCCCTCGGGGCAGGCAGGAATTCGGCAGGTGAAGCGTGCCCCTTTCACAGTATTTCGCGGCCAAAAAGCAATATCCTCTCCCTGTCACTACAGGGTGGCATGCAGCGGGGGAAGTCTTCGCGCCAGCAGAAAAAAGACGGAACAGCTGTTGCATTCTCCTTCTCTGCAAGGAGAAATCCAACCGGTAATGACTTCCTCCCGGCATTGCATACCTCCTTGCAGCGACAAGCAGGGCAGCACGAATCTCTGCACGCATCTCTGCGGGCCCCTTACGGTCTATGCAGGAGACGAATCCTCGCCGCCCCCACGGCTGCTTCCGTCCCGGGCTCCTCTTCAGCGGGCCCCACAACCTGCACCAGCCTCTCCACGCCATGGCAAGCGGCTCCGCAGCTCTCCGAAGCCTCCCCTTGAGCGAGACTCCTGGAGGCCGCGCTGCATGATGGGAGTTGTCGTTCGCGGCTGCTGCTCGCCGCCCTCCCTCGTCCTTGCCATGACAGCACAGTGGGACTGCAGGTCCCAGCAGAGGCCGCGAACGACCGCGCGCTTCTGGGAGCTGTAGTGCCGTTTCCCCTGCTAGGGTCTTCCCTCTGATTGGTCACAAGTCGGGGGATGCTCTTAAAGGCCTAGCTGGGTTTTGCGTAACTATTAATTGACCGCCGAATTAAATTGGGAGCGTGGTTAGCGTTGCAAGAGGAATTTTGATTCTTCTTCCCGGGGATTTCAGTCCTGCAGGCAACCGAAAGCTCCGGTTTGTAAATTCGGGAGGGAGCTGCTGGTGCAGACGGAGCTGGAAAAAGGGCATCGGAACATTAAAAGGAGTGGAAATTTGGGCAATTGCTGAGTTAACGTTAAATATTTTCCAGGTAATGTAACCATCCCCGCCCGCTCACTTCTTTGGGTTTGGTTTTGATGTGCATTTCATTTGCTCTGCTACATGATCGGGATGCATCTTGGCTCAGTTGCTTGAGTTACCTAAACCTATTTGCTTTGTGCCTCCTTCTCTGGCGGAATTTGCATGTTCTGTGTTGGCTCGATTGCAGGCAGGGCAGGACAGCATCCAAACACAGTTAGGTGATGCCATTTTTGGCCTGCCAAAATGCCAGAAAATAGCGAGGAAGCTTTTGACTGAAATCTTCTACAGCAGTGGGTGCTGAGTGAGATAACAAAGGGGGTAGGGGGAGACGTCAAGCACAACACTGTGTAATTACTCAGACGTAAATTTTACTGTGCTGCTGGGTTATTATTTTCAGGTAAGTGTGAATCAAACGGCTGCCTATAATGAATCAACAATAAAAGGTCTAACTGGGTCGCATTTCAGGAAAGTCTTAAGATGTCTTGGAAGTATCTTAAGAGGCTGCAATCCCACACCTAGTTAGAAGTAAGCCCATTGAATTCACTAGACATGCCTCTGATGTGTAAGCTTGTGCTGTCAGCTGCCCTTCTGCATCCCGAGTTCCCAGAGTGTATTAGTTGCACATATGCAAAGCATATCGGGGGTGGAAACTTTATCTCTATTTCTGCTTATCTCTTTCTTTAAAATGACAAAATGAAGCCTGGGAAGCACCCAGATCCTCTGCCCAACAACACAGCCTGTGTATTTCCTATGCTTCCACGGAATTGCGCCCTGACATGAGACCCTTTTCACAGGTGCCAGACGAGCCACTTCAAGGCAGAAGGAGAATGGCTGCGCGTGGTAAAAAAAGAGTCAGAGGAGCCACTACAGGTCCGTGGGACAACCTTGTGTTGTGGCTATTGCATGTGTTGCTCTCGCGCCGTGGCTTGCAAACAATGAACGGTCCAGGTGGGGTGCATCTCAGTGTGATAGAAACAGCCAGTAGTAGGGCTGGAAGGGAACAAGAAGGCCATCAGGTCCAACCCCCTGCTTTTGCAGGATGCCAGGTTACACCATCCCACTCAGAGGGCTGTCCAGTTTCTTTCTGAATGCCTCCAGTGTGGGAGAGCCCCCCACCTCTCCAGGCAGCTGGTTCCACTGTCGTATTGCTCTGACAGTGAGGAAGCTTTTCCTGACATTTAGCCTTAATCTGGGTTGTCGCAACTGGACTTAATTATTCCCTGTCCTACACTCCGGCATCAGCGAGAAGAGATCTTGACCTTCCCCTCTGTGACAGCCTTGGAGGTGCTGATAGAGGGCCTCCCCGCAGTCTTTTCTCAAGGCTGAACATGCCCAGTTCTCTCAGTCTCTCCTCACAGGGCAGTGTTTCCAAACACTGCATCATTTTCTCGCCCCCTCTGGACCTTTTGTAACTTGTATTTCCTTAGTAATGTCCGTGTTTTGCCCTGCAAGAGGTTCTGTGCTTCTCACTGGCAAGTTCACGCTGAGGATTTGAGGCAGCTCGAGGGCTCCATCTTGTGGCCAAAGGCGAGAATAACGGCTCTTGCCTCCAGAGGCTGCCTCAGCAACAAAGGGTCCAGGAGGAAATCTAAAAGGCCAGTGATCCAGGAGCACGACGACCACTCAGAAGACCTTCACTGCTTACAGAACTCTTCCCTCAGGGGTCCCGGGTGGAGCTTCTAGGGGTCCCATAGCTGCAGCAGGCTGTGGGTCCAATCCTGCAACTACCAGGACTATTATCCTGACCTTGGGTCCTGGAGCTGCCTCAAATCCTGAGCAGCTGAGCATCAGAATACGTTTCAGAGGAACACAAGCAATGGCAGCTGGATTGTACATGCACCAACCAAGCAGTCTCTAAGAGGCAGCATCTATTTCTATGCCCAACCACTAACCACATGCGAGAAAGTGAGAAACATCCAGCAGGGAAATGATGCCATAGTGAGAGCTGTTGCACATTTGTCCTTGCCCATCCAAACTTGCAATTTTCCATCATTTACTCATCGTTTTTCAAAGTAGATCTGCAATCATTTGTTGTTTGGCCTTTTAATTTTGAATTTGATTGAATTTCATAATAGAAATTAATGAAAAAATAGAAGGGATGAAATGTTTATAGTTTAAGTCCACGGAGCGAATATGGCTCTTCAAAAGCAAAACGTCTGGTAAATCTCTGATGTTCTCTATTATTTCCTGATTGTTTGAAGGTATAAAGGAACCTGCTCTGAAAGTAGAAAAATCTGAAATCAAGGAAAGCCAAGAACCCAGGTCATCACGAGCCAAAGTGAAAAGTGTTGCTTCAAGTAGCACTGGAGGCAAACCCAAAGGAGAAACCCAGGCTGAAACAGAGGGGAGCAAGAAGGCCTACACGCATTGGCTTATGAAATCCGAGCCAGAGAGCAGGTTTGAGAAGGGAGTGGATGTCAAAGTAAGCAAGCCATCTTCTGTGATACAGCAGTGAATTGTGCATGTGTCTGCCTTCCCCAGCCTGCACTTTCCTGATGTTTTAGATGACAGATCCACTCACAGCTTAGATCGTCCTGGGCAGAGCTGCTGAGCGTTTCAGTCCAAAATCATCGCTGGTTTGGGGAACGTGGGAACACACACATGCACACACCCCTCTGTGTGATGTAGAGTAATGGTACACCTCATTTGTACTCATTTGCCCTTGCTGAATGGAAGCCAGAACTGCAGAACTGAGTATCCGTTCAGGGCAGAACAGAGAGGGGCAGTCCCCAGCCCGTGGCCCGAATTGACCTGTCTGCCCAGATCACCCAGCCAGTGCAGGTGTTGCACAAGGCCCCCCCTCCAAACCGCTACCTGCCCAGAGAAGGGGGAACGGTTGCGCCTAGTGCTCCTCTCTCTTCACTGACCTGGGAAAGGGAGGGAGAGCGAGGCTGTCTCGAGGCCTGGCCAGTGGAGGAAGGCACTGGAGGAGCAAAGCCAGCTCAGCACTCCGTTGGCACTTGGAGGATTTTCCTGCGTGGCGCCTTTTACACAGAGGAAGGGGAAACAGGGCCAGGCGATGTCAGAGCGTGGGATTCTGGGAAGGAGAGGGGCTTCTGCGTGGGATCTCCACCTTGATGCTATTTGGCCCTTCGGAGTAGTTCCCCTCCCCTCGGGACACTAGTATAGGGACGGTTTATAGAAGCTTTAAATAAACAAATAAAAACTATCAAAATGTTGTGGAAGTCCCCTGCAGATCGCCACTGTCACCACCAAATATGGCAGCCTTGCCGGCCATTTTGATAGCCACTCGACCTGATGCAACATGGAGGGTCAACTCACGGGCTGCAGGTGCCCTGCCAGCCTAGCTCCCCCGGCGATCTTGCTTGAAGCCTGGTCAAAATGCAGCACTGGCATTTAGACATCGCTTTGTGTGTATCCGTATTATTGCAGATTTGATAGGTAACAGAGCAGAAACTTTGGTGATCAGTAAGTGTAGCAGACTCTGTGTGCAGAGATACATATAGATATATGTCTACTCAGATGTAAGGCCTATTCCATGGGCTTTAGCTGCAGGTAATTCTGTGTGCAGGATTGCAGCCTTGATCAGTAAAATCTTAATACAAAGATAGCAGTCCAGCCGCTCCAATAATGTATGCTCTTAATTTGATTACTCAGTTTGGCATTGAAGACCTAAAAGCTCAACCCAATCAAACAGCAAGCTGGGATGGAGTCAGGAACTATCAGGTAAGGCAAGCAGAGCTTGTACATTGACCTGTATGTCTTTGGGCTTAAAAGCAAGCCACAAAAGCCATCCAGAACATCTCCAATTATTTCCTGCAATGAAGGAACAGAGCAGCAAATGCGCTAACCAGCCTGGGAATTGGACAGATGTCCACGGAACGGCTTCCTTTGTTCAGGCATCGCTTCGAATCCCAGCGAAGGACACTGGACCGCAGATTGTCTTGATTGTATTCAAAAGCGAGGCTTTGCGGCCTGCTGGCAAGCTGGAAATTGTGGGGTCCTCCTAAAGCAAGCTGTTATTTGGGGTGCTGTCTGAATTGGCACAGGGTGGATTTGTTGGTGCTGTGCTGCATTCTGACTACAGAAATCTGAAAGCACTTCTACATTATGGTTCTTCTTGTCCATTCAGGGATTGAGCTCCACGCCCGGGGCTTTTCAGTAGAACCTGTGCTAACCGTGCCTTGTCGACTGCTTAGGCACGATCCTCTTCTCTCAAACCTGAGGGCCTCCTCAGATGTTTGACATGCGCCGTAGCCCTTTTCCTTCAAGGCACTGCAAGAATGATCCTTACTCCATTCCTTTGGCAGGCCCGGAATTTCCTGAGGGATATGAAAGTGGGGCAGGAGGCGTTCTTCTACCACAGTAATTGTAAGGCCCCTGGGATCGCTGGGATCATCAAGGTGAGAGGGGACTTCTAGCCATGCACGGCACGGCTGCACGAACGTATCAGTGTTCCGAAAACAACACGTTTTGGCCTGTAGTCCACAGAGGGGGGAAAAGGATCCTTGAGTGGGGAACTGCTAGTGGCCGTCGGATGACAGCAGCTGTAGTACAAGGCGGCCGTGAATTCCCCATCTTGGGAATAATGCCATAAAATGGTTGGCTGTTGTAATCCACAAGAGAGAAATCAGGCCTCCATGATAGATAAAGGTAAAAGGTAAAGGTTTCCCCTTGACGTGAAGTCCAGTCATGCCTGACTCTAGGGGGCTGTGCTCATCTCCGTTTCCTGGCCGAGGGAGCCAGCGTTTGTGCGCAGACAGTCTCCGTGCTCATGTGGCCGGCATGACTGAACACCGAAGTGCACAGAACACTGTCACCTGCCCACCGAAGTGGCACCTTTTTATCCACTTGCATTTGCATGCTTTCGAACTGCAAGGTTGGCAGGAGCTGGGACGGCGCACAGGAGCTCACCCCGTGTGCAGATTCGAACCGGTGACCTTTCGATCTACCAGCACAGCGGTTTAAACCACTGCGCCACCTGCAGTATGATAGATGCTCAGCGTTTTTATATCTACGCCGCATTTTTAGCATTTTGCCAAAGCAGAATTCCCAGGATTCTTTGGGGAAAGCAAGGACAATTAAGTTGGGAAAGCACCCATCTCACCTTGCAGCGTGCACTGTCCCTAGTACCACCTGCTGTCCCAGGTGACTGAGGTTTAGCCAGGATTTTCATGTAGAAGCCTTGCATGTGAAGTGTTGTTTAGTCCTGAGACCGAAGGCATGAAAATAAGGGCGGATGCTTTCCATGTGCGTGCTGGATGCAGGGTCAAGGGGTGAGCTTCACTTGTGAATGTGTCATTCCAGATAATGTGAACATTCCTATGGCAGACACAGATCTGGTGCATGGCTACCATTGTGGTCCTTCTCAGCAGACTGGTTCACACATGCGAGTCATTGGCATGTGTGAAGTCGAGGAAGCATCTCCCCGCCCCGCCCCCAATCGCCCTCGGTCCATGACTTTCCTTCTCAGTCCTTGCTTCTGTTCCACTTCCCAGATTGTGAAGGAGGCCTATCCGGATGATACCCAGTTTGATAAAAAGAGCCCCCATTATGATGCTTCCAGTACCAAAGAGAAACCCAAGTGGTCTATGGTAAGCCTGTTGAAATTGAAGCCCAAAACATCTAGAGGGGAGCAGGCAGGAGAATGCTAACATACCCCGTCCTTCCTAGAAATGGTGAAAGTGGCAAAATCTGTCACTGATCTGCTCGTTTACTGCAAGGCATCAGGAATACTTGCAAGAACATTTAGCAAGTGCAAGGATCCCCTTCTCCCTCTATGCGGGGGCGGGGGGGGGGTGAAGTTGAGTACCACAATCACAATCCTTCCTTACTCTCCTGAAATCCAGAACGTGGCCTCTTCTGGCTGCAGTGTGTGTGAAGGCACAGCTGGAGTCTCCTTTGAGGGATGGCTGCTGGCGATCGGCAACGCGGCGCTTTGATTTCGCCGCCTTCTCCAGTCAGATCTCCCTGCTTTGTTTACAGGTCGACGTGCAGTTTGTGAGAATGACCAAGCGGTTCGTCCCCCTGGCGGAACTGAAAATTCACCACCAGAGGCACAAAGCATCTGGAGGGCCCCTGAAGGAGATGGCTCTTTTCACAAGGCAGAGGCTCTCTGTCCAGCCCTTGACCGACGGTAAGGACTAGGAACCTGGGAGAATGATTCGAGGAAGTCTCAGAATGTTGGAAAGGGCACCCGTGCTGTCGGTTTTTTGCAGCAGTCCAACACGCTTCAGCCCTCATGGGCCTTCTTTGGGGATAACTGTTCTTTAAAAAAAAAAAAGACATTCTGGGGAAAAAGACAGGAATTTCAGAGATTTCTGCAGGCATTCTGTAAAAAATCGCCCCAAAGAAGGCATAGTTCTATACAAGCTGAAGTGTGTTGGACCACGAGGGAAAAGGTAGCTCTATTCTTTGAACCTCTTGGGTCTTGGCTCTTCATGACTGTGGGATGCTTTGGATGTTCTGTTGCTTGGCCCAGGAACCAAATGGCATCTTATAAACAAAGAGTTCTAGAGCATCTGGTCCAGCCCCTGTTCTGTGCAGGAAGGTGCTGAGCTCAGTGACTCCTAACAGATGGTCATCCAACCTTGGCGCGAAGGAGAGCTTCAGATGATCGGTTCCGTGGCCAAAGAGGCCTCCTCAGAGGCACAAGAGGAATTCACCCTCCTGTAACTGAAGCCGGCCGGGTCTGCCCGACCTCTGGGGCAGCACGGAGCTTTTGCCAGTTCGCATCTCGTTTGCTTGCTTGCTTTTCTCGCAGTGGACCATTGCTGCTGCCGCTGCCCAGGCTCAAAAGGGCAGCACTGGAGCCGGCCCGGGCCTGGGCTGCACTCTGGCCCATGCAGCCATGGCTTGGTCCGGCGGACAGGCCTTTGCCTCCAGCACTTAGAGGAACCCCTGCTGGATCTCCAGCAATAGCAGTAAGGATCCAGGGGCCAGGCCCCATGGCTGACAGCAGCAACCCACAGCTGGGACCGGACCCCAGACCCAGTCCAGTCCAGTCACCTCCCCTGCATGCTCCCAGCACAGAGGGGCTAAACCGGGGAGCTTAGGGGAGCGAGCGCAGCTACATCCACAGACCTCGCCTGCGCTGCACGGGGCAAGTACAGCTGCTGCATTAGTCCGAATGGTGCTGCAGGGGGAGCCCTTCAGCGCACGTCCCTCAGCCTGCCCCACCCCAAGCATGTTGAGACTGATGCAGTTGTTAGAAGCGTCATCTGTCCCCGTCCTGTAAGATCTACATGGGGATCTAGAGATCTGCAACTCTGCCATCGGATCTTACGTCCTCCTTGTCAAAGCTCCTCTGTCGGGGAGCTCCAATTAAGCCATTCCCAAATCTGCCCCCTCCCCACCCCCTCACCTGGCCACCTAGCCCTAAATCCAACCCTTGGTAGGAATTAATGGAAGGACAAGCAGCAGCTTTCTCCCCTGCCGGAAAACTTAATCGGGCGGAGAAGTGAGCTGGTGGAATTGACTTGGATGCTGCATCCCAGGGGGAAGAGAGGGAGAGCTTTGGGAAGTGACTTACCCCACTGTTTTCTTCTCCGTTTCAAGAGGAATTTGAGTTTGTTTTGAGCCTCGAAGAGGAAAAGCCGGAGTGAGAGAGGACTGTGACGCGAGAGGACTGTGATGCGCTGAACCTCTATATGACTCGCTGAGCTGTTAAAAGAAAATGTTGCCCAGGAGCATGTTCATCAGCCGCCTGAGAAGCTGAAGAGCAGAGTTTTATATTCACTAGTGGTTGGCTTATTCTTCTGAAAGAAGTGGCTTTTTATTCAAAAATATATTCATTTGATGTTGGATGTTGCATGTTTATTGGACAAATATACCCCATCCTTTCAGCCTTCGCAAGGGCCTTCATGGTGACGGAGGTCCAGTTATGAAAAATATACTATTGGCACACCAAAAGCTGAGACCCAGCAACCATTTGGGTGGAAGTCTGCATAATTATACCAAACTGAGACATAAAGGGAAGAAATCCACCCACTTACAAGAGTTAGAAGTCTTAGAAATAGAGCTAGAGTTTGAACCAGACCCTCTGCAGCCAATGGGATAATTGGGTCAGGACTCACCCAAGTCCTACTGATCAGGGCCTGCTCCATTTGGACTGTCTCTCTCCCGCTGGAAGCTGAGAGGGTAAGCATGGCTGATGAACCTTCTTCTGTCTAACCATGCATAGTATTGCACTTTTAAAGCGCTGCCCCATTCCTATAAGGCAGCCACAAAGAGGACATTATCTTCTTTCCAGGTGCAAATCGGTAGGGCCATCACGGAGAAATCTCCACCCTAGGACCAGCCAGCCTCATGGTTCTTGGTAATGGACAGGTATTGGGGCCCCTGATGCTGATCTCGATCCGTCTACCTTTATTCCGAACCAAGTGCTTGCAGAAGGCTTTTGAAATGAGAACGTGAACAGCAAGTATCCTTCTCCCTGGTTTAGGACTTCACAGAAACATAGAAACAGAGCGAGTCAGAAGGAGCCTCCTGGCCATCTAGTCTGACCCCCGGCTCCAGCTGGCTCTGCTCAAGACACGCCCACCACGTGCAAGGTAATCATAGGTTACCTCCAGCAGCTAACAAGTGAGAGAAGCTTGCATGGACCAGACAGTCCTTGCAGAATCAATGCTGTGGAGAGTTTTCTTTTGGTTTCCATGCCAGAGAAGCAGTTTGCAAGTTCTGTGCATTGCATGGATCCAACATTTTTAACAGACTCATCTTGCTTCTCAACCAAAAGGACAAGAATGGCTTACGGTCGTGTAGTAAAATAGGACGATCCTGCCCCGTACCATCTCAGAGGCACAACATACAAGGAAGAAGTGATGTAGAGGGAAAAGGAGAAACAGTCGATTTTCAGCAAGGCTGAGAATGGTCCTGGCTTCACCTCTCATCTCCTTTAATCGATCTGAAGTAGGATCTGTATTTGTGGCTAGCTTCTCTCCTTTTAATAGTTACCATCCAGGCCTGTTAGCTTTTGCCCAGTGGGAGACATTTCTCACTGTGCCACATTCAAAAACCAAGATAACTCAAATATCCTCTCTGGAGTGGAGTGGTACAGGAACACGACTGCATTTTCTGCTTCCACGAAGTACCTACATCCCAACCCAGAGTTGCAGAGTTGACAATGAGGGCTTTCGGAGACCCTATTCTCTCTCCCCACCACCCCACATTCCTTTCCACCCATCCCAAGAAAAGTTAAGGCTATAAGGCAGAACAGAAATGAATAAATATATAAAAGAGATACTACACAACCGAAGGAGAAAAGCACCCAACACTCAACCTTGGGAAGCCTGGAATGGCTCCTTTTTAATTGGAGACCAAAAAACAAAAAACCTCCCAGCATTTAAAAATACAACCATTTAAAAGACAATGAATTAAGAAACATGTAAACAATGCAGAGGCTTAAAATGTACAACTTGCACTGCTTAATTTAGTACCTGTCGGTGCTTCCTCCACCCACCTTACAGAACTTTGGACCTTCCTGACAGCTTGGTTCGCAGGGGCTCCTGGAGCTCTGTTTGGATGTTGATCTTCCGTGCCATCTCGGATCAGAGATGGACTTTGAACATGGCTTTTTTCCAGGACTGGCCAGATACAGAATGGGACCATGCTTGCCACTTCTGCTTAGTAGAAACTGAGCTCGGAAAATGGATGATTAAGAAGTCAGGTTTCCAACGTGCATAAAAGCAAAAGTTCGGACTCTGACACTGGCTGAATCATCTGTACAAATAAGGCCAAAACGGTGCTACATTTTCTGAAGTGTAGCGTTTGCCATTTTGCACAACTGCTTGTTCTTAATCGTGGAGGAAATGGGTTCCTTGAGTGTCAGCTCCTTGAGCTTCTTCCTCACCACTGTATTTAGCCATGCCTCTGGCTTCCAGAATCTCTCAAAGTACCAAAGCGCAGCTGGAGAGTAATTTACAACCGCATTAAAATATAGGGGAATTGGGAAATGAAAAGTGAAAGATTCTTAAGAAACTTGGTTCTATACTCGGCACCACACCCTGGACTTTGCTTTCTTCTGCAGCCTTGTGACACACAAACATCTCGGCATAGCACTTCACTGGCTCACTGACACGGAAGACAAACCCAGAGCTTTGACTTGGAAAGCTTTTGTCCCTTCTCTCTCCCAGGTAGCTGGATAAGGTAAGAAAGGGGTCCAACAGAGAGCAGGCAGGTCCAAATGACGTCTGTAACACAGCAGAGTTTCAGAACCACTGGCTCATATACAAGCACATGGAATGAATGAGAATGTACATTGGAAGGATTCATCACAAATTATTCACAAAGGTTGCCTTCTACTTCAGGGTGGCCACCAAGCATTGCACACAACTGGGAGACATTTGCTTTAGACTAACCAACATGTACACACACCTCACTTCACATCTTTGAAGCAATCCCATTTCTCTGAAGACATTTCATGACTTTCCTCTGCGAGAAATGGCTGGACCGTCAGCTAAGGAGCTCGTAATTGGGCAGCACTTGGATATTAGACAATCAGGGAGTGAGCCGTGTCTGTTGAACTGAAAAGAATCACGAATGTACACAAGAGGTGATGGACAGACATCAAGACGGAAGGACAATCTTGTCACAGAACACAGGCTCAGGAGAATTACCCAGTCTGCCTTCCAGTGATTTAAGCAATGTAACGTCCCTCAACGGCACAAAGCCTTTGGCTTCTGCCTTTGGAAGGAGATGGCAGGAGTCGTCTCTTTCCTCTTCCTTGGCCTTCCCATGTGGGAAGTCAGCAGTGCATTTTCCGCAAATGGTGCTGGGGAACGTTCGTGGGATGGAAGTTGGCAAACAGCAACGCCATGGAGCATCAAAGGTCCCCCTAGCAAAACATCAGAGCGACTCTTATGCCCTCACCTATGAGCAGAGAGTGAAGCTAAATTTGTTTTGGCAAACCAAAAGGCAGCCAGCAGTAACACCCAGAAATCTAGTGCAACAAGAAAGAAAGATTACATCAGCTTTCCGCTGCTTGCTGCAGCTGCCAGCATGTTGTCTCCTGTGCTAAACGGTGTATGGCTGAGTGTAGGAGAGGTGGATTTAAACACTTCCTTTGCCAGGCGAACCCACTGAGTTGCCTTGTAGCTTCCGTTTGTGGTTTATCAAAATGGGAGTCACAGTGATGCTACCTCAGAAGCTCAGGTAGACGTGTCGGCCATAAGAAAGATCCCAAAATCTGAAGGTTGTCAGAATAAAGGCTAGTAACACGACTTGCTCTGATTCTAATGGATTGTGCAGAGTACGTATTTAAAGTATACCAGGTATGTTCTTCACAACATAGCCCAGCTCAATGCAACCCGGATCACATCCTCCTCGCCTTACTTTCATCATCTGCTTTCTTCCCCGACGTCTTCAACAGACACAGCCTCCAAACTCTCCCACAGTAGAACATACATAAAAGCAAAAAAGAGGAAAAGTTTTCCAATAGCAGAACTCTTGGGAAAGGGCAGCCTCAATGGGTAAAATATTTTCAAGTCCGCTAGAGTGAGGGGTGTGAAAACTTGGTACGAGGCTTCAGCATCCAGGACATCTGCATTGTGTACCAAGAAAAGCTGAATTGTGGCATCAATAATATGAACTACGCCACTTGGTACAATGCAGGTTACAAGTTGAAATGTTTACACAATTTATTTTGGCTTCGCAAATCATGGGGTTGGGTGCTATGCGGGCCAGTGGAAATCTTAGCCAACCCACTGCTTCTGAAGTTTCAGCAGACATGGTCCACACAATTCTGGTCATCCCATGAGGGCTAGAAACTTGACCCTTTTCTAAAAATGAATGCTGGGGGTTGTTTTAGCCTTCTGTAATTTTACAAAGGTCCTGTGGAATCCCAGTACAGATATAATCCTAACTATATCACCAAGATTAACAGTTGCATTAAAATGTTTAAAGAGAAGACTGATTGGCCCTTGGCATACAGTTGGGAGCCTGATGGGATATAGTAAAATGAAGATGCAGATACATCAAAGAGCTTTTGCTTGGTCTCAGAATTCCCTTAAAACTGTGGCCATTTTTTCTTTTTTCTTTTTTTTTTGAGAGGGGAGGTGGGTACTCAAATTTCAAGTTCTTATCATTCACAGGAGCAGTGATGTTTAAAACATTTCTAAAAGTGCTGAAGTCAGAAAACACAGAGAAGTGTTTTACCAACGCTATTAAATTATGTGTCAAGGGCTCTTCTGGAAGGAGGAAGAGACGTTGAATTGCAAATTTCTGAGTTCGGTAGTTTAGGCCCACCTGCATGGAAGAAAGTGCGTATTTATTGCAGAAGGAGGCTGGAGGGGTGGGGGGACACCTGTAGTTAACCTTAGCTGATTTCAAAGATGAAAGCTAAGCTCTAGAAAAGATCAGCCCATGCTTACGGGACGACACACATCTATACATCATAAGTGTTCAGAGAAACATCATGGCTTATGCCGAGCTCCAGTTGGGGAATCAGATCTAAGTCTTCCAGGACAAGTTCTCCGGAGGCCAGCCTATCCGGCATTGAGGAGAAAGCAGCGGAATGGGATCAGTGCTTCCCACATTTAATACCACGATACACTTCGAGGCACAGTTCACACTTGCACGTCCAGAAAGGTTTGCACCGAGAATGTGAGAGAATCACGAAACAACGCTTCCGGCAAGGTCACTGCTTACATTTCCAAGAGAAGCGTCGCTCAGTGGGAGAGGACTCTCTTGGCAGTTAATTCTACACACTATCCCAGACTTCGCAGGCTAAGGAACGGGGCCAAGAAAGGTACAGCAGGGACCTCTGGGAGCGGCTGCCAGCCAGATCCAGTGACACTGGCTGAGGTGGGCAGTGGCCCGTCTCCAGGACCAGCTCGTGTCCTATGCAAGCCACTGCGGTGGCCGTGTCGCCTCCTAGGGCAGGCCTTCTGCTTTGCAAGCGGCAGCGCCTGGGTGATGCAACTGAATTATCCTGCCCCGAGAGGAAGCAACTTTGGGGCAGCCTATCATGCAGGTGTCGCACAGGGGGCTTCTTCTGGGGAGGCGCCAGGTGCTCACAGCAACCTGTGGGATTGGTTTGTTGCTTTCCCCCTCACAGCACATGGTCTGGGAACCCACAGGCTGTGCTGGCTCATTCCATTTTTGCAGAAGCAGCAAAGTACGTGGGGAAAGTTGCCAGGGGGGAGGGGGGGCAGAAGACAACGGGGGCCTAAATAAAAAGCGGGTTTCAGGGAAACACAAAGTCTCCAGTCTCGCTCACTGCATCCCAGGTGTTAAACTTGGATTTCTCCCTCACTCCCTCACTTTCCAATGTTCCCTCGGCGGGGCAGCTCAATAACTGAAGTGATATGATGCAAAATCAGTTTAACCTGTTTTTACTACCAGTCCAGTCCTGAAAGCAGTTCCCAGACTGTGTGCCGGAAAGAAGACATTAAATAACTAAGGGTTTTTGTGAGCCCAACAGAAACCTGCCCAGGAATAGAGGAAGTTCCCCGTTGCACCTCTGTTGGAATGGCTGTTCTCCTTCCACAGACTCCTTCAAATCACAGCCCATGCAGACCCCAGCTAGCACATCCTCAGGGAAGGCTGCCTCCCACGTGCAAACAAGCAGTGGTGCTCAGCTCGTTCTCTTCCCACTCAGGAGATGCCCTCAGAACAGAAACGCATGCAGAGACTCAGGGTGCTCCTCTCTCAGTGCTTCAGAAGTTAACTCTTTTGGGGAGCTACGAATAAGTTGCAAGGCCTCATTTTCATGTTTTTAAGAGCCGCACCTTTACGCACACAGGCGAGTGATGTCAACGAGGAAGCTTTGAACAACAGCCCCCCAATGCACCATCAAGCCAACAGAGCTGCCACACCTGAAATGCGACAACACCGCTTTGAGCATCCTGTCTGGGAGCACTGGCACTCTTTCCGTGGTTGGCTTTGTGCTTGAAGAGCAGCTGGCACGGACCCGCCACACCCTAAGGGATATCGAGTGCCAGGGAAGGAAAGGAAGCATTTCTCGGTGCCGTGTGCTTCCACCCCTTCACCGCCCTGCCAGGTGCCAGGGCCCAGGAGAACAGGAGCAAAGAAAACGGGGGTGGGGGAACCACATACACAACCCAACAGACAATTTGCATTCACGAGTCTCTGAGGAAAGGACTGTCTGATTCCTCGTGCCTTGTCCAAAGCTCCGAGCCGTGAGCCCAGCCGTCCTTCGGAACCTCTCGCCGCACGAGCAGCTCACTGCCTCCCGTTATTCTCTGGCGGCTGGCCGGGCGTCCTGCTCTCCGTCTGGGACGACGTGCCCTCGAACCGCTGAGAGGCGATGGCGGCCTGATGCGACATGCTCTTCCTCACGATGTCTCCCTTGCGCCATAACACCACCTCCTGTCCAAAAAGGAGAGGCAAGACATCATGAGTTTGTTTGCACGCACAGGTCAGACGGAGAGTGGCTGCAAAGTAGAACGCAAGAGCCTGGCTGGATCAGACTGAAGGACTCTGGTCCACCATCCAGCTTCCTGCTGTGGCCCATGGGATCCTCACTAGGAAGCCCGCTAGCAAAAGCAGGAGCCCCCTCTGTGCAAAGACTCCCTGTTGGTCACATATCTCCCTCTCTCAGGCTGCAAAACTTTCTTGTTACGCATTCCATGCACCTGGAAAAGCTCAGGACAAGACCTTCAGGAACTCTCCGCCCAATTCACATTCTTAGCCTGCCGACCCGGGCTGCTGGAAAAAGTTAGCAGTTCATTTCCATGAGTCCTCTGATAGGATCTCTCCCCACTGCTAGGTCTCCCCACACCCCCTTTTGAATTGCAAGCATAGAGATGGAGCGCTTCTCCGACCACAGGGAGGAGGAGATGTGATCCTTCAGCGAACGCTGGCCCCGTAGCTCCCACCATGTCATTACTGGTCATGAAGGCAAAGTGACTTCTCGCTGCCAAGATCTGGGTTGCTACTCGCTTGCCATCTCTTTGCCATGTCAGAACTCACTGGCTGGGGATGATGGAAGTTGAATTGCCCGCATCTGGAGACACCGGGTTGCGGGAGGCCACTCTAAGCTTTGCAACGATGGCCAAAGCATCCTTGATGCTTGTGGGCTCTCATATTTGAGGCCACATGCAGAAGTCCCAGGGACGGCCTCCTCGCCACCTCACCTGCTGTTTAAAGTAGCGCCGCTCTTCTTCATCAATCAGCACCAGGTTGAGGTAATAGCGCACGGAGAATTTCTTATTGATGTCCCTCATGGTGGGCGTCAACTCGTACCCAGCCAGAAAGAGCCTGATGGGAATGGATTCCCCTGCAAAGAGGCCGAAGTGGAACAACCTGGTTCTCAGCAAAGCACGGCACGAGACCGAGACGCACGACATGAGGCTTCCTGAAATGTAAGCCTTGAAGCCGCCTTGAGATTACGGGAGGAGGCGGCATATAAATGAAAGTATACATAAATAAATAAATTCTTTAAAACACTGTGCCTTCTACCACCAGAAACATAGGCTACATGGTAGGGATAGAAAAACTTGTTCAAAGATTCTTTCAGGACATTTCCCCTTTCCAGAACTGCAACGATTCTTTTGACAGTTCAAATCCTTTTCTTTTGTTTGAGACACACTCAGCAAAGAGAGGCAGAGGCAGAGCATAAATGAGAAAGGAGGAATGGCATAGTTTCTAAAAGGGCCCACCCACCTCTTCCATGTATTCCCCACCCTCAAAGTCACCCATGAGGGAAAGCAGCCTCCAGACTGACAAAGAATCCTCTCCCCTCTTTTCAGGTATTTTCACAGGAATTCCTCCTCACCTCTCACTGGTGCCCCATCCATGATCTCATATTTCGCTATTGTGTCATTTTCGTGGTAAACGTTGGGTCCGGTCCCCGTGGTCTCCCTCTTGATGATGTCAATCTCCATGTGTTTGATCTTGATCCGCACGAGGAGGAAGTAGATCTTCCCAACAATCACATCTTTTAAATGGTATCTGGTAGGGATGAGAGATCAATGGAGAATTCGGTCATTGGGCTATAGAATCCTCCATATTTACTGGATTTAGCACCATCTAAGTTATTCTCTATTTTATTAGGTGCTGAACAAAACAACAACATCTCTCGCTCTCCAAATGTTGCTGCTGGCGTGGGAAGCAGGTTGGCTCTCCAGATTTTGTCAGAATCCAATTCCTCTAAGTCCAAGCCAACTTCACTAAAACCTAGGGGTGAAGAGGGTTGTAGTCTAGCAACACGGAGAGTGCCGCCTGAAGGTAGAGGCCCAAATTCTCAGCCCAGGCTCCAAATGAAGCCTCCGCCTTGCATCCCAATCCAAAAGCTATGGCTCTTTCCCTGGCCGTATTCACTTTCGCTTAGCCGACTGTTTGGTGCTGCTTAGGCTTTTATTTTGCAAAGCTATTTCTGCATTCGAATTGGTTTAAAAGCTTCCCTTAAGGCTGCGGTACTGGAGGTACGGCATTAAGGCAAAATATGCAGGTGTTTTGGGCCCACCCAGCAGCAGAACTCAGCCTAGGGCCTGCTTATGAAATGGGATTTGGTCTTTAGGTTGAAAGGCCATGCGCCTGTTTACAGGACTGAGTGCCAATGAACCAAAGGCATACGGGGAAATACAAGGGGATGGTGCTCGTCTCTGCACGGCATCCCTCCTCTTCCTTCAGACATTGCAATTCCCATTCTGTTGGCTGGGAGCAATGGGAGGTGTAGTCCAGCACATTTGGAGGGCCTTAGCCTGGAGCAGGCTTTTGTAAGGGCTAAGCCCTTGACTGCATCCCTTCACACAAGCTTGGAGCACAAGAATGCTTACTTGGATTTATTGTATTCGAACTCAATGTGCAGGCAATCCTCAATCCCCACCTCCATCTTGATGGAGGAGTTGAGCTCCGGGTAGGTGCTAAGTGTGTGTACAACAATGTCCATCTCCTTGACCACATCGTTCAGTCTGCGGCTCACAGTGGCGCGGAGGAAATACCTGCGGAGAGGGGAGAAAGCCGGTGACTCTTCGACAGCTTTAGAATTCTTGCCCATTAATTATCAGATATTCCTTAGAGGAGGCTCCTTGTCCATTTTGGATTTCAGCTTGGGTTTCGATCACTGCATCTGAGCAGAATAATTGCACTTAGTGTAAATGGGCTTGGACAGGAAGTGAGGCTGTAGAAATGCCATTTTATAGTTGAACTGTTTAACCTATCTGTCAGTTCGATCAATAAATCTTAGGGAAAAAAACAGCGATTGCCTATATGGTATCCCTGTTTACTCCAAAAGCAGATCTGTTAAAAACCCCAGTAATTTTGTTACAAGTTTTGTCAAGATTATCATCAAACAAATAAGACACAAAACAGCTCTCTATTCAGATGCTCTTCTGGTCAATTGTAGAGATCTGTCTTCTTTTGCCAGCCCAGTAACATTAGAAGGCTTTTGTTGTTGTTTGGCTGTGTAGTTGCTACTAAAAAGAATTCAGGCTAATACTTTGCTGGCCTTCCCTCAAGGGTGCCAAACCTGGAGGTTTGGCCTGGAGCTAAATTAGACACCCTGGAAGTTCCCCAAATGGCCATACACTGTTCCCCTAACCACTGGGTCTCCCAGGTTGTTATTCCCCCCGATTGTAAAATACTGAACCCTGCTAACAGATCAGAGAAACTCCCAGCCTTAGTGCTAACCTCAGTCTGGAAATGACGCTAAGGGTGTGGGGTGGCAGGACGCAGCCTGCACTGGAGACCGTGGCTGCCGTTCCCAGCACAGGCCGAATGCTGTTGCCCCACAGTGGCTTCCAATCTGAGATAACTTTTAGATTTATCTGCTGGCACAAAAGGCACAGGGACAACCCCCCCCCCCACCATTATCTCCAAAGTCAGACCAGAGATAATAGTGGGGGCGCCTTCTGGGGGGATCCCTGCAGGAGAAGGGGGCTTTGAAAGACATCCCTCCCTCCCTCCCACCTGGAGGAACCTCCAAAGGGTCTGCGCTCCGGCTGAAGGTGACGCTCCATCACCAGGTCCAGCATGTCGGCTTCCTAGCAGGGCCATATTCTTGAGAGCTATACTACTGGTTCTTGAACTGTGGTTCACAGCTGGGAAAAAACTACTCAGAGGAGCTAAGAACTCACCTTAACTTCACGTTTTGCCCAGTGTAGGACTCATAGGGCTTCTCCACATGCGTGAATTCAAAGTCAAAAGTCTGTGACTGAGTAAATTCCCCAGGGCGGGCCAAATCCTTCACCAAAGACACAAATTCGTGGTGGTTCCCTCGGTCATAATAAAGCTCTAGAAGGAAAAGACCCTCCGTGAAACAATTGCTCTATCAGCTGGCACCAACGTTCAAACAGCTGTAACGTTTGCCATCAAGCAGAGATATGGGATGGGCAGTTTTGCAAAAGAGGAGCTTCCCAGAACACTTTTTTCTCCCTTAGAGTCTGAATATTATAAGCAAAGTATGTGTTATTGAGGTGGCATGTCTTAAAATATTTACACAAAAGAAAACATCCATGCTAAGCTTCGCATTTGCTCGTGTATGTTGCTTAAAACTCGCTAAGTGCATTTCATTGATTCTCCCTTCTTCCAATTAGATATTTCCATTCAAGGACTTTTGGCTACTGGGAAGACTTTTTTCAAATATTAATACAGCATATAATTCCAACTCAAAATTTTCCAGAAAACCTGCCTCCACCGGTCCTGAGTGCAATGCTTCTGCAACGGAACTAGAGCAATGTGCGTGACATCCCCTTTCTCATGTTGGCAAAACATGCTGCTGCCGTGGGTGGAATCCCCACTTGCCCCCATCCCCTTTTTGGGGGGCCAAGACAAGTAGCCTCCTGGCCTCAGAACAGCCCTTGTTAAGAACATGGCTACTCTCCTGCCTCAGGTTCTCTGTGTAGGCCAGAGAATCTCCCAACGGGTTGCATTTCTCAGACTCCATGCAAGCTCTCCGTAATCCGTAGACTACTCAGGTACAATGCAAGGTAGTCACCGGTCTGGCAACTAGATTTATCACCTCTTGTTTGGAGAGACACAACTAGCAACATGCTAAATGCAGGGGTGGTGAGCCTCTGGCCCTTGGGATGCCGCTGGACTGTGACTTCTGCCAACTGTCCTTGGTGTGGAAGCACGGTAGGGAAAGCACAACACCTGCAGAGCACACCTTCACCACCCCTGTATTAACCAATAAGGCCTTGTAGGAGCTATAATACGTGGACAGGAAACTGCCTTAAATCCATTAGCTTCTCTAGCCCGTATCACCTTCCTTTGCCTGGCAGCATCTCTCCAGCATGCCAGACAGGGATCTGGCCATCACCTCCTCTCAAATTTTCCTCTTTGTTTGGCCAGAGGTGCCAGGGATGGAACCTGGAACCTTCCAATCGCACTCAGGTGTGTTACTTCTCCAAGCAACTGCCTGGCCACTAGGACCTGTAGCCTCCACCCCGTAAGATGGCTGGATTCAGTACCTGGAAGCATGGATCAGAATTAAGTGCAGAACATCCAGTGTGCTTTCTGAGAAACAATAGCAGAAAAAGCAGGAGCTAGAGAAGAATGGCTGGAAAGACCATCTCTTCCCCATCACACCCCGAGGCTCAGAGAGCGGTCAGAGCTGGCCCCATTCAATGGGGAATCCGAAATAAGCCCTGGATCGCTGGGGTCATTTTTCAGTGTAATTAATAGGCACTTGGGACGCTCATCCAGTACTCACATCACAGGGATCTCCAGCAGGCAAGGACACGCCATACATGGAGAACGGAAGACACAAGCACCAAGGGACAACTCGCTTTCAGAGATGCTCCGGGGGCAGAGAAGGCTCAAGGCAAATAGGCCAAGGCCAACATGCCGAGCTTTTTCTGCCAGCAGTGAGGCGAGGCATTTCAGATGCACAAAACCTGGGAAGCCACAAAGCTGACTGCAGGTGACTGAGCAAAAGGGGTGGGACCAGGGGAAGAGATGTAGCTCGTGGGCCCTGCATCGCTGGTCTAGACATGCCAAAGGCAGTTTCCTATGTCCCCATCAGAAGCTTAGGAATGACTACAAGCCAACAGCCAAGGCACGTCACATCCCCACCTTGTCTTGTTCGTAAGAACCCAAGCGCCGGGCTTGGGAACTCGGCTGGCTGAAGCCTGCCCACCTGTGTGGCTTGCTCACCTCCCTGAAGCATCTTAATGTGTCCCAGGCCCCTGGGAGAATGTCAAGCCACACAGCCATTGAAAGACATCCTCGGAAAAAGGATGCACTTGGAACAGACCAATGCTGAAGAAGGGGTGTGGGGAAGTACTGCAGTTGTTGCCCAGGCAGGAGGAGAGAGGCAGAGGATGGGGAAAATAATATTGTGGGAGCTGGCCCTCCTGCTCCCCGGTGAGAGGTACACAAAGCCTCTCTCAGCCACAGGGCTGAATCCAACTTCAAAGACGCGCTCGGGGGCTGCATTTTAGTGGCGAGGGGAAGCCAAGACAAGAGTGGCAGGTCTGAAGAACCAAAAATGGAACTCGCAGCCAGAGCATCACCAGATTTTGATCTAAAGTTCCTAGGGCCAGAAACTAAGCCTTAGGAGAGGCATTTCCACTTTTTAGAGTACGGGAAAATGCACAAAAGCCAAGAAACTACTCAGCAGCCCGTGATTTGGGGCAAGGAGGCAGGGCCTTCTGAAGTTCAGTAGCGTGGATATACAGAGACATGCTGCTTTTGGACATATGGTGGGGGGTGGCTCCCTTTACAGGCCCCCTCTGCATTCCTCACCAAGGGACGTACTATTGCAGCACATGGTTCAACTGAGCAACCAAGGGGAGCCGCTGCTGATCGACCTATTCGTCTTACCAATTTGTCCGATGAACTCCACCTTGATGCCCTGGTGTTCCAGCCGCTTGTTTGGGTGCTTGAGCGTGAGGATGACCCTCCCGGAAACGGTCTCGCCATCATAAAAGAGGAAGTATTTCTCTTTCTTGCCCTCCTCAGTCTTGTGCTCCGCCCGCCGCCTGCTCTCCGCATCACTCAGCACCAGTTCCAGCTCTGCACTCTGTCCAAACCCAAAGAAGCTCATCCTGGTGTCAGGAACAGGGGGTGGCACCCCAAAGAGCAAAGGCCGAACAAGAAGGGCAGGCCAGTACCTCAGATAGCTGGCTCTAAGTCTCCAATACTAGGAAAGAGGGATCAAGTTTGCAGTGCCAGAGATGCTGTCTTCCCTTGCGTGGCTAGCAAGTAGTGGCCGAAGCAATGGGAGGAAGCCCCAGAGGTGGCTTCTCAGTCATAAGGAAATCTGGCGAGAGATGCAGCTGCTAATATTGAGGCTGCAAGTGACTAAGCTTCTATTAGAAGGGGATCAGCACAAAAAGGAAAAAAGAATGAGAGGCTGCTTAAGAAAATAAGGAGATGGAAGAAGCATGCAAAGAAATGTTACTTGGAATTGATGATAATGAATTATGGACAGCAACCAGATGTGGAAATGCTGGACCCCGTGATGTCGTGGCTCCGGGAAGCTCCGGAGTTGGGGCGGCTGCTCTTACCTCCAACCAGCAATGCAGGAAAGGTGGGCGTGCAAGGGGGGGGCACCTACAGCTGGAGCGCAACGCTGCAAGCCGCGGGGGTAGGAAATGCTGCTGAGAAGGGAAATGAAAAGGGCTGCGAGGATGCCACACCGCCTGAGCAGCGTCCGAGGGTGGAAAGAGGCATGCAAGGAACCTGCTGCCTGGGTGGGGTAGAGGTGGGGGGAGGGGAGGGGAGGGGAGCTGCAGGAGGGCGTACGGGAAGGTATGTGCAATGCACGGGCCCCCTTTCCTAGACTTTAAATAAGGGATAAAAATAAAAGATGCGACAGGGGAAGAGATGCAATGGCAGGTTCGGAAGGCCGACGGGGGCGTTGCACCTTGGAAGCACGAAATTTAAAAAAAAAAAAGGGGGAGAGGAGACGGCGCCGGCGGCTGGTGCAGGAAGGCCCGAGGTTGCCGAGCTCAATGCAATGCAGCGACGCGCAGCGCCGGACCTGCCTCGCACGGCCCGGCCTGCGCTACACGATGGCAGCGGCCTCCGCGGAAGGAGCGGGTCGGATGCGCGCCGTCCCCGCACTTCGCCTCGGCTGCGCTCGCGGGTGGCTGCGGGGCTCGCCGCGTCCCGGACCTTGCGCCTCGCATCGCGCATGCGCGCACACCCGGCCGGGCAAGGGAGGGGAGCCGCTGGCGTCGCGAACGAGCGCGTAAGGGCGCGGACGGCGCATGCGTTGCTGTCATCCTCCTTTCCTCGCCCCCCCGCCTCCGCCTCCATTCATCAGCGCTCGCCGAGCGAGGAGCCCGGCGAGGGCGAGAGCGGCCGCCCGCTATGCGCACGCGCGGCGCCGAGGCGCCCGCCTCTCACGTGCGTACGCGGACGGCGGCGAGTGGCTGGCGGGAGGGCGGGCGGTGATTGGACGGTTCAAACGCGGCGGCGCGGCGATGGCGGAGGGGGCGCTTCTCGCCGCCGTGGCGCGGTGGGCGCTGCGCGAGGCTGGCCAAGGTGAGCAGGGCGGGCGCTCGCGGTCCTCGGGCTCCGGGGCGCCGGCGGGGAAGCAAGCGGCCGGCGGGCCGGGCTCCTGGCCCTGGCGTGCCTCGCCGGTGGGGAGCGGGGCGGCGTGCCCCGCGGGCCCGCGCGGGCTGCGATCCGCGGTCCTGGCGTCACGCGTGCTTCGTGCGGATGCGTGGAACCTTGATCCGGCAAGCGGGGCTGCCGGCGGTGCTTCCAACCTCAGCCGGCCAACAGCTGGGCCAAACGGGTGGACCCAGACCCGGGTCAAGAGGAGCCCGAGAGCAGATCTAGAGCCGAACCAGCTTCCTTCTATGCACTGTCGAATAAAGCGAGACGAGGGGGGATACGCAGCCCGGAGCAGCGCCTCGGAAGTTGCTCCGCGGTGCATGCGTTTTGTACCCTGGGTAGGCAATTAGGTCACCCAGTACTGCGTCTAATGCATCAACGCAGCCACGCCCCCACTGCTGTGAGCTTCCGAGAGTCCTCTCTTCTGTCAAGCACCGGACATTTCCCATGTCTGTTTCTTATCTGCTCCAGATTCACACAGGCTCGCCACGTTCTTCCTCCCTGCACATTTGCAACTTTCATGGCAGCTATAACCAGTTTCCACTGTCCCTTTGATTACTGTATTGGAGGTCAGGCTAGCTGGGGGTTACACAAAGCTCATTTTGTTCTTATCCCCCGTCCCTTCTGGGACAGTGTAACTCTGGAGTTTTACTATGTGGCCTCCCTCTGGCCAACTATTCTTGGGGCTGTTCTGCTGGCCAACTACTTTTGGGGTGCTGCGATTGGCAACGGAGGCAAGGCACAAGGTGGGGGGGGGGCTTCGTTCATAAGGTCACCCGAAGATGGAAACAACTTGACAGCCTGTAGCAACAACATGTGTGTGTTTGTGTGCATCTGTCTTTCTTTTTGGAGGGGGCGATATTCAGGATCCCATATTATCTCTCTCTGAGGAGAGGGGGAAAGGGCGAGCCCGAACTCCTGGGTCCTGTATTGGCACACATACTGTGTGTGCATGTCGGTGGGGGTGGCCAGCCAGAACTACTGAATTCTGCTGTCTCTCCCTGGAGTGGGGGCCCAGGAGAGAGCCAGGGCTTCTGGAACCTTACTCTGTGTGTATTGGGATGGAGAGATGGAGGACTCTCTGGATTCCTGCATTGACACCCATTTCCTGCATGTGTGTTGCTTGGGTTAGTGGGGATCAGGACTCCTGAATCCTGCATTTAGCACTGGGATTTGATCAGCTAGGGTTCGGAGGGAGGTTGTCTCTCCCTTTTTATGGTGGAAGCAAAAGCAGCAGGAGTCCTGCATCATTCTTTACAAGTGGTGGGGAGAAAGGAGGACTGGGACAGGAATGGCAGGTGACACTGGTTTTCAGAAACTTTCTCATAAAGATTTAGGAATTGTTGTGTAATATTTGCTGGTGGAAAAGCAACATTGTGGAGGCAGGTATGTGCTGCAGTCCTCCATGGCACATGGTGCAAACAAAGATATAATAATCCAGTAAGTGGTCTGGCTTGGTAACATTGGCCATCAGCTGGAATAATCATAATATTGTGCAGAAAATAGTACAGCAACACTGATTGCAAATGAAGCTTAGTATTATGAAGCATCAAATGAAAATCCCAAATACAATGGGAAGTTGGAAGGTGCTCATTAATCTAATCTTTCTTTAAAAAAAAAACTATAATAGTTGTTAAACCTTAAAGGAAGAAGCTTTCATTCATTCAGTGACATTTCTCTAGAGCGGAGAAGTAGAATGTGCTGGCACACTGGACTCTTAACTGCCATAAGGCTTCTTCATTTGTTATGCTCTCTCGGGCTGATGGGAGTTGCGATCCAGCAACATTCAGAGGGCCATATGCTCTACATCTCTGCTGTACAGGTGTCATAATGCCTGTACCCCTGCCTCTTTGATGGGAGCATCTTTATTGTGTGTACACACCCTCTTCAAATGTAGCCGTTTTTAAAGTGTCATTGTGTTTTTCTAAAACTCCCGACAGCATAAGGGTTACACTTCTGTTTACAGGAGTCCAGAACCTCTGATCTTGTCAGGGGCTGTTTGTTTTGGTATGTTAGCGAAACTGAAGGCAGAGGAAGAGCAACTATGAGATGTATCAATTTCATAAAGGAAGTCACAGTCTTAAGTTTACAAAAGTTAAGCAAGGCAATCATTCATAGGGTTGCATAACTCAGAGATGACTTGAAAGTATATAGCAACAACAAAGCAGCAAAGCTCACAACTCACTGTCTGAAATAATAATCAAACTAAGACTGCAGTATTTATTTATTTATTTATTGAATGAATGAATGAATGAATGAATGAATGTGTATGCTGCCCAGTAGCCTGGGGGATCTCTGGGAGACTCACAAGAAACAGAAACGACAACATTACATAGCTGTAGTAAAATAAAACAATAGCATCTAAAACCACATAAAATCCAACTAATATAAGGTGCAAAACAAGAGGATAATATAAACAACTATAAAAGCAAAACCAGCAGCAAAAAGTAAATAAAACCATGATTCTAAAAGCAAGTGCTAAATAGAAAAGGCTTTATTTGGCAGTGAAAAAAGAGTAGTGAGAGTGCCAGATATGATAAAGAGAAGGGTGCTAACATGGTATAAACATCCCTCAAAGAAGCAATTATCATTCCTTTGAAGCCATCAGTGGGTACACCATGAGTTGAGTTGCATTCTGCAGTGACTAACCGTTGTAGTGTTTCGGTTAGAAGGATCACAAGCCTGGCAAGTCAAATACTTTCCACGCAGCCCTGTTTTAAATCCAAATGACTCATACTTGGTCTAAAATGTGGAGGAAGACTGAGCTAAAATTGGTTATCGGCTCCCATCCTTGTAATACCAGTGTTGATCAAATGAATGGATGCTTGAAAGTGTGAAGGTTATTGTTCCTCCGTGCTTACAATTTATAATTAGAAACATTTCAGTGTTTGCCCTGGAAGTGCAAGAAGTTGATGTACCATAATTAAGTTTAATCAGAGCTTCTAATTTATGCTTCAGGTCGTCTTTCCCCCTCACTTCCGTAGGCATTTATAAAGAAAATGATACAGAGGCGCCTGATTCTTATCCAATGAGTCACTCATTGAGTTTTTCTAAGAGAAGAACAACGTTTTTTCAAAGTAATGAAAATGTAAAGAGGGGCAATCTATGTTTTGGCATCTAAAACTTCCACTTTCTTCTTATGCTTGGTGGCTTTTGAGATGCAAGTATCTTCCTAAAGCAACAGTACAGTACCTGCGTTCACCTCCGCTTATGAGTTTGGACACTCGCTGACCTATCTGCCCTTAAAATTATGGATAAATTTGATACTTATTCAACTGTCATGATCTTCCCAAAACTTCCAGAGTGTTGCAGTCTGATGAAGACAAGGAAAGTGATCTGCTGGAGATTTCTAGTAGAGAATTGTGATGCCATAGTTAAAGGAAAAGGCCAGAAATCTTTGTAGGAATGTACAGAAATTGGAGATTTGTTTAGGCATATAACTCATCCCAGCTTTTAAAAAAGTATATTATCCCATGGTCAGATTTGTCATTTGTTGCTGTCTGTTTTGTGTAATGCTGTTCATTTTATTATGTTGCTGCTTCTAGACTATAGCTTTATAAAATCCATGCTGGGCAACATCTTGATCAGGGCTAACAATCTGTCACAACACGCTAAGCTGGCTTTGTATTTTCTAATACTCTTCTGAATGGGTAGCACAAAAGGCCAGGGACTCCGTTAAAGGGAAATACAAAAGCATATGGAAACTAGGAAAAATGTCGTAGTCACGAAGTCTATGTTTGAATCCAGTTTCAAGACAGAGATTGAGGAATGAATTAATTAGCCTTTGCTAGGTGCCTCAGATATTGGCACAGTAATTGCAGAGCCGTGTTTTTGAAAATGTAAAATCTGCATTTTACCTAGATCTGTCTCTCTTCTTGAAAGAGATAAACAGGTTAGTCAAAGAACATAAGCAAAGGCAACCGTGACAGTCTTTTACTGGGGGAAGCTGCAGAATGACCTTGAATGTTGTATTAGGCTAAAAAGAGTCGTTTATTTTATGAGTGTTCTACCTATAGACCCACCTCCTTGTCTGAAAAGTGCTTTTGTATGTTTGTAATAAATTACATCATCTCATTTCAGCTTGGGTGGACACAGTGTGGGAATTAGACTTCACTGAGACAGAGCCTTTGGATTCTAGACTACACAGCTTGATAACAGATGAGGGTTTGGATGCCTTCTCCCAGCTTTATGAGGCCCTCTGTCCCTTTGCTGTAGATGACCATGGGACCACCAAGGTAAGAGGCCTGCCCGCTCCAGTAGCAGGGATTGACCTGCTTCATTCTGATGTAATGATACTCATCTTTAGAATCAAATCCTCAAGGGAGCTAGAATCTTAGGGCACTATATACCCCAGTCCCTTGCTGAGTTAGGCCTCCTTGAGCATTAATTTTTGCAGAGGTTTTGCTATAAACAGTATATAACATTTCTAAATGATTTTAAATAAGCTTAGTGTACTTAATGCTGCCTAGGACTGGGTATTAACCTCTCTGCTAGTGTGCTGTTGTCTGCCTTGAAAATTATTCAGGACAAAGGCAGAAGTATCAGTCATTGGAACAGGGGCTTTCTTCTGTTCACCCTTTCTTTCCCATTTTTTGCCCTTTTCCCTGCCTCTTCCCTGCTTCCCACAATTTAGATTGCAAACTCCTTGTGGAAAAGGGGTTGTCACCATTGGGTTGTGTTATCCTATAAAATATTGTTCACAACTTTGGAGCTGTATAAGTTATACTGTTGCCCATCTACATGGTACCTTTCAGGAAAGCCAAGAGACATTGTGAGCTATGCTATGCTTTCTGCTTTTTGCTGAACCTCCCTGTTCAGAATGTGCTTGATTTGCATGCCTGTTGTAAAAATGCTCCTGGCTTCAAACTGGGGGTTTTGAACTGCCTTCTGGGATTAGATGGGAGCTGAGGAGGCGGCCTTAGACTGAGCCAGGCCATTGATCCGTCTAGCCCATTGTTGCCAGCACGGCCTGCCCGCAGGTCCCCAGGGCTTCAGGCAGGCACTTTGCCAGCCCTACCTCGATATGCTGAGGATCAAGCCTTGCATGCGCAGTGTTCACCCTCCCACCGAGCCACAGTTCTTCCCGTGTGGAAAGTTTCCAGGATTCCTCCGTGAGAAGACCTCTAATGGTGGTCTTCCATGGGGGGGGGGGGGGACGGCAGCCTGCTCATGCCCACTGTCCCTCTGACGTAAGGCAGTTATGAGGGTTCTCAAGTCCCACGATGAGCCCCAGCAGCTCTCGCCAGTGACCTTGTGCCTGCACTGTAGAACATGCCCTAGCATTCCGCTGCACAGCCTGGCTGATTCGGGAAGAACTGCTTGAAGCTCAGAAAGCACCGCTTTAAATGGACACCCTCACCAGCCATAATGATGCTTTTCTTTTCAAGTCTGAGCATCCACCTGGCTCTCGCTCACGTATTGATGATCGGGGAGGTGTTGTGTTTCCTCCTCTTCTCAGATTTTCCCCTTTTGTTTCAGAGCATCTGGCCTCTCTTTTCAGAGAACAATATCTCCCACAGCACCATTGTTGCCGTGCTGTATCACTTTGTCCAAGAGGCCCAAAGCAAAAATGCCGGCATTCATCAGCGGCTGTATGCACTGCATGCTGCGGGATTGTACTTTCTATTGGTCGAAATTCCAGGTAAATAAAAAGCTTTCCCCTGTGTACTCTGTAAAGGCACCCAAGTATACACAGCAAAATAAAAGCTCTTTTAATATCAGTGGAACATTCTTCTAAGTCTAGCTGGATTATCTGTGGCAAACCATCAATTTCAAATGAGAGGCCTAAGCAGCTTTCAAGAAGTGGCTTCATCTTCCCTACTCCATGGACCATAAATGACTGGCTTAAGGCACGTGTGGAGATGCCCTGGCTAACTTTTCTGCGAGCTTATTTGCAAGGCAGCCTTATGTTTTCAGAAATCATTAGAATGCTGCAGTGAAGGGAAGCCTATTTAATTGTTTGGGGGTGCTGTAATGCCAGCAGCCTTGGGGTGACCTTCAGGGGAGCAATGATGCAAGCTTGAGTAGTTCTGGGGTGAGAGGATCCTGGGTTCAAATCTGTGCTTACTCAAACAACCTAATAAAGGTAAAGGTTTCCCCTTGACGTGAAGTCCAGTCATGCCTGCCTCCAGGAGGCAGTGCTCATCTCCGTTTCCTAGCAGAGGGAGCCAACGTTTGTCCGCAGACAGTCTCCGTGCTCATGTGGCCAGCATGACTGAACACCGAAGTGCACAGAACGCTGTTACCTGCCCACCAAAGTGGCACCTTTTTATCTACTTGCATTTGCATGCTTTCGAACTGCAAGGTTGGCAGGAGCTGGGATGGAGCAACGGGAACTCACCCCGTTGTGCAGATTCGAACTGGCGACCTTTCGATCACCCAGCCCAGCAGCACAGCGGTTTAAACCACTGCGCCACCTGCAGTCCCATTAGCAACCTAATAGACCTCACCATATTGTGTGCATAACATGGCTGTATGTGGGAGAAAGAGGCCCGTGGAAGAATGCCATGATGTGTGCAGAAACGGCCAGTGCTGTTTGTGGAGCAGTCTCCTCCGGTGGAGGCCGGCAGGCTGCTTTAGGGCTGCTCAGCACCACCCCTTTTAACTGTACCATCCACAGCTTCTTACACTGGCCGTTGGTGCTCCAGTATAAAACTGCTTTGACATCATTGTGCAGGATCTGATCCATGTTTCTTTCTTGACAGGCAGCATTGCCAATCAGGTGTTCCATCCCGTGATGTTTGAAAAATGTCTTCAGATGCTGTCTAAATGCTGGCCCCAGGAATCCAACTTGCCCAGAAAAAGGAAAAAAGACAACAGTAAAAACCCGATGCGTGGTAGGAAGAAAGGAAGGGCAGTGAGAAATAAAAGCACATCAGTAAGAAAAAAATCCTGCATTTGCTGGCAGAAGTACTATAGAATCTTAAGAATGCTTTACCTTTTCTGAAGAGCTGGTGACTCTTGACACAGCAGTCAATATGTGAAGCAGAGACCGCCCAAGTGCTAGGCGGGAATCTGGGATTTGGAAGTCTGTCCTGCCACACAGATATGCACCCCTTCTGACAGTCAGCTTCTGTTGCAAAGTTGAACCCTTCCATCCTTTAGTGAATTGCTTAAGTGTAGAATAGCCTGCTCTTACAACTTCTGGAAATCCTTTTAATTTCTTTTTTCTTTTCTGAAACTGTGAGCAGGTTTCTTATTTCATATTGGTTAGAGTCCAATTTTTAGAGCAGGGTACTGGTCAAAGTATCAGTGTATTGTTGCCAGCTGTTTAAATCCCAAAATGTTTTACAGACAGCTGTTTGTTTGTTTGGGCAGCTTTATTGAGTCAATCACTCTTTTTTAGAGAACTGACTTCTAGAAGTGCTGCTAACCTACACACTCCTACAATGAGATTGATGCAAGTCATGTAAAAGCAATTGCCTGCTGCACCTGCAATAATTGTTGTTGTTACTGTACTTCTGTTTTGCTTTGTGATCTGCCTTTTTGCTGTGTTCTAATATTTGTTAGGGGTTCTGACAACTCCCCCCCCCCCCCATATAAATTTCCTATAGAATGAGCTACTGGCTGGCAGTCAGCCATCCTTAGTATGCTTCTTGCCATTTCAGATGGATGAGAACTTTGAGGAGGAGGAGGAAGCCCAGGAAGAAGAAATTCACTTCTCTGCACAGCAGCTGCTTCAAATTCGGGAGGCCCTCTTCTTTCTCTTGAAGAACCTCCTGCGGCTTCTTTCTAAATTCTCCTTGAAAGAGAGACCGCAGTGCATGCAGACTTGCATTCAGGTAACCAGAGGTATCAGGAGCAGAGCAGTAGGGGCACAGATCCACCTTGGGCTGATGGTCACTAGGGCTCAGCTCGCTTGGGCAGAACGGATTAATCAGGTTCACGAAGAATAGATCTGTCTGCACCGTGATAGCTAAATGAAACCTCCAAGTCCAGTAGCTGGATATCTTTGGACGCAGACATCTGAGACCATACATGGATGAAAAAGGCATGTGAGCTTCATGCCCTGCTTTATGAGTTTCCCAGATGCATCTGGCAGGCCACTTCAGGGAACGGGATGCCGCACCTGGTGAGGTCCAGCCGGGTACTTTATCTCAAATAGACTGGCCTTCTGGGAATCTCTGCTAGAAGGATCTGTGGTCACTTAGTATCCTCTGGGTCCAGTTACAGATGGTTTTGGTTGTTGGGGAGTTATAAATCCCGTAGAAGCATAGGAAGGCTGCCGTATTCCCTGGGCATTCTGTGGCTCTGTCTTCCCTCCCTCTAGAGGGTTCTGCCTTTGCATAAGTTTCCTGTGAAACCCTTGCTAGGCTGGGGGAATCCCTGCATGTGTGATGCTGGCATGGTGTGTGCCCTTCCGGCCTCTCTCCTCCACTACAGCCACCGTTGGCTTACCTGGTCCATAAAGAAGCTTCGATGAGATCCTTTTGCTTACCGTTCAACTTACTGTTCAATTTGGCTTTTCTTGTAGATCTTCGTTAATTTGACAGGGTTTGAGCCCTGTATACATGAGTTTGAGCCTTCAGAGAAGATGTGAGTTCTTGCTTTTGAATCTTCTTATTGTCCTTGAGGAATGTAAAATTCCGGAGTGGGATGGGGGAATCCTAGAAATGTTCAAGTGAGGTCAGCTGTAACTGCATGTTACCATTCCGGTGTGTGAACAACATCTAGATAGTTTTAGCTATATGGATGCTCAGACATGGTCTTTTCTGACTGGCCCTTGTGAATAATGCAGATTTATTTGAGATCCTTGAACTTATCTCTTGGTACAGGGTGATCGACCAAGCCAAGTATGTCCCAGAACTTGCCTATTTTGGCTTACGACTTCTGTGTTCCCCATTTCACAGCCTAGAAGATAAGGTAAAGTACTACATGTTCATACTGGTGTCTCGCCTCTCTGTACAGAATTCTCCATGGAAATTAGTAGCAATCTCTCCATTTTGATTTTTAATGGAAGCATGTGAAGGTGTTACGCTGCTGTGTGCACAACAGGATCTAGGGAAACTGACAGTGCAGTAGCTCCTTTCCTCCTCCTGTGGGGAGGAAGAATGGTGGGCAGTGTTTTGGGGTATGTGGGGGAAGAATTCCTGAAAAACCCCAGAACAAATGAGAGATGACCTGCCAAGGTTTCTGGACCTCATTGTTTGAATACAAGAAGCATATGCTGAGTGTACTGTTCTTGTTAAGAAAAGCTGGGATCACGGGGAACTTGTGATACTGGTGAACCTGACAGCGTCTCCCCACTCCACTTGTAGGTTCTACGCCAGGTGTTCCATCGATTTCTCAGCATCATCCTCATGTCGCCAGGGAGAGAAGGATCTAGCAGTGCATCAGGCACTATTCCGTCTCAGCTCATTGGTGCTAGGGACCAGGCCATCAAATTCATCAGGTGAAGCTCATAGTGGCTGTTATCTGTGCAAAGCTGCATTAAAACTATAACTTGACAGTTTCTTTTGGATTGTTTTGGTATTGCATCCTTTATACCAGTGGTCTGAATGCTTGTGTATTCCCTGCTGAGTAGGTAAGCTCCAACTTCTTCTCCACATTGTGCAATCATTGGGTGTTGATTTGCCAGAATTGTGCAAACTGGAAGCTTTAAAATGAAGCATCATTTTCCATGTATGCATTTTATTAATACAGACTTGGGAAGAAGGTGCAGCAGTGCTGAAGCGAAGCATTTGTGTGGCGTTGATGGGCCATCTAGAAGGGAAACCGCCGGGAGCCCCCATGTCTGGTGGAAGTGTGCTTCAGCAGAATATAAGAATATTAAAATAAATGATAGCAAGGTTGGATGTTCATATCCATGGATGATGGCCTCCAGTGAGATTGCAACATGGAATGCAACTTCTCAACGTTAGCAGAGATGCATAGTAACTTTTTCACTGACTTGACCCTGAGGAAGTTGCTCCTTACTGCAGATGACGGGGCCAGTGGCTCCTTAATAGCCTAGCCTATTGTTGGAGCTGGATGTGAGCGGCACAGGCTCAGATCTCTCTCTGGGTGTGCTCTCCGTCTAATCTCCTTTGTAAGATACCCCGCAATTTTCTGCCTTGATCCTAGAGAAAAAGTAGAATGGAAGTGCAGCTTGTGTATGCAAAAATACTTGACACAGAGATTCCTGCTGGTAAGACCTGTGAAGGGTCATAGTTTATGGAAGTCCACATACTTTAGATTATGTGGAAGGTCCTAGCCAGGGCCTCCATGAAGGACAGGGTGGGGAAACCTGAGGGCTGTGAAAGAGCCCCGGCTGAAATCTTGAAGCGTTCCTGCCAGGCAGGTAGATACTGATCGAGGTGGCTCAGTGGTCTGACTCCGTACAAGCCACTTCGCATATTAAGGCAACATCTACCTGGTCTCTTGCCACAAGTGTCCTACTTGGGCCGTTCCCCAAATCACTTGTGCATCTCTCGTCTTCAGCTCTCTCACCGACGAACTGAAAGCTGCCGTCTTCCCTGTACTGCGGATCTTACTCCAGCATATTTGTGCCAAGGTATTTTGTGAACTTCACACTCCTGTTACCGTGTTAAATCCCATTTCCTTTCGGGGCAAAAAGGAGACCTCGGTTTCTCAAAACTGGCTCTGAAGGCACAGTAGGGTCAGCTGTCTGGCAAGAACGCTGGTGCCCTGGGCAACTATTTTGTGCTGGCCGACGAGATGGGACTCGACTCAGGCTGAGTTTGGGCACAGGATTACCAGTTCTTGACCCTGTATTTAGCATGAGTCATAGTGAAGATGGGGGTTGGTTAGCAACCTATGGGTGAACATATGGCTTTTTGGAAGCTGTTCTGTTACATATTGGAGGTTTGCCTTTTTTAAATGAGAAAATACAGCTATTTCGAGCCCCCTGTTACGGGCACACAGCAACTACATGCCATCATTGGCCTGCTGAAGCATCGTTGCAGGATGCTTTTGTGAAGGAGCAGGACTCCTCACATCGCACTGAACCGCTGATTCCTTGTTCCCTGCCCCGCAGTTTGACAATCCAGGGCATCATTCGCTTGTGTCAGTTGTTCATCCAGGACTTGGCTTGTGCCAAGAGGGCAGAGCCTCAGACCTGGGACTGAAATCGCTCCCGCTGGGCTCCCCAGGTGGTCATGCCCTTCCCCTGAAAGCCATCATTTGGTGGCTTCTTGGCTTTTGTGCAGTTGTTCCCTGTGGAGCTCGAAGCCATCGTGGTGCCCCATCCAACTTCCATTAGCTTCGACCATTCCCTTTCCTTGTGTCATTCCAGGTGCCTGACAAGTCTGAATACCGAACGCACGCGGCACAGTCTTTGGTGCAGCTACTGTACAAATTTCCATGCGCAGAGCATGCCGACTTCATTGCGTGGCTGTATCGGTACTCACACAATGACAAGGTGAGGACGGGCAGCTTCAACTCTGTGGCCCTTTGGGGTGCCGGCAAGCATGCCTGCGCCTTGAGGAGAAGCCAGCTGGAGGTCCCGCTTCTCCTCGCCTCTGCCCGCCACTTGCTGCTCTGGCTCCGCTTCCTGACCTCTTCTGTGCTTCTTGAACAGATTCCCTACAGGGTGTTTGCCCTTGATGTGGCCTTGGCCCTGCTGGGTCTTCCCGAGCGGGATGAAGACACGGCTGCCTTGTCCGAGGAACAGCAGATGTTCCTGAAGCACAAATTCCTGGTGCAGGTCATGGTCTTCCGTCGGTGCTCAGACGTAGCGCCCACTGTCCGCAGCAAGGCGCTCTCGAGCTTTGCTCAGTGTCTAGAAATGAAAGCCATTTTGAGCACAGACACCTTCCAGGAGCTGTTGCAAGGCGGTATGTGCAGTGGGGCGAAGGTAGCATTGCTGACAGCCGGAACTTCCCTCTTAGTGTGGGTGGATCGCCGGGGTCGGGATCCAACTCCCCGCCTCGTGGTGACTCGCTGCGGTGTCCTGGGACTGATCAGGATGTCCGTACCCCCTCGCAGGGTTGTTCTGGCTGTGGAGGAGGGTGTGGCTCACTCCGTCTAAGCAGCACTGCGCTCCTTGAAGGGCTACGTCGCATGCGCCATGACGGGATAAGTGGCACATTGAGCTTTGAAAAGTGCTCACGGGAGCTGATGCTAGCTCACGTCCACAGCTGGGCAAAATCTAGATCAGAGCTGCCCCCAGTCCCTTGCAGGAGGCTTTCTCAGGGTGGCCAGTGGCATTTAATCTCCGCCTTGATACCCCCACAGTTGCTGTTTCTACAGTCATGGACTCAAGCCCATCTGGGACACCCCGAACTCATACAGAGGGTAAGTAGAGCAGCCTAAGGGCTGTGTGCCTGCCTGGCCTTGAGCTTCCCAGTGGAACGGGCCGTGCTTAAATCAGCTAGAAATGGAGAGAGAGCAATGCCCAAAGGTCTTGGGTGCACTTCTCCCTGCTCCATCTGCGTCTGAGGCACGCTGGAGCTCCCTTTCATGGGACATGCTGCCCTTCTCTCCCCCACTGTTCGTTTTCCACGTGCAGGCAAATCGTTATTTGGCTCCCATTTGGCACCATTGTAGCCCCCTTAGGTGCTGAGGCTCTTGGCCACAGGTTGTTGATTTATGTTGTTGTTGTTGTTGTTTTAAAATGATTCTTTTGTTGCTTCCATGTTTATTTTAAAATCTGTAAACTGCCTGGAGAGCTCAATGGGCTATGGAGTGGTATAAAGGAATAATAATTATTAAGTATATTATGTATTACACAAATACAAGATGATGATGATTATAATGCTACACAAGTGGTTCTGATTTTGATTTTATTTATTTTTGAACTTACTGTCGGGTGCATCAGCCCAAATGCTCACTGAGCAGATATTAAAGCATCCGAATGAGGGCATATTTAACCCCTGCCTCTATTTGATGGCCAGCAGCCATCTTTCTGATGGGATAACAGAATCTGGTAGCAGCATTGCCCCTTTGAGATTCTTGCCTGACTGGCTGATCCCTGAGCAAACATTTCTGTGGTGGCTGCGGGTGAATGGATTTTGGCAGGCTTCTGTGGCGGCGCTGATACATTGCTCTGATCGTTTTTTTAAGGGGCCTCCAGCCGAATGAGGACCTTCCCAACATTCAAAACCATTGAAATAACGGACAAACAAGACACCACACAGTTTGATGGTATTCTGGACCTATAATTGCATTTTTGTTTTGTTTGCCAGTTTCTCCAGTCCTGATCTTCCTAACACGTATTCATTTCCTCCTTTTTGAAGTAAGAAAACCTCCTTCTTACCTCCTCCTCCTCCTCCTCCTCTCTCTCTCTCAACCGCCTCCCTCCTTGGTTTCTTATTTCGCCCTCTTTTCAATAGGAAAAGTGATCATGAACATGTTGAGGCTGAGAACTAGAGATCAGAAGACAAACGTTCGGAAATCTGCCCTTCAGGTATGTTCCTGGCCAGGACTGACAGGCGTTTTTGCACAAATGCTGGCTTTTAAAGAAACTACGAAGGGGTACGGAGAATTTCCCAGATGCTACACGATTCATTTAATCATGCCCTCTAATGGCAATATCTATGACCAGTTTTATGTGGTGACTGCCAGCCAGATGCAGGGGTCTACGATTTTTGGCTGGGTCAGCTGGCCAGCGGAACCCAGCAGCAACGGTGTACTTTGAGGAAAGACGGGCAGGAAGCACGCTGGCTTGAGGTGCTGCAGCTCCGAGCTCCAGCACTGTGTGGCAACCAAAAGCCCCTCTTGGTTTGTGGCATTGCTTGGGCTCTGGGCCCCAGCACCAAGCAGTGGCGGGAAGCGTCTCCTGGCCTGCCCCTCTTGCCTGCTCATGCGCACCTTCCCAGCCTAGGACCTGGGAAGGGGGTGGGTTCACTTACCAGGACCCTTCCCACCCGGCTCTGCCCCTTCAGAGTTGGAAGAAAAAGTCACTCGTCAGGGTCACCATGGCCGGTACAGTTGCTGAAGCCTGTCACTTGTCACACCAGCCACTGCTTGGGATTGATCCTGCGCCCATCTCTCACCTTTCTCTAGCACTGAGCTGTGGTCCCTCCATAGGCCCCCTCTTCTTCCTCCCTGTAATTTGAAACTGACATGTGCCAGAGCTCCTGGGTTTGGGTGTGCCGTGCACCTGAGCCAGCCCAATGGTTTGAGATTCGTGTTGATAATGGCTGAGAGTTCCTGTCCTTGGAAGCAGCGTCAAATGATAAATGACTATGAGATGTGACCTTAACTGGGGCAAATGCTTGATCTCCTGCTGAGAGATTTATTACTGCATAATGAAATATGTAAGGCTGAATAAATCACTTTTTAACATTTAAACCCTCATGTTTAGAATATTTATAGTGGCGTAATAGATTTGTGTGGCAGGGTAATGAATTAGCACATATTTGAATGCGTAACTTCGGCAAACGCTGGTTCGGCTGAACGTTGTCACTTTATACTGTCAGAATATTAATTAGTGTGTGTCCCTCCCGCCTCCACTTATGATGACCATCATTGGGACAATGAAAGATCACTGGCATGTTGGCTGTGACATTTGGGGTTCAACTTCCTACTTGTGTCAGCCCAGTAAGAGGCGAGTCATTTCTTCTTTATATTAAAGAAGAAAGACTCTAACAATGTAAATATGTAAATGTGAGAGCCAGTGTGGTATAGTAAAGAGTGCAGGGCTGGGACTCAGGAGATCTGGACGCAGAGTCTGTGACTGGCCCAGAGTCACCCAGGGGGCTTCATGGCTGAGTGAGGACTAAAACCCACATCTTCCAGGTCCCCAGTCCCAATTCTAACCACCACATCATTGTAAACTGTTCTGAGATCATGCAACAGTCCATTAAAAACATTAAAGCAACGAGGATCTTGTGTGTGCTTTGACACATGCCTTGCCCGATACCTAGGTGTTGATGAGTATCTTGAAGCACCACATGGTTCCATGCACCCCAGAAGACTTGGCTCCCCTTCCGGAACGATGTCGCGATTCTGCCGTCTCCGTGAAGAAGCAAGCTCTCCAGTCTATTACGGATCTCCTAACGGTGAGGGAGAGTTTGCTGCCTTTGCTCCTAGATGCAGCCCTGCCACATACTCAGAACCCCTGCAGAAGTCAGCTTCTGAGCAAAATTGATATTTTATACCAATAAAAGATGAGTCATGCAGGCTGGGCGAATTCGCATCACTGTGTCTAATCCAATCTTTAGCCTCTTGTCAAAGTTATCCTTGTTCTGCTACTCATGGCAAGGGGCAAGAAGTCTTTCAGGAAACTGTTCTCTTCTCCGGCTATGGAAAACATGATTCTGCTGTCTCTCTTGCTCCTGAAATTTCGGCAGGTATAACCTGCACACTCCCAGCATTTCTTTGCACAGTCAAAGGCTACAAATGTTTTAACAGAAGTTGAGATCACCAGTGGAGAGCTCTGACATGCTGTTTACAGAGCAAGCTTCCCTTTTTCTACAAACCTATCTAATGCATTAAATGGTATTTATGTTGAATATTGGGCTTGGATCCAGTGGTGTCATTACACCAGTGGAATGGGACACACTGTTGGAACAGTTTTCCCATACTCTCCAAATCTGCTCCAGAACACTAGGGAACCTTTCAAAGAAGACTCGGGGTGCTGCAGGGTGACCCTAAGAACAGAGAGGAACAGACAGGAAAGTCTCGCCATGGGAATGGAAGTGCCAAAGTGGAATTCTGCTCTTGCAGTGCTGCATTCAAGCCTTTGTGATGCGGCTTCCCAGCACGGTTGGGATGCGTGTATTTTGGTTTCATAACTTGGATGAAGACGGGCTGCCTGTATTTCATACGAAACACCTGGTGACATGGTGTTTGCCCACAAATCAGCTTGGGCACAGCTGGCAAACTTTGAATGAATGAACTGCAGCAGAGATCAGTGATCCTGGTAGGTTGGTAGGAGACAAGCCACCCTAGTCCAGCGTGGATGGCTGTGAAGTTCCGTCTAGCCCCCAACATCTGAAAGATGCCAGGAATCGGGGCTTGCACTTTGACCAGATTCATTTCAAGTGAACAGGTGGAGGAGCACAATCTACTGATAGATCTGTGGGTGATTGTACAGTCGATTGGGGTGGAGGAGCTGTTTCTGCTGTTAACAATATGTGTCATTACATATTAAGATCCATATCTTGCTCATCTTTGAAAGACTGACAAAAAACAGGCCGATGTTCACATGGAATGACAAGGCTAGATTGCAGAGAATCCTTGCTTACACTCAGCCTGTTGCTTTGTCTCCTGCATTAGGGCAACACTGTGCTAGAAACATAGGATTCTTCCTTGTGCCAAAGCAGATAAGTAAGCCCTTTTGGTCTGTTATTGTTGGCACTGATCAACAGTGGCTCTCCAGAGTTTCAGACAGGATTCTCTTCTTGTCCTAACTGTCGACAGCAGGAACTAAACATTGGAGCTTCTGCATACAGAGCAGCTGCTGTATTACTGAGCTGCAGTTACATGAGCCTCCAATGGATTCCTGGAGTGTTGTCAGATCTCTTATTCCCTTTACAAACCAGGATTCATAGATACTAATTTATGCTCTTAGTTTCTAAAGGAACCCACATCCCAGGTTCTCGGGTTCAGTGGCATGCATATATACATACATATTCATGTAGCCATGAAGTTTTAGGTAAAACTGCACCTTCTCAGCCCATTCATTATCTTTGCATTGTGGAATTTTCATCTGCTTGCTCACTTGCAGCATCTTGGAATCGGCAATGGCCGTTGTTGTCTTGAGCTGAATTCTAATGATGTCCTGCTTTGTTTCAGTCTCAGCCGGAGAATGTCCTGATACAGAAGGCCTGGCTGACCGGAGTGATCCCTGTCGTCATGGACTCTGAGAACTCTGTGCAGGAGAAAGCTCTGGACTGCATCGAGCAGCACTTGCTGCAGCCCATTAAACACTGCAACAAATTCAGCCACCAGGACCAGCCTCAAGTTCTTGCCTGGGAGCTCCTCACGTTGTTTGCGAAAGAGTGTCAGGACCTGAGGTAAGGCATGCGCTTTCTGAGCAGGGCTGTGTCTATACTGGAGGAGGTAGAAATGTAGAAGTAGTAATGACTACATCTTATTGAGATGCAGAAATTGCTATAAGGTAATAATATTTATACATCACCCTTTATTAGAAATTTGCAGGGTGGGTTGCATAAAAGAAAAAAAAAACCTGTAAAATGACCATCCAATCATACATCTAGTTTATAATGTTTATAGATTTAAAAACTTGCCTATTTTATTGCCATCATTTCATTTGATTTAAAAGGAAAATACAGAATATTAAATACAGCTTCCTGTGAAGCTTTGCTTTTGCTTTTTAAGAAGAAAAGTTTCTAGCCCTTAGGTTTGTAGAGCTCTGTGTGTGTGTGTGTGTGTGTGTGTGTATGAGAGAGAGAGAGAGAGAGAGAGAGAGAGAGAGAGAGAGAGAGAGAGAGAGATGCTTCTCAGTGCTTTGGCTTTGCATGGTTTTGTTGCTTTTTAAAGGACAAAGATCATAGAATACTAATTAGAATCATATAAATGAGAGAAACAACTTCCTGGCATTCATGGAGAATAAAGTGCTTGTCTTAACTCTGGGGGTCTGTTTTGTTTTTCGTATAGTATAGCCATTGTAGTATAATGAAGAGAATGCTGGACTAGAGAGAACCAAGTTTAGATTCTCCCCAGTAAGGCTCATTGGATTATCTTGAGCCAATCCAACCTGACCTTGGATGACACAGCAGCACATTGTGCCTATTTATTCACCAGGTGTATTTGCGTCATCCAAGCCAACACCGTTTTCCTCGGAGCGGCTTGTTTTTTGGCAACAAGTCACCTGCCAACCCATGGCTTGTTCCTAGGGGTGGTTCAATCCGGAAAGGATTGTCATCCTGTCCAAACCGGGAGAGCCATTTCATCATGGACTGTGAAGACTGGCTAGTGAGCAATTCAGTATGACCAGTGAAAACAATCCTGCCCAAGCTTTTCACAGTCTTGTCCTTGCTGCTTCTAGTGATCGTCCTGCCATTGTGGTCCAAAGAAAAGCCCCCTGTTCAGAGCAAAGCCTCCAATTCTTGTCACATGCTGTGCTGACCCTTCACAGGAGACCGGTGTCCTGCCTCCTGGCAACCATGGTGGTTTGTTCTGTCTTCTCTTTCAGCCGCTACTTGAACAGAGCTTTCCACATATGCGCCAAGAAGGGCAAATTCTCCTCGTCGTTTGTTAACAGCATCCTCTCCCACACAGACACAGAGCGTGCCGCACCGGCTTGGATGCTGCTGGCGAAGGTGGCTGGGTCGTCCCCCAAGCTGGACTATTCAAAGATAATTGATGCCTGGGACAGTATCAGAAGGCAAGCGAGAGCAGCATCGGAGTGTCTCCGTCAAGGGAGAAGGGTTTTCCTCTTCAGTGGAATTTCAGCTAAACCTCTTCCTCTTCCTCTGTGTTTTCCAGGCAGGATGAAGGCCAGATAGAGATGATGGTGCACATTCTCTCTGTGATTGGGAGCACTGCAAAGCACCTGCCTAGCAGCATCCGAAACAGGGTGATCGGTGAGTCCCTCTTGCAAAGCCGCTGAAGACGCCCAGAGCCAAACGTTGCTTCTCATCTGAGCCGCCTCTCTCATTTCCGGAGTGACGCTTGGCTCCAGATCTGCTTACACTGGGCCTCCTTTTCCAGATGATATCAAGCGTCGCCTGTTGGAATTCCAGTTTCCTCTGTTGGCGATCAGCCCAGCTGTTGAGACCACACAGAAATTGTGCATTGCCTCAGCAGACTCCCCAAAGGAGATACTGGTGAGTTTGGAAGGCCTCTGTCCAGCCTGGGGATTTCATACTTGTTTCCAGGTAGCTTTTGTTCATGAAACAGCAATTGCCCGAAACAGCCCTTCTCTGCTCCTATTTTCTGTCCCCAGGATCGGGCCCCTTTACCTATTGGGCTGTATATGCTGCAGAGCCCAACCAGATGGACTCTTTCAGTGCCTGTTCTTGAAAATGCTAAAATGTGATGGAAGGGAAGAACCCCACCCATTTGGGGCTTTCTGTGCAAGATTCCTCTTAGCTTTGTACTGGCACTTCTCATCATGAATGGTGATAGACAGATTTAACTGAGATGCATGTTATTTTCTTAGAGTAACCGATTCATCTGGGGGTTCCTGGGCAAGAGTTCCCCTTCCATTAGAGATCTTGTACTGTGTATATGAGTCTTTACACGCGCACAGTAGCAGACTGCACCTTGGAAGCTGTGTGGGACTGTGTTGAGCCTCATGGCTTCATGTACCACCATGATCTGTGTGTCTTCCTGGTCAGTTGGTTCCACATGGCCTTTCTGTGGAACATTTACTCATCATCCACAATGCACAACAATGCAATGGCTGTGTCATGACGGATTTCTGGGGAAAGTTCAGTTGCTGACCTTTTCAAGCCCTTCGAGCTACCTCGGTGAGCATTAAAAATACCCAAATTCAGGCCAACTGGCTGACTAATGAAGAAATTCAGCTGCAATCAGTAATCGCAAGGTAAAGAGCAGCTACTGACAGTTCGCAAATAAGGGAAACAGTCTAATATGGGTAGAATGGCCACTGCCAGGTTTAGATCACACTGGGATGTTCAGCCACAGTTTGACCTTGCCTTAACAAGCTGCCTTGTTTCTGCTTTGGTTTAGCCAGAGAACTAATGGTTCTCAGAAGCTTCTTGCTTTAACGGCTCTCACCATGAACTTATGCTCAGGCAGAAGGTTCATTTGTCACTAATTACCGTATTTTTCGCTCTATAAGACGCTCCTGACCATAAGACGCACCTAGTTTTTAGAGGAGGAAAACAAGAAAAAAAATATTCTGAATCAAATGGGCACATACATAATCACAGGCACATTCCCCATCACTTCCCCATGGGCTGCACATCTGACAGACTTACTGCACACACATGTTCGCTCTATAAGACGCACAGACATTTCCCCTTACTTTTGAGGGGGAAAAAAGTGAGTCTTATAGAGCAAAAAATACGGTAAGCTGAGAGATTGTCTGAACTTAGTTGAAGAAATCGCCTGAGCTGATATAAAGGCAGCTACATGGCACCCACAGTATTTGATGGTGCTCTTACTTCGCGGGGAAGAGCGGTGGGGCCCGACCAAGCACTCTGCAATGGTGCCGAGATTCCATCCTGCAATAGCCATCTGGGCAGGGAGGCCTTGGCGGACAAGCTAATGCACAAAGATGTCCTGGAAGCCAGGCGCTTCTAGAAATGGTTGCTTTGGAGTTAATGACGATCCCCTTGATCACTGTAGAAAATGCTGCTACAGCAAAATACCGCAACACCTGCATGCGACAAACTCGCACCATTCTTTCCTGGAAGGGTCTTCCCAGCTAAGAAAAAGTGCCAACTTTGAGAGTGTGGTCAGGCCCTTTCCTCAGCACGGTGCTCTGGGAGCGGTTTTCTCTTTCATGTTGGACAGTGAAAAGGATCAGTGAAGAGGGAGTCACTATCCTATTTCCTTTGTAAATATTAAAAATTCTCCTGCTCATGTAACAGGCGCTGCAGAGCAAGGTATTTGAAGATATTTTATTGGCATGCGAGTGCTATATCTCAAGCATTGTCCTCCAAGAGCACGGAGCAGAACAGCTGCAAGAGGACGTCTTGGTGAGTGGGCAAGACAAAGCGTCCGTGTTCTGGAATTTTGTGCTTTTGTTCTTGGCTTAAACGCAGCCTGAACAAGGGGTGGTACAGAGCTGGAGACTTGTACTGCATTCGTCAAAATCTTCTTGACGATGGTCCAACTTGGGTGTCTTGCACTGAGCAGGGGGTTGGACCTGATGGCCCTCCACCCCTTTCCATCTCCACTATGCTAGGATCCTGTGTCTCCCCTTTGATTGGAGCATTGCTTATTTTTGGCAGGTGAAACATCTCTTCACCTTGGGTGAGGCTGTTCAGATGTGCCCAGGTAAAGTGGGGAAACGTACCTTCTTGCTGATACAGTCCATCCTGGCTAGTCCTGACAGCGTGGGGCAGGGTAAGGTCTTCCTCCTTGTTGGCTTGCTGTTTTCCACTGCGGGGATCCTCTGCCTGCTTGAAGCTTCATGCCAGCCTCTGGTGTGCTGTTTTCTAGAGTCCAGCCATGGGGATAATGAAGAGCTTCTGCCATCTCAACCATTATCTCAGTTCCGAGGCTCCGTGATGCCTTCTGCTGTCCGAGCTCATGCTTTCATTACTCTAGGTAGGAGTTGTTCCTGACAGGGCTCCTGGCCATCCGTCATCTTCTCTTCTGCCCTGGCATCCATTGAATACTACGTTTGGATTTAGTTTAAATATGTGTCTCCCTGCCTTTCTCATCCATCAGGATTCACAAGGTAGTTTATGGACAAGGTCAGAGCAATGCAGTTGAAACCCACACGTGCACAGCAAATAAAAGCCAGCAAATTATGCAGCACAAAAAGAGCACATTATGGTTAACCTAAAGCTACCATTGTGACTTCAGGCAAGTCTGCCTCCAAAAGGAGTTCCGTGCTTTAAGCACCGTTTCTCAAGCCCCCTCCCCATGTAGCCCAGTGAGTGGCTACAGCAGGGCAGGCATGCAGAAGAGACAGGGTGGGGTTGGCAGCCACATAAAGCTCGGCCACCTTAGTACTTGCCCTTCGTTATGGAAGCTGATTTCCAGAGATAAATTATTTCGATTTATCCAGATAAGTATTTTGGGTACTTATACCATTGTATACAATATAAGCTACAATTGTATCTGTGTCTGAAGGTATTCCTGTTTTGCTAAGATTATTTGTAAACTGTTTTGAGAATCTGACTATAAAGTAGGATAAACATTTATAAACAAATATGTCCAGTTTTCTGGCAAGAGACTGCAGCAAGCTGAATGTGCAGTGGCCCGCCTCCCTTTGCAATCATAATTACGAGTAGGACCATTGTCTTTGCTTTCATGTTTCTTTAAAATGAGCTTGTGGGGGCGGGGCTTGGGGATTCATGAGTATGAATTGCACAGCCACTTACCAAGCGATGTGTACTTAAACATTCCCAAACATTCCCACCGTAGAAGCTGTGCAGCCGGATGCACAAAAACGAAGACTGTCGGAACTGCCCTGCTGGTTCAGAGCAGCACCAGTTCCTCTTTCCCAGCGCTCTGCTTCCCCGTAGTGACCAAAGAGGGAGTAACCGAAAGAGCGAGCCACTCGCTCCTTGCTTTGGCCCTGCCCGCCCTCAGCACCCCCTTCTTTCTCATGAGCGAATGTGGCGGAAAAAAGGTTGCTCATCCCAGTCTAGAGCGATCACCTAGGAAAATATGTGGTGATTAGCTGTGTGATTTCACTCTGTGGAAGCTGGATGTCTAAACGGCAACGACATGGCCATTCCCCTTTTCCCCAGAGAGAGAGAGAACACTTGGAGCTGGGTTTGGATACTGGAAATTCTAGCTTCTCTTTCAAAAATGTTGCGAGTGATCGAAATGGATGGCATCTTTTATGCACTGTGTTCTTAATCCAGGGGAGCATTATTTTCTGGATTCTTATTTCTCTCTCGGTTGTGTTCCTTTCTGCACAGCCTTGGCTGTGCCTGCAGTATTGATGCAGGGGTCAGCCTGGCCTCTCAACCCTCGTTCTGCCTCCCCGCTCTCTGACAGGTAAGCTTTGCCTGCAGCATGAGGACGTGGCGAAGAAGTGCATCCCTGCCCTGGCCCGGGAGCTACAGGTGTCCAAAGATGTGGCTGTCCGTAACAACGTCATCCTTGTGATCGGTGACCTCTGCGTTCGCTACACCTCTATGGCGGACCAGTATATCCCGGATGTCTCTGTGTGCTTGAAGGACCCTGAGCCTTTTATTCGGAAGCAGACGCTAATCCTCCTTACCAACCTCTTACAGGTGAGCAACACAAACACTTGGGCCCTTTTCTGTCGCCCAGAATCTTGAAGGGCTGCACAGTTTCATGCGTATCATTGCAGGATGCCGCGATTCCATTAGTACACAAGGAAATCGTTTAGCTCAGTTTCCTGGGGACCCATGCTTTCACCTTGCCCTGCAGCATGGAAGAACTACGTAACCCTCCCGGTGTCTATGAAGAGCAATCCTGAGCGCAGGGCTCTGCAGAGACGCAAGAGAATCCAGCCCCCCTCTGCCACCTTGCAACAAGGGGATCTGGGGAATGCCTTCTGGAAATGCAAGAAGATGCCTGGGAAATGTATGGGCAATAGCTCCTGAAGTCACAGAAGCTGGACATGATTTCCAGTGCCCTGTGTAGCTCCTCCTCCTGATGGGAAGCTAAACCCAGAGAAAGAAAGTTGCGGAATAAACTAAGATACTATGCTAGAGCAAGAACATGGCTCATTGATTTCTGATTTCCCTGGCCCAGCTTATGGATTTGCCGTGACCTCGTTCGCAGAGCACAGTGTGTGCATCTCCTGAAAACAGCACAGAACTTACAGTCTCCAAAATTTATAGAGGAAGTGGCCGAGTTCGCCGAGATGCTGTGATTGTTAGTGCTCTTTCATCTGAAGTTTGCAACTGAAACGTGTCCGTCTTCTCTCTTTTTTACAGGAAGAATTTGTGAAATGGAAAGGATCTCTCTTCTTCAGGTTTGTCAGTGTTCTGGTGGACCCGTGTGAGGAGATTGCCAGGTACAAAACCACCCCCGACACAAGCCATGCTTAGGGCTCAGCTCTGCTTCTATCTTCTGCTGAAAACTGAATAAAATGGGAGATTCTAACTCGGCCTGTTAACACCCAGCTTTTCTTAGGAGCAGCTTCGAAAGTGGGAAATACTCCTTTTGTTCTCCAGCATCCAGTCTTTCCTCTCATGCACAGATAATTGCACTGAATGGCAGATTCATCAACCAGGGCATATCGGTTTTTCTTAATCAGGCCCTTAAAGCTTGTGAAGATAGACTTGAAAATGGCTGGTGAAATCTGACAAATTGAATTTTAGCTCCTTCCTTCCTTCCTTCCTTCCTTCCTTCCTTCCTTCCTTCCTTCCTTCCTTCC